>JAJGMV010000120.1:0-45954 GCA_021527685.1 Aphanomyces euteiches | reverse complement strand
TGTGAAAGTTGCACGTATTATGGAGCAAGCATACGTTGTCCACACTGATTCAAGTTCGACGAGGAGAATACTCTATGCTCCAAAAAGTGCTCTTTTGACGACTTGTCGAGGCGAAGGACAATGACCCTCGATTTCTGTCAATATTCTGATCTCATTGGAATCCCTCCTGTGGGTAGTTCTTTCGACCACACATCGTTTACTTTCTAAGCTACAAGACTCTAGATATTACGTAGGATGAGTGTGGGTAGTTCTTTCGACCACACATCGTTTACTTTCTAAGCTACAAGACTCTAGATATTACGTAGGATAGTTTGTATGTTATTGCTTTAAAGTATTGCCATAGCATGGCAATCGACAGAAGAAAGGACCGTGACGTGGTTAGCGAAGCATGGACAGACGAGTGTATTCCCTGTGATGTGGAAATGAAACGGATACTTTGTAGGATGGGATGTCAGTTAGTTGACAGTGATGTGTTTGCGTGTGCGTGTTGTTGCATAAGCTGAAGGAGGTAGTGTTCAGGGTACATGGGAGGTATTGTCAGGTGTGTGTATGTGCGTGGAAGAGGACGTGCGAGTGTGTGTACATGGTCCTATGGAAGTATATACGCCGCGATAGCTCAGTTGGGAGAGCGTCAGACTGAAGATCTGAAGGTCACTGGTTCGATCCCGGTTCGTGGCATTGTTTCACCACCACGCCTGCTTTTTCATTCACAACATCGCACCCTTCTCTTACACCACGGAGCGCACTTACACGCGCACACTAACCCATTGGACTTGTCCATTTCATTCACAACTCATACACCAACATAACCATGGACTGCACCTTTTACACTGCCATTCAAATTGCAAAGACAAAAACACAGCATCCATGCACAGAATGCGATGCCATACACTCCTCCAAAGTCTCACGCCCAAGCTTGTCTCGTTCCTCTCTCAACGATAGAATCAAGCACACTCATTCTCATGTCTTACTCTCGACAGCACACACAACCAAAATGACGTCGAAGCAAGACGTTGATGTTTTCAGCGACAATACACATGACAAGTCGATGGCTTCCTTCAGGACAGCACACACTTAACAATCATACTCGGAAGAGTTCCATCATGTAGTGGCCATGCATTATATGCTGGACGTCGTATCGTGTTCTCTTCAAAGAGCTACGAATAGAAAGAACGACGCATCCAATGCGTGTGAAAGTTGCACGTATTATGGAGCAAGCATACGTTGTCCACACTGATTCAAGTTCGACGAGGAGAATACTCTATGCTCCAAAAAGTGCTCTTTTGACGACTTGTCGAGGCGAAGGACAATGACCCTCGATTTCTGTCAATATTCTGATCTCATTGGAATCCCTCCTGTGGGTAGTTCTTTCCACACATCGTTTACTTTCTAAGCTACAAGACTCTAGACGTAGGATGAGTTTGTATGTTATTGCTTTAAAGTATATGCCATAGCATGGCAATCGACAGAAGAAAGGACCGTGACGTGGTTAGCGAAGCATGGACAGACTCTGTGATGTGGAAATGAAACGGGATACTTTGTAGGATGGGATGTCAGTTAGTTGACAGTGATGTGTTTGCGTGTGCGTGTTGTTGCATAAGCTGAAGGAGGTAGTGTTCAGGGTACATGGGAGGTATTGTCATGTATGTGCCGTGCTCCTATGGAAGTATATTTCTGTCAGACTGAAGATCTGAAGGTCACTGGTTCGATCCCGGTTCGTGGCATTCACCACCACGCCTGCTTTTTCATTCACAACATCGCACCCCTCACTTACACGCGTGGACTTGTGGACTGTACACTGCCATTCAAATTCAGCATCCATGCACAGAATGCGATGCCATACACTCCTCCAAAGTCTCACGCCCAACTCAACGATAGAATCAAGCACACTCATTCTCATGTCTTACTCTCGACAGACAAAATGACGTCGAAGCAAGACGTTGATGTTTTCAGCGACAATACACATGACAAGTCGATGGCTTCCTTCAGGACAGCACACACTTAACAATCATACTCGGAAGAGATGTAGTGGCCATGCATTATATGCTGGACGTCGTATCGTGTTCTCTTCAAAGAGCTACGAATAGAAAGAACGACGCATCCAATGCGTGTGAAAGTTGCACGTATTATGGAGCAAGCATACGTTGTCCACACTGATTCAAGTTCGACGAATACTCTATGCTCCAAAAAGACGACTTGTCGAGGCGAAGGACAATGACCCTCGATTTCTGTCAATATTCTGATCTCATTGGAATCCCTCCTGTGGGTAGTTCTTTCGACCACACATCGTTTACTTTCTAAGCTACAAGACTCTAGATATTACGTAGGATGAGTTTGTATGTTATTGCGTATATGCCATAGCATGGCAATCGACAGAAGAAAGGACCGTGACGTGGTTAGCGAAGCATGGACAGACGAGTGTATTCCCTGTGATGGAAATGAAACGGGATACTTTGTAGGATGGGATGTCAGTTAGTTGACAGTGATGTGTTTGCGTGTGCGTGTTGTTGCATAAGCTGAAGGAGGTAGTGTTCAGGGTACATGGGAGGTATTGTCAGGTGTGTGTATGTGCGTGGAAGAGGACGTGCGAGTGTGTGTACATGGTCCTATGGAAGTATATACGCCGCGATAGCTCAGTTGGGAGAGCGTCAGACTGAAGATCTGAAGGTCACTGGTTCGATCCCGGTTCGTGGCATTGTTTTCACCACCACGCCTGCTTTTTCATTCACAACATCGCACCCTTCTCTTACACCACGGAGCGCACTTACACGCGCACACTAACCCATTGGACTTGTCCATTTCATTCACAACTCATACACCAACATAACCATGGACTGCACCTTTTACACTGCCATTCAAATTGCAAAGACAAAAACACAGCATCCATGCACAGAATGCGATGCCATACACTCCTCCAAAGTCTCACGCCCAAGCTTGTCTCGTTCCTCTCTCAACGATAGAATCAAGCACACTCATTCTCATGTCTTACTCTCGACAGCACACACAACCAAAATGACGTCGAAGCAAGACGTTGATGTTTTCAGCGACAATACACATGACAAGTCGATGGCTTCCTTCAGGACAGCACACACTTAACAATCATACTCGGAAGAGTTCCATCATGTAGTGGCCATGCATTATATGCTGGACGTCGTATCGTGTTCTCTTCAAAGAGCTACGAATAGAAAGAACGACGCATCCAATGCGTGTGAAAGTTGCACGTATTATGGAGCAAGCATACGTTGTCCACACTGATTCAAGTTCGACGAGGAGAATACTCTATGCTCCAAAAAGTGCTCTTTTGACGACTTGTCGAGGCGAAGGACAATGACCCTCGATTTCTGTCAATATTCTGATCTCATTGGAATCCCTCCTGTGGGTAGTTCTTTCGACCACACATCGTTTACTTTCTAAGCTACAAGACTCTAGATATTACGTAGGATGAGTTTGTATGTTATTGCTTTAAAGTATATGCCATAGCATGGCAATCGACAGAAGAAAGGACCGTGACGTGGTTAGCGAAGCATGGACAGACGAGTGTATTCCCTGTGATGTGGAAATGAAACGGGATACTTTGTAGGATGGGATGTCAGTTAGTTGACAGTGATGTGTTTGCGTGTGCGTGTTGTTGCATAAGCTGAAGGAGGTAGTGTTCAGGGTACATGGGAGGTATTGTCAGGTGTGTGTATGTGCGTGGAAGAGGACGTGCGAGTGTGTGTACATGGTCCTATGGAAGTATATACGCCGCGATAGCTCAGTTGGGAGAGCGTCAGACTGAAGATCTGAAGGTCACTGGTTCGATCCCGGTTCGTGGCATTGTTTTCACCACCACGCCTGCTTTTTCATTCACAACATCGCACCCTTCTTTTACACCACGGAGCGCACTTACACGCGCACACTAACCCATTGGACTTGTCCATTTCATTCACAACTCATACACCAACATAACCATGGACTGCACCTTTTACACTGCCATTCAAATTGCAAAGACAAAAACACAGCATCCATGCACAGAATGCGATGCCATACACTCCTCCAAAGTCTCACGCCCAAGCTTGTCTCGTTCCTCTCTCAACGATAGAATCAAGCACACTCATTCTCATGTCTTACTCTCGACAGCACACACAACCAAAATGACGTCGAAGCAAGACGTTGATGTTTTCAGCGACAATACACATGACAAGTCGATGGCTTCCTTCAGGACAGCACACACTTAACAATCATACTCGGAAGAGTTCCATCATGTAGTGGCCATGCATTATATGCTGGACGTCGTATCGTGTTCTCTTCAAAGAGCTACGAATAGAAAGAACGACGCATCCAATGCGTGTGAAAGTTGCACGTATTATGGAGCAAGCATACGTTGTCCACACTGATTCAAGTTCGACGAGGAGAATACTCTATGCTCCAAAAAGTGCTCTTTTGACGACTTGTCGAGGCGAAGGACAATGACCCTCGATTTCTGTCAATATTCTGATCTCATTGGAATCCCTCCTGTGGGTAGTTCTTTCGACCACACATCGTTTACTTTCTAAGCTACAAGACTCTAGATATTACGTAGGATGAGTTTGTATGTTATTGCTTTAAAGTATATGCCATAGCATGGCAATCGACAGAAGAAAGGACCGTGACGTGGTTAGCGAAGCATGGACAGACGAGTGTATTCCCTGTGATGTGGAAATGAAACGGGATACTTTGTAGGATGGGATGTCAGTTAGTTGACAGTGATGTGTTTGCGTGTGCGTGTTGTTGCATAAGCTGAAGGAGGTAGTGTTCAGGGTACATGGGAGGTATTGTCAGGTGTGTGTATGTGCGTGGAAGAGGACGTGCGAGTGTGTGTACATGGTCCTATGGAAGTATATACGCCGCGATAGCTCAGTTGGGAGAGCGTCAGACTGAAGATCTGAAGGTCACTGGTTCGATCCCGGTTCGTGGCATTGTTTTCACCACCACGCCTGCTTTTTCATTCACAACATCGCACCCTTCTCTTACACCACGGAGCGCACTTACACGCGCACACTAACCCATTGGACTTGTCCATTTCATTCACAACTCATACACCAACATAACCATGGACTGCACCTTTTACACTGCCATTCAAATTGCAAAGACAAAAACACAGCATCCATGCACAGAATGCGATGCCATACACTCCTCCAAAGTCTCACGCCCAAGCTTGTCTCGTTCCTCTCTCAACGATAGAATCAAGCACACTCATTCTCATGTCTTACTCTCGACAGCACACACAACCAAAATGACGTCGAAGCAAGACGTTGATGTTTTCAGCGACAATACACATGACAAGTCGATGGCTTCCTTCAGGACAGCACACACTTAACAATCATACTCGGAAGAGTTCCATCATGTAGTGGCCATGCATTATATGCTGGACGTCGTATCGTGTTCTCTTCAAAGAGCTACGAATAGAAAGAACGACGCATCCAATGCGTGTGAAAGTTGCACGTATTATGGAGCAAGCATACGTTGTCCACACTGATTCAAGTTCGACGAGGAGAATACTCTATGCTCCAAAAAGTGCTCTTTTGACGACTTGTCGAGGCGAAGGACAATGACCCTCGATTTCTGTCAATATTCTGATCTCATTGGAATCCCTCCTGTGGGTAGTTCTTTCGACCACACATCGTTTACTTTCTAAGCTACAAGACTCTAGATATTACGTAGGATGAGTTTGTATGTTATTGCTTTAAAGTATATGCCATAGCATGGCAATCGACAGAAGAAAGGACCGTGACGTGGTTAGCGAAGCATGGACAGACGAGTGTATTCCCTGTGATGTGGAAATGAAACGGGATACTTTGTAGGATGGGATGTCAGTTAGTTGACAGTGATGTGTTTGCGTGTGCGTGTTGTTGCATAAGCTGAAGGAGGTAGTGTTCAGGGTACATGGGAGGTATTGTCAGGTGTGTGTATGTGCGTGGAAGAGGACGTGCGAGTGTGTGTACATGGTCCTATGGAAGTATATACGCCGCGATAGCTCAGGGAGAGCGTCAGACTGAAGATCTGAAGGTCACTGGTTCGATCCCGGTTCGTGGCATTGTTTTCACCACCACGCCTGCTTTTTCATTCACAACATCGCACCCTTCTTTACACCACGGAGCGCACTTACACGCGCACACTAACCCATTGGACTTGTCCATTTCATTCACAACTCATACACCAACATAACCATGGACTGCACCTTTTACACTGCCATTCAAATTGCAAAGACAAAAACACAGCATCCATGCACAGAATGCGATGCCATACACTCCTCCAAAGTCTCACGCCCAAGCTTGTCTCGTTCCTCTCTCAACGATAGAATCAAGCACACTCATTCTCATGTCTTACTCTCGACAGCACACACAACCAAAATGACGTCGAAGCAAGACGTTGATGTTTTCAGCGACAATACACATGACAAGTCGATGGCTTCCTTCAGGACAGCACACACTTAACAATCATACTCGGAAGAGTTCCATCATGTAGTGGCCATGCATTATATGCTGGACGTCGTATCGTGTTCTCTTCAAAGAGCTACGAATAGAAAGAACGACGCATCCAATGCGTGTGAAAGTTGCACGTATTATGGAGCAAGCATACGTTGTCCACACTGATTCAAGTTCGACGAGGAGAATACTCTATGCTCCAAAAAGTGCTCTTTTGACGACTTGTCGAGGCGAAGGACAATGACCCTCGATTTCTGTCAATATTCTGATCTCATTGGAATCCCTCCTGTGGGTAGTTCTTTCGACCACACATCGTTTACTTTCTAAGCTACAAGACTCTAGATATTACGTAGGATGAGTTTGTATGTTATTGCTTTAAAGTATATGCCATAGCATGGCAATCGACAGAAGAAAGGACCGTGACGTGGTTAGCGAAGCATGGACAGACGAGTGTATTCCCTGTGATGTGGAAATGAAACGGGATACTTTGTAGGATGGGATGTCAGTTAGTTGACAGTGATGTGTTTGCGTGTGCGTGTTGTTGCATAAGCTGAAGGAGGTAGTGTTCAGGGTACATGGGAGGTATTGTCAGGTGTGTGTATGTGCGTGGAAGAGGACGTGCGAGTGTGTGTACATGGTCCTATGGAAGTATATACGCCGCGATAGCTCAGTTGGGAGAGCGTCAGACTGAAGATCTGAAGGTCACTGGTTCGATCCCGGTTCGTGGCATTGTTTTCACCACCACGCCTGCTTTTTCATTCACAACATCGCACCCTTCTTTACACCACGGAGCGCACTTACACGCGCACACTAACCCATTGGACTTGTCCATTTCATTCACAACTCATACACCAACATAACCATGGACTGCACCTTTTACACTGCCATTCAAATTGCAAAGACAAAAACACAGCATCCATGCACAGAATGCGATGCCATACACTCCTCCAAAGTCTCACGCCCAAGCTTGTCTCGTTCCTCTCTCAACGATAGAATCAAGCACACTCATTCTCATGTCTTACTCTCGACAGCACACACAACCAAAATGACGTCGAAGCAAGACGTTGATGTTTTCAGCGACAATACACATGACAAGTCGATGGCTTCCTTCAGGACAGCACACACTTAACAATCATACTCGGAAGAGTTCCATCATGTAGTGGCCATGCATTATATGCTGGACGTCGTATCTTCTCTTCAAAGAGCTACGAATAGAAAGAACGACGCATCCAATGCGTGTGAAAGTTGCACGTATTATGGAGCAAGCATACGTTGTCCACACTGATTCAAGTTCGACGAGGAGAATACTCTATGCTCCAAAAATGACGACTTGTCGAGGCGAAGGACAATGACCCTCGATTTCTGTCAATATTCTGATCTCATTGGAATCCCTCCTGTGGGTAGTTCTTTCGACCACACATCGTTTACTTTCTAAGCTACAAGACTCTAGATATTACGTAGGATGAGTTTGTATGTTATTGCTTTAAAGTATATGCCATAGCATGGCAATCGTGGTTAGCGAAGCATGGACAGACGAGTGTATTCCCTGAAACGATACTTTGTAGGATGGGATGTCAGTTAGTTGACAGTGATGTGTTTGCGTGTGCGTGTTGTTGCATAAGCAGTGTTCCATGGGAGGTATTGTCAGGTGTGTGTATGTGCGTGGAAGAGGACGTGCGAGTGTGTGTACATGGTCCTATGGAAGTATATACGCCGCGATAGCTCAGTTGGGAGAGCGTCAGACTGAAGATCTGAAGGTCACTGGTTCGATCCCGGTTCGTGGTCACCACCACGCCTGATTCACAACATCGCACCCTTCTCTTACACCACGGAGCGCACTTACACGCGCACACTAACCCATTGGACTTGTCCATTTCATTCACAACTCATACACCAACATAACCATGGACTGCACCTTTTACACTGCCATTCAAATTGCAAAGACAAAAACACAGCATCCATGCACAGAATGCGATGCCATACACTCCTCCAAAGTCTCACGAGCTTGTCTCGTTCCTCTCTCAACGATAGAATCAAGCACACTCATTCTCATGTCTTACTCTCGACAGCACACACAACCAAAATGACGTCGAAGCAAGACGTTGATCAGCGACAATACACATGACAAGTCGATGGCTTCCTTCAGGACAGCACACACTTAACAATCATACTCGGAAGAGTTCCATCATGTAGTGGCCATGCATTATATGCTGGACGTCGTATCGTGTTCTCTTCTACGAATGTGCGTGTGAAAGTTGCACGTATTATGGAGCAAGCATACGTTGTCCACACTGATTCAAGTTCGACGAGGAGAATACTCTATGCTAGTGCTCTTTTGACGACTTGTCGAGGCGAAGGACAATGACCCTCGATTTCTGTCAATATTCTGATCTCATTGGAATCCCTCCGTAGTTCTTTCGACCACACATCGTTTACTTTCTAAGCTACAAGACTCTAGATATTACGTAGGATGAGTTTGTATTGCTTTAAAGTATATGCCATAGCATGGCAATCGACAGAAGAAAGGACCGTGACGTGGTTAGCGAAGCATGGACAGACGAGTGTATTCCCTGTGATGTGGAAATGAAACGGGATACTTTGTAGGATGGGATGTCAGTTAGTTGACAGTGATGTGTTTGCGTGTGCGTGTTGTTGCATAAGCTGAAGGAGGTAGTGTTCAGGGTACATGGGAGGTATTGTCAGGTGTGTGTATGTGCGTGGAAGAGGACGTGCGAGTGTGTGTACATGGTCCTATGGAAGTATATACGCCGCGATAGCTCAGTTGGGAGAGCGTCAGACTGAAGATCTGAAGGTCACTGGTTCGATCCCGGTTCGTGGCATTGTTTTCACCACCACGCCTGCTTTTTCATTCACAACATCGCACCCTTCTCTTACACCACGGAGCGCACTTACACGCGCACACTAACCCATTGGACTTGTCCATTTCATTCACAACTCATACACCAACATAACCATGGACTGCACCTTTTACACTGCCATTCAAATTGCAAAGACAAAACACAGCATCCATGCACAGAATGCGATGCCATACACTCCTCCAAAGTCTCACGCCCAAGCTTGTCTCGTTCCTCTCTCAACGATAGAATCAAGCACACTCATTCTCATGTCTTACTCTCGACAGCACACACAACCAAAATGACGTCGAAGCAAGACGTTGATGTTTTCAGCGACAATACACATGACAAGTCGATGGCTTCCTTCAGGACAGCACACACTTAACAATCATACTCGGAAGAGTTCCATCATGTAGTGGCCATGCATTATATGCTGGACGTCGTATCGTGTTCTCTTCAAAGAGCTACGAATAGAAAGAACGACGCATCCAATGCGTGTGAAAGTTGCACGTATTATGGAGCAAGCATACGTTGTCCACACTGATTCAAGTTCGACGAGGAGAATACTCTATGCTCCAAAAAGTGCTCTTTTGACGACTTGTCGAGGCGAAGGACAATGACCCTCGATTTCTGTCAATATTCTGATCTCATTGGAATCCCTCCTGTGGGTAGTTCTTTCGACACATCGTTTACTTTCTAAGCTACAAGACTCTAGATATTACGTAGGATGAGTTTGTATGTTATTGCTTTAAAGTATATGCCATAGCATGGCAATCGACAGAAGAAAGGACCGTGACGTGGTTAGCGAAGCATGGACAGACGAGTGTATTCCCTGTGATGTGGAAATGAAACGGGATACGATGTCAGTTAGTTGACAGTGATGTGTTTGCGTGTGCGTGTTGTTGCATAAGCTGAAGGAGGTAGTGTTCAGGGTACATGGGAGGTATTGTCAGGTGTGTGTATGTGCGTGGAAGAGGACGTGCGAGTGTGTGTCTGTCAATATTCTGATCTCATTGGAATCCCTCCTGTGGGTAGTTCTTTCGACCACACATCGTTTACTTTCTAAGCTACAAGACTCTAGATATTACGTAGGATGAGTTTGTATGTTATTGCTTTAAAGTATATGCCATAGCATGGCAATCGACAGAAGAAAGGACCGTGACGTGGTTAGCGAAGCATGGACAGACGAGTGTATTCCCTGTGATGTGGAAATGAAACGGGATACTTTGTAGGATGGGATGTCAGTTAGTTGACAGTGATGTGTTTGCGTGTGCGTGTTGTTGCATAAGCTGAAGGAGGTAGTGTTCAGGGTACATGGAGGTATTGTCAGGTGTGTGTATGTGCGTGGAAGAGGACGTGCGAGTGTGTGTACATGGTCTATGGAAGTATATACGCCGCGATAGCTCAGTTGGGAGAGCGTCAGACTGAAGATCTGAAGGTCACTGGTTCGATCCCGGTTCGTGGCATTGTTTTCACCACCACGCCTGCTTTTCATTCACAACACGCACCCTTCTCTTACACCACGGAGCGCACTTACACGCGCACACTAACCATTGGACTGTCCATTTCATTCACAACTCATACACCAACATAACCATGGACTGCACCTTTTACACTGCCATTCAAATTGCAAAGACAAAACACAGCATCATGCACAGAATGCGATGCCATACACTCCTCCAAAGTCTCACGCCCAAGCTTGTCTCGTTCCTCTCTCAACGATAGAATCAAGCACACTCATTCTCATGTCTTACTCTCGACAGCACACACAACCAAAATGACGTCGAAGCAAGACGTTGATGTTTTCAGCGACAATACACATGACAAGTCGATGGCTTCCTTCAGGACAGCACACACTTAACAATCATACTCGGAAGAGTTCCATCATGTAGTGGCCATGCATTATATGCTGGACGTCGTATCGTGTTCTCTTCAAAGAGCTACGAATAGAAAGAACGACGCATCCAATGCGTGTGAAAGTTGCACGTATTATGGAGCAAGCATACGTTGTCCACACTGATTCAAGTTCGACGAGGAGAATACTCTATGCTCCAAAAAGTGCTCTTTTGACGACTTGTCGAGGCGAAGGACAATGACCCTCGATTTCTGTCAATATTCTGATCTCATTGGAATCCCTCCTGTGGGTAGTTCTTTCGACCACACATCGTTTACTTTCTAAGCTACAAGACTCTAGATATTACGTAGGATGAGTTTGTATGTTATTGCTTTAAAGTATATGCCATAGCATGGCAATCGACAGAAGAAAGGACCGTGACGTGGTTAGCGAAGCATGGACAGACGAGTGTATTCCCTGTGATGTGGAAATGAAACGGGATACTTTGTAGGATGGGATGTCAGTTAGTTGACAGTGATGTGTTTGCGTGTGCGTGTTGTTGCATAAGCTGAAGGAGGTAGTGTTCAGGGTACATGGGAGGTATTGTCAGGTGTGTGTATGTGCGTGGAAGAGGACGTGCGAGTGTGTGTACATGGTCCTATGGAAGTATATACGCCGCGATAGCTCAGTTGGGAGAGCGTCAGACTGAAGATCTGAAGGTCACTGGTTCGATCCCGGTTCGTGGCATTGTTTTCACCACCACGCCTGCTTTTTCATTCACAACATCGCACCCTTCTTTTACACCACGGAGCGCACTTACACGCGCACACTAACCCATTGGACTTGTCCATTTCATTCACAACTCATACACCAACATAACCATGGACTGCACCTTTTACACTGCCATTCAAATTGCAAAGACAAAAACACAGCATCCATGCACAGAATGCGATGCCATACACTCCTCCAAAGTCTCACGCCCAAGCTTGTCTCGTTCCTCTCTCAACGATAGAATCAAGCACACTCATTCTCATGTCTTACTCTCGACAGCACACACAACCAAAATGACGTCGAAGCAAGACGTTGATGTTTTCAGCGACAATACACATGACAAGTCGATGGCTTCCTTCAGGACAGCACACACTTAACAATCATACTCGGAAGAGTTCCATCATGTAGTGGCCATGCATTATATGCTGGACGTCGTATCGTGTTCTCTTCAAAGAGCTACGAATAGAAAGAACGACGCATCCAATGCGTGTGAAAGTTGCACGTATTATGGAGCAAGCATACGTTGTCCACACTGATTCAAGTTCGACGAGGAGAATACTCTATGCTCCAAAAAGTGCTCTTTTGACGACTTGTCGAGGCGAAGGACAATGACCCTCGATTTCTGTCAATATTCTGATCTCATTGGAATCCCTCCTGTGGGTAGTTCTTTCGACCACACATCGTTTACTTTCTAAGCTACAAGACTCTAGATATTACGTAGGATGAGTTTGTATGTTATTGCTTTAAAGTATATGCCATAGCATGGCAATCGACAGAAGAAAGGACCGTGACGTGGTTAGCGAAGCATGGACAGACGAGTGTATTCCCTGTGATGTGGAAATGAAACGGGATACTTTGTAGGATGGGATGTCAGTTAGTTGACAGTGATGTGTTTGCGTGTGCGTGTTGTTGCATAAGCTGAAGGAGGTAGTGTTCAGGGTACATGGGAGGTATTGTCAGGTGTGTGTATGTGCGTGGAAGAGGACGTGCGAGTGTGTGTACATGGTCCTATGGAAGTATATACGCCGCGATAGCTCAGTTGGGAGAGCGTCAGACTGAAGATCTGAAGGTCACTGGTTCGATCCCGGTTCGTGGCATTGTTTTCACCACCACGCCTGCTTTTTCATTCACAACATCGCACCCTTCTCTTACACCACGGAGCGCACTTACACGCGCACACTAACCCATTGGACTTGTCCATTTCATTCACAACTCATACACCAACATAACCATGGACTGCACCTTTTACACTGCCATTCAAATTGCAAAGACAAAAACACAGCATCCATGCACAGAATGCGATGCCATACACTCCTCCAAAGTCTCACGCCCAAGCTTGTCTCGTTCCTCTCTCAACGATAGAATCAAGCACACTCATTCTCATGTCTTACTCTCGACAGCACACACAACCAAAATGACGTCGAAGCAAGACGTTGATGTTTTCAGCGACAATACACATGACAAGTCGATGGCTTCCTTCAGGACAGCACACACTTAACAATCATACTCGGAAGAGTTCCATCATGTAGTGGCCATGCATTATATGCTGGACGTCGTATCGTGTTCTCTTCAAAGAGCTACGAATAGAAAGAACGACGCATCCAATGCGTGTGAAAGTTGCACGTATTATGGAGCAAGCATACGTTGTCCACACTGATTCAAGTTCGACGAGGAGAATACTCTATGCTCCAAAAAGTGCTCTTTTGACGACTTGTCGAGGCGAAGGACAATGACCCTCGATTTCTGTCAATATTCTGATCTCATTGGAATCCCTCCTGTGGGTAGTTCTTTCGACCACACATCGTTTACTTTCTAAGCTACAAGACTCTAGATATTACGTAGGATGAGTTTGTATGTTATTGCTTTAAAGTATATGCCATAGCATGGCAATCGACAGAAGAAAGGACCGTGACGTGGTTAGCGAAGCATGGACAGACGAGTGTATTCCCTGTGATGTGGAAATGAAACGGGATACTTTGTAGGATGGGATGTCAGTTAGTTGACAGTGATGTGTTTGCGTGTGCGTGTTGTTGCATAAGCTGAAGGAGGTAGTGTTCAGGGTACATGGGAGGTATTGTCAGGTGTGTGTATGTGCGTGGAAGAGGACGTGCGAGTGTGTGTACATGGTCCTATGGAAGTATATACGCCGCGATAGCTCAGTTGGGAGAGCGTCAGACTGAAGATCTGAAGGTCACTGGTTCGATCCCGGTTCGTGGCATTGTTTTCACCACCACGCCTGCTTTTTCATTCACAACATCGCACCCTTCTCTTACACCACGGAGCGCACTTACACGCGCACACTAACCCATTGGACTTGTCCATTTCATTCACAACTCATACACCAACATAACCATGGACTGCACCTTTTACACTGCCATTCAAATTGCAAAGACAAAAACACAGCATCCATGCACAGAATGCGATGCCATACACTCCTCCAAAGTCTCACGCCCAAGCTTGTCTCGTTCCTCTCTCAACGATAGAATCAAGCACACTCATTCTCATGTCTTACTCTCGACAGCACACACAACCAAAATGACGTCGAAGCAAGACGTTGATGTTTTCAGCGACAATACACATGACAAGTCGATGGCTTCCTTCAGGACAGCACACACTTAACAATCATACTCGGAAGAGTTCCATCATGTAGTGGCCATGCATTATATGCTGGACGTCGTATCGTGTTCTCTTCAAAGAGCTACGAATAGAAAGAACGACGCATCCAATGCGTGTGAAAGTTGCACGTATTATGGAGCAAGCATACGTTGTCCACACTGATTCAAGTTCGACGAGGAGAATACTCTATGCTCCAAAAAGTGCTCTTTTGACGACTTGTCGAGGCGAAGGACAATGACCCTCGATTTCTGTCAATATTCTGATCTCATTGGAATCCCTCCTGTGGGTAGTTCTTTCGACCACACATCGTTTACTTTCTAAGCTACAAGACTCTAGATATTACGTAGGATGAGTTTGTATGTTATTGCTTTAAAGTATATGCCATAGCATGGCAATCGACAGAAGAAAGGACCGTGACGTGGTTAGCGAAGCATGGACAGACGAGTGTATTCCCTGTGATGTGGAAATGAAACGGGATACTTTGTAGGATGGGATGTCAGTTAGTTGACAGTGATGTGTTTGCGTGTGCGTGTTGTTGCATAAGCTGAAGGAGGTAGTGTTCAGGGTACATGGGAGGTATTGTCAGGTGTGTGTATGTGCGTGGAAGAGGACGTGCGAGTGTGTGTACATGGTCCTATGGAAGTATATACGCCGCGATAGCTCAGTTGGGAGAGCGTCAGACTGAAGATCTGAAGGTCACTGGTTCGATCCCGGTTCGTGGCATTGTTTTCACCACCACGCCTGCTTTTTCATTCACAACATCGCACCCTTCTTTTACACCACGGAGCGCACTTACACGCGCACACTAACCCATTGGACTTGTCCATTTCATTCACAACTCATACACCAACATAACCATGGACTGCACCTTTTACACTGCCATTCAAATTGCAAAGACAAAAACACAGCATCCATGCACAGAATGCGATGCCATACACTCCTCCAAAGTCTCACGCCCAAGCTTGTCTCGTTCCTCTCTCAACGATAGAATCAAGCACACTCATTCTCATGTCTTACTCTCGACAGCACACACAACCAAAATGACGTCGAAGCAAGACGTTGATGTTTTCAGCGACAATACACATGACAAGTCGATGGCTTCCTTCAGGACAGCACACACTTAACAATCATACTCGGAAGAGTTCCATCATGTAGTGGCCATGCATTATATGCTGGACGTCGTATCGTGTTCTCTTCAAAGAGCTACGAATAGAAAGAACGACGCATCCAATGCGTGTGAAAGTTGCACGTATTATGGAGCAAGCATACGTTGTCCACACTGATTCAAGTTCGACGAGGAGAATACTCTATGCTCCAAAAAGTGCTCTTTTGACGACTTGTCGAGGCGAAGGACAATGACCCTCGATTTCTGTCAATATTCTGATCTCATTGGAATCCCTCCTGTGGGTAGTTCTTTCGACCACACATCGTTTACTTTCTAAGCTACAAGACTCTAGATATTACGTAGGATGAGTTTGTATGTTATTGCTTTAAAGTATATGCCATAGCATGGCAATCGACAGAAGAAAGGACCGTGACGTGGTTAGCGAAGCATGGACAGACGAGTGTATTCCCTGTGATGTGGAAATGAAACGGGATACTTTGTAGGATGGGATGTCAGTTAGTTGACAGTGATGTGTTTGCGTGTGCGTGTTGTTGCATAAGCTGAAGGAGGTAGTGTTCAGGGTACATGGGAGGTATTGTCAGGTGTGTGTATGTGCGTGGAAGAGGACGTGCGAGTGTGTGTACATGGTCCTATGGAAGTATATACGCCGCGATAGCTCAGTTGGGAGAGCGTCAGACTGAAGATCTGAAGGTCACTGGTTCGATCCCGGTTCGTGGCATTGTTTTCACCACCACGCCTGCTTTTTCATTCACAACATCGCACCCTTCTTTTACACCACGGAGCGCACTTACACGCGCACACTAACCCATTGGACTTGTCCATTTCATTCACAACTCATACACCAACATAACCATGGACTGCACCTTTTACACTGCCATTCAAATTGCAAAGACAAAAACACAGCATCCATGCACAGAATGCGATGCCATACACTCCTCCAAAGTCTCACGCCCAAGCTTGTCTCGTTCCTCTCTCAACGATAGAATCAAGCACACTCATTCTCATGTCTTACTCTCGACAGCACACACAACCAAAATGACGTCGAAGCAAGACGTTGATGTTTTCAGCGACAATACACATGACAAGTCGATGGCTTCCTTCAGGACAGCACACACTTAACAATCATACTCGGAAGAGTTCCATCATGTAGTGGCCATGCATTATATGCTGGACGTCGTATCGTGTTCTCTTCAAAGAGCTACGAATAGAAAGAACGACGCATCCAATGCGTGTGAAAGTTGCACGTATTATGGAGCAAGCATACGTTGTCCACACTGATTCAAGTTCGACGAGGAGAATACTCTATGCTCCAAAAAGTGCTCTTTTGACGACTTGTCGAGGCGAAGGACAATGACCCTCGATTTCTGTCAATATTCTGATCTCATTGGAATCCCTCCTGTGGGTAGTTCTTTCGACCACACATCGTTTACTTTCTAAGCTACAAGACTCTAGATATTACGTAGGATGAGTTTGTATGTTATTGCTTTAAAGTATATGCCATAGCATGGCAATCGACAGAAGAAAGGACCGTGACGTGGTTAGCGAAGCATGGACAGACGAGTGTATTCCCTGTGATGTGGAAATGAAACGGGATACTTTGTAGGATGGGATGTCAGTTAGTTGACAGTGATGTGTTTGCGTGTGCGTGTTGTTGCATAAGCTGAAGGAGGTAGTGTTCAGGGTACATGGGAGGTATTGTCAGGTGTGTGTATGTGCGTGGAAGAGGACGTGCGAGTGTGTGTACATGGTCCTATGGAAGTATATACGCCGCGATAGCTCAGTTGGGAGAGCGTCAGACTGAAGATCTGAAGGTCACTGGTTCGATCCCGGTTCGTGGCATTGTTTTCACCACCACGCCTGCTTTTTCATTCACAACATCGCACCCTTCTCTTACACCACGGAGCGCACTTACACGCGCACACTAACCCATTGGACTTGTCCATTTCATTCACAACTCATACACCAACATAACCATGGACTGCACCTTTTACACTGCCATTCAAATTGCAAAGACAAAAACACAGCATCCATGCACAGAATGCGATGCCATACACTCCTCCAAAGTCTCACGCCCAAGCTTGTCTCGTTCCTCTCTCAACGATAGAATCAAGCACACTCATTCTCATGTCTTACTCTCGACAGCACACACAACCAAAATGACGTCGAAGCAAGACGTTGATGTTTTCAGCGACAATACACATGACAAGTCGATGGCTTCCTTCAGGACAGCACACACTTAACAATCATACTCGGAAGAGTTCCATCATGTAGTGGCCATGCATTATATGCTGGACGTCGTATCGTGTTCTCTTCAAAGAGCTACGAATAGAAAGAACGACGCATCCAATGCGTGTGAAAGTTGCACGTATTATGGAGCAAGCATACGTTGTCCACACTGATTCAAGTTCGACGAGGAGAATACTCTATGCTCCAAAAAGTGCTCTTTTGACGACTTGTCGAGGCGAAGGACAATGACCCTCGATTTCTGTCAATATTCTGATCTCATTGGAATCCCTCCTGTGGGTAGTTCTTTCGACCACACATCGTTTACTTTCTAAGCTACAAGACTCTAGATATTACGTAGGATGAGTTTGTATGTTATTGCTTTAAAGTATATGCCATAGCATGGCAATCGACAGAAGAAAGGACCGTGACGTGGTTAGCGAAGCATGGACAGACGAGTGTATTCCCTGTGATGTGGAAATGAAACGGGATACTTTGTAGGATGGGATGTCAGTTAGTTGACAGTGATGTGTTTGCGTGTGCGTGTTGTTGCATAAGCTGAAGGAGGTAGTGTTCAGGGTACATGGGAGGTATTGTCAGGTGTGTGTATGTGCGTGGAAGAGGACGTGCGAGTGTGTGTACATGGTCCTATGGAAGTATATACGCCGCGATAGCTCAGTTGGGAGAGCGTCAGACTGAAGATCTGAAGGTCACTGGTTCGATCCCGGTTCGTGGCATTGTTTTCACCACCACGCCTGCTTTTTCATTCACAACATCGCACCCTTCTCTTACACCACGGAGCGCACTTACACGCGCACACTAACCCATTGGACTTGTCCATTTCATTCACAACTCATACACCAACATAACCATGGACTGCACCTTTTACACTGCCATTCAAATTGCAAAGACAAAAACACAGCATCCATGCACAGAATGCGATGCCATACACTCCTCCAAAGTCTCACGCCCAAGCTTGTCTCGTTCCTCTCTCAACGATAGAATCAAGCACACTCATTCTCATGTCTTACTCTCGACAGCACACACAACCAAAATGACGTCGAAGCAAGACGTTGATGTTTTCAGCGACAATACACATGACAAGTCGATGGCTTCCTTCAGGACAGCACACACTTAACAATCATACTCGGAAGAGTTCCATCATGTAGTGGCCATGCATTATATGCTGGACGTCGTATCGTGTTCTCTTCAAAGAGCTACGAATAGAAAGAACGACGCATCCAATGCGTGTGAAAGTTGCACGTATTATGGAGCAAGCATACGTTGTCCACACTGATTCAAGTTCGACGAGGAGAATACTCTATGCTCCAAAAAGTGCTCTTTTGACGACTTGTCGAGGCGAAGGACAATGACCCTCGATTTCTGTCAATATTCTGATCTCATTGGAATCCCTCCTGTGGGTAGTTCTTTCGACCACACATCGTTTACTTTCTAAGCTACAAGACTCTAGATATTACGTAGGATGAGTTTGTATGTTATTGCTTTAAAGTATATGCCATAGCATGGCAATCGACAGAAGAAAGGACCGTGACGTGGTTAGCGAAGCATGGACAGACGAGTGTATTCCCTGTGATGTGGAAATGAAACGGGATACTTTGTAGGATGGGATGTCAGTTAGTTGACAGTGATGTGTTTGCGTGTGCGTGTTGTTGCATAAGCTGAAGGAGGTAGTGTTCAGGGTACATGGGAGGTATTGTCAGGTGTGTGTATGTGCGTGGAAGAGGACGTGCGAGTGTGTGTACATGGTCCTATGGAAGTATATACGCCGCGATAGCTCAGTTGGGAGAGCGTCAGACTGAAGATCTGAAGGTCACTGGTTCGATCCCGGTTCGTGGCATTGTTTTCACCACCACGCCTGCTTTTTCATTCACAACATCGCACCCTTCTCTTACACCACGGAGCGCACTTACACGCGCACACTAACCCATTGGACTTGTCCATTTCATTCACAACTCATACACCAACATAACCATGGACTGCACCTTTTACACTGCCATTCAAATTGCAAAGACAAAAACACAGCATCCATGCACAGAATGCGATGCCATACACTCCTCCAAAGTCTCACGCCCAAGCTTGTCTCGTTCCTCTCTCAACGATAGAATCAAGCACACTCATTCTCATGTCTTACTCTCGACAGCACACACAACCAAAATGACGTCGAAGCAAGACGTTGATGTTTTCAGCGACAATACACATGACAAGTCGATGGCTTCCTTCAGGACAGCACACACTTAACAATCATACTCGGAAGAGTTCCATCATGTAGTGGCCATGCATTATATGCTGGACGTCGTATCGTGTTCTCTTCAAAGAGCTACGAATAGAAAGAACGACGCATCCAATGCGTGTGAAAGTTGCACGTATTATGGAGCAAGCATACGTTGTCCACACTGATTCAAGTTCGACGAGGAGAATACTCTATGCTCCAAAAAGTGCTCTTTTGACGACTTGTCGAGGCGAAGGACAATGACCCTCGATTTCTGTCAATATTCTGATCTCATTGGAATCCCTCCTGTGGGTAGTTCTTTCGACCACACATCGTTTACTTTCTAAGCTACAAGACTCTAGATATTACGTAGGATGAGTTTGTATGTTATTGCTTTAAAGTATATGCCATAGCATGGCAATCGACAGAAGAAAGGACCGTGACGTGGTTAGCGAAGCATGGACAGACGAGTGTATTCCCTGTGATGTGGAAATGAAACGGGATACTTTGTAGGATGGGATGTCAGTTAGTTGACAGTGATGTGTTTGCGTGTGCGTGTTGTTGCATAAGCTGAAGGAGGTAGTGTTCAGGGTACATGGGAGGTATTGTCAGGTGTGTGTATGTGCGTGGAAGAGGACGTGCGAGTGTGTGTACATGGTCCTATGGAAGTATATACGCCGCGATAGCTCAGTTGGGAGAGCGTCAGACTGAAGATCTGAAGGTCACTGGTTCGATCCCGGTTCGTGGCATTGTTTTCACCACCACGCCTGCTTTTTCATTCACAACATCGCACCCTTCTCTTACACCACGGAGCGCACTTACACGCGCACACTAACCCATTGGACTTGTCCATTTCATTCACAACTCATACACCAACATAACCATGGACTGCACCTTTTACACTGCCATTCAAATTGCAAAGACAAAAACACAGCATCCATGCACAGAATGCGATGCCATACACTCCTCCAAAGTCTCACGCCCAAGCTTGTCTCGTTCCTCTCTCAACGATAGAATCAAGCACACTCATTCTCATGTCTTACTCTCGACAGCACACACAACCAAAATGACGTCGAAGCAAGACGTTGATGTTTTCAGCGACAATACACATGACAAGTCGATGGCTTCCTTCAGGACAGCACACACTTAACAATCATACTCGGAAGAGTTCCATCATGTAGTGGCCATGCATTATATGCTGGACGTCGTATCGTGTTCTCTTCAAAGAGCTACGAATAGAAAGAACGACGCATCCAATGCGTGTGAAAGTTGCACGTATTATGGAGCAAGCATACGTTGTCCACACTGATTCAAGTTCGACGAGGAGAATACTCTATGCTCCAAAAAGTGCTCTTTTGACGACTTGTCGAGGCGAAGGACAATGACCCTCGATTTCTGTCAATATTCTGATCTCATTGGAATCCCTCCTGTGGGTAGTTCTTTCGACCACACATCGTTTACTTTCTAAGCTACAAGACTCTAGATATTACGTAGGATGAGTTTGTATGTTATTGCTTTAAAGTATATGCCATAGCATGGCAATCGACAGAAGAAAGGACCGTGACGTGGTTAGCGAAGCATGGACAGACGAGTGTATTCCCTGTGATGTGGAAATGAAACGGGATACTTTGTAGGATGGGATGTCAGTTAGTTGACAGTGATGTGTTTGCGTGTGCGTGTTGTTGCATAAGCTGAAGGAGGTAGTGTTCAGGGTACATGGGAGGTATTGTCAGGTGTGTGTATGTGCGTGGAAGAGGACGTGCGAGTGTGTGTACATGGTCCTATGGAAGTATATACGCCGCGATAGCTCAGTTGGGAGAGCGTCAGACTGAAGATCTGAAGGTCACTGGTTCGATCCCGGTTCGTGGCATTGTTTTCACCACCACGCCTGCTTTTTCATTCACAACATCGCACCCTTCTCTTACACCACGGAGCGCACTTACACGCGCACACTAACCCATTGGACTTGTCCATTTCATTCACAACTCATACACCAACATAACCATGGACTGCACCTTTTACACTGCCATTCAAATTGCAAAGACAAAAACACAGCATCCATGCACAGAATGCGATGCCATACACTCCTCCAAAGTCTCACGCCCAAGCTTGTCTCGTTCCTCTCTCAACGATAGAATCAAGCACACTCATTCTCATGTCTTACTCTCGACAGCACACACAACCAAAATGACGTCGAAGCAAGACGTTGATGTTTTCAGCGACAATACACATGACAAGTCGATGGCTTCCTTCAGGACAGCACACACTTAACAATCATACTCGGAAGAGTTCCATCATGTAGTGGCCATGCATTATATGCTGGACGTCGTATCGTGTTCTCTTCAAAGAGCTACGAATAGAAAGAACGACGCATCCAATGCGTGTGAAAGTTGCACGTATTATGGAGCAAGCATACGTTGTCCACACTGATTCAAGTTCGACGAGGAGAATACTCTATGCTCCAAAAAGTGCTCTTTTGACGACTTGTCGAGGCGAAGGACAATGACCCTCGATTTCTGTCAATATTCTGATCTCATTGGAATCCCTCCTGTGGGTAGTTCTTTCGACCACACATCGTTTACTTTCTAAGCTACAAGACTCTAGATATTACGTAGGATGAGTTTGTATGTTATTGCTTTAAAGTATATGCCATAGCATGGCAATCGACAGAAGAAAGGACCGTGACGTGGTTAGCGAAGCATGGACAGACGAGTGTATTCCCTGTGATGTGGAAATGAAACGGGATACTTTGTAGGATGGGATGTCAGTTAGTTGACAGTGATGTGTTTGCGTGTGCGTGTTGTTGCATAAGCTGAAGGAGGTAGTGTTCAGGGTACATGGGAGGTATTGTCAGGTGTGTGTATGTGCGTGGAAGAGGACGTGCGAGTGTGTGTACATGGTCCTATGGAAGTATATACGCCGCGATAGCTCAGTTGGGAGAGCGTCAGACTGAAGATCTGAAGGTCACTGGTTCGATCCCGGTTCGTGGCATTGTTTTCACCACCACGCCTGCTTTTTCATTCACAACATCGCACCCTTCTTTTACACCACGGAGCGCACTTACACGCGCACACTAACCCATTGGACTTGTCCATTTCATTCACAACTCATACACCAACATAACCATGGACTGCACCTTTTACACTGCCATTCAAATTGCAAAGACAAAAACACAGCATCCATGCACAGAATGCGATGCCATACACTCCTCCAAAGTCTCACGCCCAAGCTTGTCTCGTTCCTCTCTCAACGATAGAATCAAGCACACTCATTCTCATGTCTTACTCTCGACAGCACACACAACCAAAATGACGTCGAAGCAAGACGTTGATGTTTTCAGCGACAATACACATGACAAGTCGATGGCTTCCTTCAGGACAGCACACACTTAACAATCATACTCGGAAGAGTTCCATCATGTAGTGGCCATGCATTATATGCTGGACGTCGTATCGTGTTCTCTTCAAAGAGCTACGAATAGAAAGAACGACGCATCCAATGCGTGTGAAAGTTGCACGTATTATGGAGCAAGCATACGTTGTCCACACTGATTCAAGTTCGACGAGGAGAATACTCTATGCTCCAAAAAGTGCTCTTTTGACGACTTGTCGAGGCGAAGGACAATGACCCTCGATTTCTGTCAATATTCTGATCTCATTGGAATCCCTCCTGTGGGTAGTTCTTTCGACCACACATCGTTTACTTTCTAAGCTACAAGACTCTAGATATTACGTAGGATGAGTTTGTATGTTATTGCTTTAAAGTATATGCCATAGCATGGCAATCGACAGAAGAAAGGACCGTGACGTGGTTAGCGAAGCATGGACAGACGAGTGTATTCCCTGTGATGTGGAAATGAAACGGGATACTTTGTAGGATGGGATGTCAGTTAGTTGACAGTGATGTGTTTGCGTGTGCGTGTTGTTGCATAAGCTGAAGGAGGTAGTGTTCAGGGTACATGGGAGGTATTGTCAGGTGTGTGTATGTGCGTGGAAGAGGACGTGCGAGTGTGTGTACATGGTCCTATGGAAGTATATACGCCGCGATAGCTCAGTTGGGAGAGCGTCAGACTGAAGATCTGAAGGTCACTGGTTCGATCCCGGTTCGTGGCATTGTTTTCACCACCACGCCTGCTTTTTCATTCACAACATCGCACCCTTCTCTTACACCACGGAGCGCACTTACACGCGCACACTAACCCATTGGACTTGTCCATTTCATTCACAACTCATACACCAACATAACCATGGACTGCACCTTTTACACTGCCATTCAAATTGCAAAGACAAAAACACAGCATCCATGCACAGAATGCGATGCCATACACTCCTCCAAAGTCTCACGCCCAAGCTTGTCTCGTTCCTCTCTCAACGATAGAATCAAGCACACTCATTCTCATGTCTTACTCTCGACAGCACACACAACCAAAATGACGTCGAAGCAAGACGTTGATGTTTTCAGCGACAATACACATGACAAGTCGATGGCTTCCTTCAGGACAGCACACACTTAACAATCATACTCGGAAGAGTTCCATCATGTAGTGGCCATGCATTATATGCTGGACGTCGTATCGTGTTCTCTTCAAAGAGCTACGAATAGAAAGAACGACGCATCCAATGCGTGTGAAAGTTGCACGTATTATGGAGCAAGCATACGTTGTCCACACTGATTCAAGTTCGACGAGGAGAATACTCTATGCTCCAAAAAGTGCTCTTTTGACGACTTGTCGAGGCGAAGGACAATGACCCTCGATTTCTGTCAATATTCTGATCTCATTGGAATCCCTCCTGTGGGTAGTTCTTTCGACCACACATCGTTTACTTTCTAAGCTACAAGACTCTAGATATTACGTAGGATGAGTTTGTATGTTATTGCTTTAAAGTATATGCCATAGCATGGCAATCGACAGAAGAAAGGACCGTGACGTGGTTAGCGAAGCATGGACAGACGAGTGTATTCCCTGTGATGTGGAAATGAAACGGGATACTTTGTAGGATGGGATGTCAGTTAGTTGACAGTGATGTGTTTGCGTGTGCGTGTTGTTGCATAAGCTGAAGGAGGTAGTGTTCAGGGTACATGGGAGGTATTGTCAGGTGTGTGTATGTGCGTGGAAGAGGACGTGCGAGTGTGTGTACATGGTCCTATGGAAGTATATACGCCGCGATAGCTCAGTTGGGAGAGCGTCAGACTGAAGATCTGAAGGTCACTGGTTCGATCCCGGTTCGTGGCATTGTTTTCACCACCACGCCTGCTTTTTCATTCACAACATCGCACCCTTCTCTTACACCACGGAGCGCACTTACACGCGCACACTAACCCATTGGACTTGTCCATTTCATTCACAACTCATACACCAACATAACCATGGACTGCACCTTTTACACTGCCATTCAAATTGCAAAGACAAAAACACAGCATCCATGCACAGAATGCGATGCCATACACTCCTCCAAAGTCTCACGCCCAAGCTTGTCTCGTTCCTCTCTCAACGATAGAATCAAGCACACTCATTCTCATGTCTTACTCTCGACAGCACACACAACCAAAATGACGTCGAAGCAAGACGTTGATGTTTTCAGCGACAATACACATGACAAGTCGATGGCTTCCTTCAGGACAGCACACACTTAACAATCATACTCGGAAGAGTTCCATCATGTAGTGGCCATGCATTATATGCTGGACGTCGTATCGTGTTCTCTTCAAAGAGCTACGAATAGAAAGAACGACGCATCCAATGCGTGTGAAAGTTGCACGTATTATGGAGCAAGCATACGTTGTCCACACTGATTCAAGTTCGACGAGGAGAATACTCTATGCTCCAAAAAGTGCTCTTTTGACGACTTGTCGAGGCGAAGGACAATGACCCTCGATTTCTGTCAATATTCTGATCTCATTGGAATCCCTCCTGTGGGTAGTTCTTTCGACCACACATCGTTTACTTTCTAAGCTACAAGACTCTAGATATTACGTAGGATGAGTTTGTATGTTATTGCTTTAAAGTATATGCCATAGCATGGCAATCGACAGAAGAAAGGACCGTGACGTGGTTAGCGAAGCATGGACAGACGAGTGTATTCCCTGTGATGTGGAAATGAAACGGGATACTTTGTAGGATGGGATGTCAGTTAGTTGACAGTGATGTGTTTGCGTGTGCGTGTTGTTGCATAAGCTGAAGGAGGTAGTGTTCAGGGTACATGGGAGGTATTGTCAGGTGTGTGTATGTGCGTGGAAGAGGACGTGCGAGTGTGTGTACATGGTCCTATGGAAGTATATACGCCGCGATAGCTCAGTTGGGAGAGCGTCAGACTGAAGATCTGAAGGTCACTGGTTCGATCCCGGTTCGTGGCATTGTTTTCACCACCACGCCTGCTTTTTCATTCACAACATCGCACCCTTCTCTTACACCACGGAGCGCACTTACACGCGCACACTAACCCATTGGACTTGTCCATTTCATTCACAACTCATACACCAACATAACCATGGACTGCACCTTTTACACTGCCATTCAAATTGCAAAGACAAAAACACAGCATCCATGCACAGAATGCGATGCCATACACTCCTCCAAAGTCTCACGCCCAAGCTTGTCTCGTTCCTCTCTCAACGATAGAATCAAGCACACTCATTCTCATGTCTTACTCTCGACAGCACACACAACCAAAATGACGTCGAAGCAAGACGTTGATGTTTTCAGCGACAATACACATGACAAGTCGATGGCTTCCTTCAGGACAGCACACACTTAACAATCATACTCGGAAGAGTTCCATCATGTAGTGGCCATGCATTATATGCTGGACGTCGTATCGTGTTCTCTTCAAAGAGCTACGAATAGAAAGAACGACGCATCCAATGCGTGTGAAAGTTGCACGTATTATGGAGCAAGCATACGTTGTCCACACTGATTCAAGTTCGACGAGGAGAATACTCTATGCTCCAAAAAGTGCTCTTTTGACGACTTGTCGAGGCGAAGGACAATGACCCTCGATTTCTGTCAATATTCTGATCTCATTGGAATCCCTCCTGTGGGTAGTTCTTTCGACCACACATCGTTTACTTTCTAAGCTACAAGACTCTAGATATTACGTAGGATGAGTTTGTATGTTATTGCTTTAAAGTATATGCCATAGCATGGCAATCGACAGAAGAAAGGACCGTGACGTGGTTAGCGAAGCATGGACAGACGAGTGTATTCCCTGTGATGTGGAAATGAAACGGGATACTTTGTAGGATGGGATGTCAGTTAGTTGACAGTGATGTGTTTGCGTGTGCGTGTTGTTGCATAAGCTGAAGGAGGTAGTGTTCAGGGTACATGGGAGGTATTGTCAGGTGTGTGTATGTGCGTGGAAGAGGACGTGCGAGTGTGTGTACATGGTCCTATGGAAGTATATACGCCGCGATAGCTCAGTTGGGAGAGCGTCAGACTGAAGATCTGAAGGTCACTGGTTCGATCCCGGTTCGTGGCATTGTTTTCACCACCACGCCTGCTTTTTCATTCACAACATCGCACCCTTCTTTTACACCACGGAGCGCACTTACACGCGCACACTAACCCATTGGACTTGTCCATTTCATTCACAACTCATACACCAACATAACCATGGACTGCACCTTTTACACTGCCATTCAAATTGCAAAGACAAAAACACAGCATCCATGCACAGAATGCGATGCCATACACTCCTCCAAAGTCTCACGCCCAAGCTTGTCTCGTTCCTCTCTCAACGATAGAATCAAGCACACTCATTCTCATGTCTTACTCTCGACAGCACACACAACCAAAATGACGTCGAAGCAAGACGTTGATGTTTTCAGCGACAATACACATGACAAGTCGATGGCTTCCTTCAGGACAGCACACACTTAACAATCATACTCGGAAGAGTTCCATCATGTAGTGGCCATGCATTATATGCTGGACGTCGTATCGTGTTCTCTTCAAAGAGCTACGAATAGAAAGAACGACGCATCCAATGCGTGTGAAAGTTGCACGTATTATGGAGCAAGCATACGTTGTCCACACTGATTCAAGTTCGACGAGGAGAATACTCTATGCTCCAAAAAGTGCTCTTTTGACGACTTGTCGAGGCGAAGGACAATGACCCTCGATTTCTGTCAATATTCTGATCTCATTGGAATCCCTCCTGTGGGTAGTTCTTTCGACCACACATCGTTTACTTTCTAAGCTACAAGACTCTAGATATTACGTAGGATGAGTTTGTATGTTATTGCTTTAAAGTATATGCCATAGCATGGCAATCGACAGAAGAAAGGACCGTGACGTGGTTAGCGAAGCATGGACAGACGAGTGTATTCCCTGTGATGTGGAAATGAAACGGGATACTTTGTAGGATGGGATGTCAGTTAGTTGACAGTGATGTGTTTGCGTGTGCGTGTTGTTGCATAAGCTGAAGGAGGTAGTGTTCAGGGTACATGGGAGGTATTGTCAGGTGTGTGTATGTGCGTGGAAGAGGACGTGCGAGTGTGTGTACATGGTCCTATGGAAGTATATACGCCGCGATAGCTCAGTTGGGAGAGCGTCAGACTGAAGATCTGAAGGTCACTGGTTCGATCCCGGTTCGTGGCATTGTTTTCACCACCACGCCTGCTTTTTCATTCACAACATCGCACCCTTCTTTTACACCACGGAGCGCACTTACACGCGCACACTAACCCATTGGACTTGTCCATTTCATTCACAACTCATACACCAACATAACCATGGACTGCACCTTTTACACTGCCATTCAAATTGCAAAGACAAAAACACAGCATCCATGCACAGAATGCGATGCCATACACTCCTCCAAAGTCTCACGCCCAAGCTTGTCTCGTTCCTCTCTCAACGATAGAATCAAGCACACTCATTCTCATGTCTTACTCTCGACAGCACACACAACCAAAATGACGTCGAAGCAAGACGTTGATGTTTTCAGCGACAATACACATGACAAGTCGATGGCTTCCTTCAGGACAGCACACACTTAACAATCATACTCGGAAGAGTTCCATCATGTAGTGGCCATGCATTATATGCTGGACGTCGTATCGTGTTCTCTTCAAAGAGCTACGAATAGAAAGAACGACGCATCCAATGCGTGTGAAAGTTGCACGTATTATGGAGCAAGCATACGTTGTCCACACTGATTCAAGTTCGACGAGGAGAATACTCTATGCTCCAAAAAGTGCTCTTTTGACGACTTGTCGAGGCGAAGGACAATGACCCTCGATTTCTGTCAATATTCTGATCTCATTGGAATCCCTCCTGTGGGTAGTTCTTTCGACCACACATCGTTTACTTTCTAAGCTACAAGACTCTAGATATTACGTAGGATGAGTTTGTATGTTATTGCTTTAAAGTATATGCCATAGCATGGCAATCGACAGAAGAAAGGACCGTGACGTGGTTAGCGAAGCATGGACAGACGAGTGTATTCCCTGTGATGTGGAAATGAAACGGGATACTTTGTAGGATGGGATGTCAGTTAGTTGACAGTGATGTGTTTGCGTGTGCGTGTTGTTGCATAAGCTGAAGGAGGTAGTGTTCAGGGTACATGGGAGGTATTGTCAGGTGTGTGTATGTGCGTGGAAGAGGACGTGCGAGTGTGTGTACATGGTCCTATGGAAGTATATACGCCGCGATAGCTCAGTTGGGAGAGCGTCAGACTGAAGATCTGAAGGTCACTGGTTCGATCCCGGTTCGTGGCATTGTTTTCACCACCACGCCTGCTTTTTCATTCACAACATCGCACCCTTCTTTTACACCACGGAGCGCACTTACACGCGCACACTAACCCATTGGACTTGTCCATTTCATTCACAACTCATACACCAACATAACCATGGACTGCACCTTTTACACTGCCATTCAAATTGCAAAGACAAAAACACAGCATCCATGCACAGAATGCGATGCCATACACTCCTCCAAAGTCTCACGCCCAAGCTTGTCTCGTTCCTCTCTCAACGATAGAATCAAGCACACTCATTCTCATGTCTTACTCTCGACAGCACACACAACCAAAATGACGTCGAAGCAAGACGTTGATGTTTTCAGCGACAATACACATGACAAGTCGATGGCTTCCTTCAGGACAGCACACACTTAACAATCATACTCGGAAGAGTTCCATCATGTAGTGGCCATGCATTATATGCTGGACGTCGTATCGTGTTCTCTTCAAAGAGCTACGAATAGAAAGAACGACGCATCCAATGCGTGTGAAAGTTGCACGTATTATGGAGCAAGCATACGTTGTCCACACTGATTCAAGTTCGACGAGGAGAATACTCTATGCTCCAAAAAGTGCTCTTTTGACGACTTGTCGAGGCGAAGGACAATGACCCTCGATTTCTGTCAATATTCTGATCTCATTGGAATCCCTCCTGTGGGTAGTTCTTTCGACCACACATCGTTTACTTTCTAAGCTACAAGACTCTAGATATTACGTAGGATGAGTTTGTATGTTATTGCTTTAAAGTATATGCCATAGCATGGCAATCGACAGAAGAAAGGACCGTGACGTGGTTAGCGAAGCATGGACAGACGAGTGTATTCCCTGTGATGTGGAAATGAAACGGGATACTTTGTAGGATGGGATGTCAGTTAGTTGACAGTGATGTGTTTGCGTGTGCGTGTTGTTGCATAAGCTGAAGGAGGTAGTGTTCAGGGTACATGGGAGGTATTGTCAGGTGTGTGTATGTGCGTGGAAGAGGACGTGCGAGTGTGTGTACATGGTCCTATGGAAGTATATACGCCGCGATAGCTCAGTTGGGAGAGCGTCAGACTGAAGATCTGAAGGTCACTGGTTCGATCCCGGTTCGTGGCATTGTTTTCACCACCACGCCTGCTTTTTCATTCACAACATCGCACCCTTCTTTTACACCACGGAGCGCACTTACACGCGCACACTAACCCATTGGACTTGTCCATTTCATTCACAACTCATACACCAACATAACCATGGACTGCACCTTTTACACTGCCATTCAAATTGCAAAGACAAAAACACAGCATCCATGCACAGAATGCGATGCCATACACTCCTCCAAAGTCTCACGCCCAAGCTTGTCTCGTTCCTCTCTCAACGATAGAATCAAGCACACTCATTCTCATGTCTTACTCTCGACAGCACACACAACCAAAATGACGTCGAAGCAAGACGTTGATGTTTTCAGCGACAATACACATGACAAGTCGATGGCTTCCTTCAGGACAGCACACACTTAACAATCATACTCGGAAGAGTTCCATCATGTAGTGGCCATGCATTATATGCTGGACGTCGTATCGTGTTCTCTTCAAAGAGCTACGAATAGAAAGAACGACGCATCCAATGCGTGTGAAAGTTGCACGTATTATGGAGCAAGCATACGTTGTCCACACTGATTCAAGTTCGACGAGGAGAATACTCTATGCTCCAAAAAGTGCTCTTTTGACGACTTGTCGAGGCGAAGGACAATGACCCTCGATTTCTGTCAATATTCTGATCTCATTGGAATCCCTCCTGTGGGTAGTTCTTTCGACCACACATCGTTTACTTTCTAAGCTACAAGACTCTAGATATTACGTAGGATGAGTTTGTATGTTATTGCTTTAAAGTATATGCCATAGCATGGCAATCGACAGAAGAAAGGACCGTGACGTGGTTAGCGAAGCATGGACAGACGAGTGTATTCCCTGTGATGTGGAAATGAAACGGGATACTTTGTAGGATGGGATGTCAGTTAGTTGACAGTGATGTGTTTGCGTGTGCGTGTTGTTGCATAAGCTGAAGGAGGTAGTGTTCAGGGTACATGGGAGGTATTGTCAGGTGTGTGTATGTGCGTGGAAGAGGACGTGCGAGTGTGTGTACATGGTCCTATGGAAGTATATACGCCGCGATAGCTCAGTTGGGAGAGCGTCAGACTGAAGATCTGAAGGTCACTGGTTCGATCCCGGTTCGTGGCATTGTTTTCACCACCACGCCTGCTTTTTCATTCACAACATCGCACCCTTCTTTTACACCACGGAGCGCACTTACACGCGCACACTAACCCATTGGACTTGTCCATTTCATTCACAACTCATACACCAACATAACCATGGACTGCACCTTTTACACTGCCATTCAAATTGCAAAGACAAAAACACAGCATCCATGCACAGAATGCGATGCCATACACTCCTCCAAAGTCTCACGCCCAAGCTTGTCTCGTTCCTCTCTCAACGATAGAATCAAGCACACTCATTCTCATGTCTTACTCTCGACAGCACACACAACCAAAATGACGTCGAAGCAAGACGTTGATGTTTTCAGCGACAATACACATGACAAGTCGATGGCTTCCTTCAGGACAGCACACACTTAACAATCATACTCGGAAGAGTTCCATCATGTAGTGGCCATGCATTATATGCTGGACGTCGTATCGTGTTCTCTTCAAAGAGCTACGAATAGAAAGAACGACGCATCCAATGCGTGTGAAAGTTGCACGTATTATGGAGCAAGCATACGTTGTCCACACTGATTCAAGTTCGACGAGGAGAATACTCTATGCTCCAAAAAGTGCTCTTTTGACGACTTGTCGAGGCGAAGGACAATGACCCTCGATTTCTGTCAATATTCTGATCTCATTGGAATCCCTCCTGTGGGTAGTTCTTTCGACCACACATCGTTTACTTTCTAAGCTACAAGACTCTAGATATTACGTAGGATGAGTTTGTATGTTATTGCTTTAAAGTATATGCCATAGCATGGCAATCGACAGAAGAAAGGACCGTGACGTGGTTAGCGAAGCATGGACAGACGAGTGTATTCCCTGTGATGTGGAAATGAAACGGGATACTTTGTAGGATGGGATGTCAGTTAGTTGACAGTGATGTGTTTGCGTGTGCGTGTTGTTGCATAAGCTGAAGGAGGTAGTGTTCAGGGTACATGGGAGGTATTGTCAGGTGTGTGTATGTGCGTGGAAGAGGACGTGCGAGTGTGTGTACATGGTCCTATGGAAGTATATACGCCGCGATAGCTCAGTTGGGAGAGCGTCAGACTGAAGATCTGAAGGTCACTGGTTCGATCCCGGTTCGTGGCATTGTTTTCACCACCACGCCTGCTTTTTCATTCACAACATCGCACCCTTCTTTTACACCACGGAGCGCACTTACACGCGCACACTAACCCATTGGACTTGTCCATTTCATTCACAACTCATACACCAACATAACCATGGACTGCACCTTTTACACTGCCATTCAAATTGCAAAGACAAAAACACAGCATCCATGCACAGAATGCGATGCCATACACTCCTCCAAAGTCTCACGCCCAAGCTTGTCTCGTTCCTCTCTCAACGATAGAATCAAGCACACTCATTCTCATGTCTTACTCTCGACAGCACACACAACCAAAATGACGTCGAAGCAAGACGTTGATGTTTTCAGCGACAATACACATGACAAGTCGATGGCTTCCTTCAGGACAGCACACACTTAACAATCATACTCGGAAGAGTTCCATCATGTAGTGGCCATGCATTATATGCTGGACGTCGTATCGTGTTCTCTTCAAAGAGCTACGAATAGAAAGAACGACGCATCCAATGCGTGTGAAAGTTGCACGTATTATGGAGCAAGCATACGTTGTCCACACTGATTCAAGTTCGACGAGGAGAATACTCTATGCTCCAAAAAGTGCTCTTTTGACGACTTGTCGAGGCGAAGGACAATGACCCTCGATTTCTGTCAATATTCTGATCTCATTGGAATCCCTCCTGTGGGTAGTTCTTTCGACCACACATCGTTTACTTTCTAAGCTACAAGACTCTAGATATTACGTAGGATGAGTTTGTATGTTATTGCTTTAAAGTATATGCCATAGCATGGCAATCGACAGAAGAAAGGACCGTGACGTGGTTAGCGAAGCATGGACAGACGAGTGTATTCCCTGTGATGTGGAAATGAAACGGGATACTTTGTAGGATGGGATGTCAGTTAGTTGACAGTGATGTGTTTGCGTGTGCGTGTTGTTGCATAAGCTGAAGGAGGTAGTGTTCAGGGTACATGGGAGGTATTGTCAGGTGTGTGTATGTGCGTGGAAGAGGACGTGCGAGTGTGTGTACATGGTCCTATGGAAGTATATACGCCGCGATAGCTCAGTTGGGAGAGCGTCAGACTGAAGATCTGAAGGTCACTGGTTCGATCCCGGTTCGTGGCATTGTTTTCACCACCACGCCTGCTTTTTCATTCACAACATCGCACCCTTCTTTTACACCACGGAGCGCACTTACACGCGCACACTAACCCATTGGACTTGTCCATTTCATTCACAACTCATACACCAACATAACCATGGACTGCACCTTTTACACTGCCATTCAAATTGCAAAGACAAAAACACAGCATCCATGCACAGAATGCGATGCCATACACTCCTCCAAAGTCTCACGCCCAAGCTTGTCTCGTTCCTCTCTCAACGATAGAATCAAGCACACTCATTCTCATGTCTTACTCTCGACAGCACACACAACCAAAATGACGTCGAAGCAAGACGTTGATGTTTTCAGCGACAATACACATGACAAGTCGATGGCTTCCTTCAGGACAGCACACACTTAACAATCATACTCGGAAGAGTTCCATCATGTAGTGGCCATGCATTATATGCTGGACGTCGTATCGTGTTCTCTTCAAAGAGCTACGAATAGAAAGAACGACGCATCCAATGCGTGTGAAAGTTGCACGTATTATGGAGCAAGCATACGTTGTCCACACTGATTCAAGTTCGACGAGGAGAATACTCTATGCTCCAAAAAGTGCTCTTTTGACGACTTGTCGAGGCGAAGGACAATGACCCTCGATTTCTGTCAATATTCTGATCTCATTGGAATCCCTCCTGTGGGTAGTTCTTTCGACCACACATCGTTTACTTTCTAAGCTACAAGACTCTAGATATTACGTAGGATGAGTTTGTATGTTATTGCTTTAAAGTATATGCCATAGCATGGCAATCGACAGAAGAAAGGACCGTGACGTGGTTAGCGAAGCATGGACAGACGAGTGTATTCCCTGTGATGTGGAAATGAAACGGGATACTTTGTAGGATGGGATGTCAGTTAGTTGACAGTGATGTGTTTGCGTGTGCGTGTTGTTGCATAAGCTGAAGGAGGTAGTGTTCAGGGTACATGGGAGGTATTGTCAGGTGTGTGTATGTGCGTGGAAGAGGACGTGCGAGTGTGTGTACATGGTCCTATGGAAGTATATACGCCGCGATAGCTCAGTTGGGAGAGCGTCAGACTGAAGATCTGAAGGTCACTGGTTCGATCCCGGTTCGTGGCATTGTTTTCACCACCACGCCTGCTTTTTCATTCACAACATCGCACCCTTCTCTTTACACCACGGAGCGCACTTACACGCGCACACTAACCCATTGGACTTGTCCATTTCATTCACAACTCATACACCAACATAACCATGGACTGCACCTTTTACACTGCCATTCAAATTGCAAAGACAAAAACACAGCATCCATGCACAGAATGCGATGCCATACACTCCTCCAAAGTCTCACGCCCAAGCTTGTCTCGTTCCTCTCTCAACGATAGAATCAAGCACACTCATTCTCATGTCTTACTCTCGACAGCACACACAACCAAAATGACGTCGAAGCAAGACGTTGATGTTTTCAGCGACAATACACATGACAAGTCGATGGCTTCCTTCAGGACAGCACACACTTAACAATCATACTCGGAAGAGTTCCATCATGTAGTGGCCATGCATTATATGCTGGACGTCGTATCGTGTTCTCTTCAAAGAGCTACGAATAGAAAGAACGACGCATCCAATGCGTGTGAAAGTTGCACGTATTATGGAGCAAGCATACGTTGTCCACACTGATTCAAGTTCGACGAGGAGAATACTCTATGCTCCAAAAAGTGCTCTTTTGACGACTTGTCGAGGCGAAGGACAATGACCCTCGATTTCTGTCAATATTCTGATCTCATTGGAATCCCTCCTGTGGGTAGTTCTTTCGACCACACATCGTTTACTTTCTAAGCTACAAGACTCTAGATATTACGTAGGATGAGTTTGTATGTTATTGCTTTAAAGTATATGCCATAGCATGGCAATCGACAGAAGAAAGGACCGTGACGTGGTTAGCGAAGCATGGACAGACGAGTGTATTCCCTGTGATGTGGAAATGAAACGGGATACTTTGTAGGATGGGATGTCAGTTAGTTGACAGTGATGTGTTTGCGTGTGCGTGTTGTTGCATAAGCTGAAGGAGGTAGTGTTCAGGGTACATGGGAGGTATTGTCAGGTGTGTGTATGTGCGTGGAAGAGGACGTGCGAGTGTGTGTACATGGTCCTATGGAAGTATATACGCCGCGATAGCTCAGTTGGGAGAGCGTCAGACTGAAGATCTGAAGGTCACTGGTTCGATCCCGGTTCGTGGCATTGTTTTCACCACCACGCCTGCTTTTTCATTCACAACATCGCACCCTTCTTTTACACCACGGAGCGCACTTACACGCGCACACTAACCCATTGGACTTGTCCATTTCATTCACAACTCATACACCAACATAACCATGGACTGCACCTTTTACACTGCCATTCAAATTGCAAAGACAAAAACACAGCATCCATGCACAGAATGCGATGCCATACACTCCTCCAAAGTCTCACGCCCAAGCTTGTCTCGTTCCTCTCTCAACGATAGAATCAAGCACACTCATTCTCATGTCTTACTCTCGACAGCACACACAACCAAAATGACGTCGAAGCAAGACGTTGATGTTTTCAGCGACAATACACATGACAAGTCGATGGCTTCCTTCAGGACAGCACACACTTAACAATCATACTCGGAAGAGTTCCATCATGTAGTGGCCATGCATTATATGCTGGACGTCGTATCGTGTTCTCTTCAAAGAGCTACGAATAGAAAGAACGACGCATCCAATGCGTGTGAAAGTTGCACGTATTATGGAGCAAGCATACGTTGTCCACACTGATTCAAGTTCGACGAGGAGAATACTCTATGCTCCAAAAAGTGCTCTTTTGACGACTTGTCGAGGCGAAGGACAATGACCCTCGATTTCTGTCAATATTCTGATCTCATTGGAATCCCTCCTGTGGGTAGTTCTTTCGACCACACATCGTTTACTTTCTAAGCTACAAGACTCTAGATATTACGTAGGATGAGTTTGTATGTTATTGCTTTAAAGTATATGCCATAGCATGGCAATCGACAGAAGAAAGGACCGTGACGTGGTTAGCGAAGCATGGACAGACGAGTGTATTCCCTGTGATGTGGAAATGAAACGGGATACTTTGTAGGATGGGATGTCAGTTAGTTGACAGTGATGTGTTTGCGTGTGCGTGTTGTTGCATAAGCTGAAGGAGGTAGTGTTCAGGGTACATGGGAGGTATTGTCAGGTGTGTGTATGTGCGTGGAAGAGGACGTGCGAGTGTGTGTACATGGTCCTATGGAAGTATATACGCCGCGATAGCTCAGTTGGGAGAGCGTCAGACTGAAGATCTGAAGGTCACTGGTTCGATCCCGGTTCGTGGCATTGTTTTCACCACCACGCCTGCTTTTTCATTCACAACATCGCACCCTTCTTTACACCACGGAGCGCACTTACACGCGCACACTAACCCATTGGACTTGTCCATTTCATTCACAACTCATACACCAACATAACCATGGACTGCACCTTTTACACTGCCATTCAAATTGCAAAGACAAAAACACAGCATCCATGCACAGAATGCGATGCCATACACTCCTCCAAAGTCTCACGCCCAAGCTTGTCTCGTTCCTCTCTCAACGATAGAATCAAGCACACTCATTCTCATGTCTTACTCTCGACAGCACACACAACCAAAATGACGTCGAAGCAAGACGTTGATGTTTTCAGCGACAATACACATGACAAGTCGATGGCTTCCTTCAGGACAGCACACACTTAACAATCATACTCGGAAGAGTTCCATCATGTAGTGGCCATGCATTATATGCTGGACGTCGTATCGTGTTCTCTTCAAAGAGCTACGAATAGAAAGAACGACGCATCCAATGCGTGTGAAAGTTGCACGTATTATGGAGCAAGCATACGTTGTCCACACTGATTCAAGTTCGACGAGGAGAATACTCTATGCTCCAAAAAGTGCTCTTTTGACGACTTGTCGAGGCGAAGGACAATGACCCTCGATTTCTGTCAATATTCTGATCTCATTGGAATCCCTCCTGTGGGTAGTTCTTTCGACCACACATCGTTTACTTTCTAAGCTACAAGACTCTAGATATTACGTAGGATGAGTTTGTATGTTATTGCTTTAAAGTATATGCCATAGCATGGCAATCGACAGAAGAAAGGACCGTGACGTGGTTAGCGAAGCATGGACAGACGAGTGTATTCCCTGTGATGTGGAAATGAAACGGGATACTTTGTAGGATGGGATGTCAGTTAGTTGACAGTGATGTGTTTGCGTGTGCGTGTTGTTGCATAAGCTGAAGGAGGTAGTGTTCAGGGTACATGGGAGGTATTGTCAGGTGTGTGTATGTGCGTGGAAGAGGACGTGCGAGTGTGTGTACATGGTCCTATGGAAGTATATACGCCGCGATAGCTCAGTTGGGAGAGCGTCAGACTGAAGATCTGAAGGTCACTGGTTCGATCCCGGTTCGTGGCATTGTTTTCACCACCACGCCTGCTTTTTCATTCACAACATCGCACCCTTCTTTTACACCACGGAGCGCACTTACACGCGCACACTAACCCATTGGACTTGTCCATTTCATTCACAACTCATACACCAACATAACCATGGACTGCACCTTTTACACTGCCATTCAAATTGCAAAGACAAAAACACAGCATCCATGCACAGAATGCGATGCCATACACTCCTCCAAAGTCTCACGCCCAAGCTTGTCTCGTTCCTCTCTCAACGATAGAATCAAGCACACTCATTCTCATGTCTTACTCTCGACAGCACACACAACCAAAATGACGTCGAAGCAAGACGTTGATGTTTTCAGCGACAATACACATGACAAGTCGATGGCTTCCTTCAGGACAGCACACACTTAACAATCATACTCGGAAGAGTTCCATCATGTAGTGGCCATGCATTATATGCTGGACGTCGTATCGTGTTCTCTTCAAAGAGCTACGAATAGAAAGAACGACGCATCCAATGCGTGTGAAAGTTGCACGTATTATGGAGCAAGCATACGTTGTCCACACTGATTCAAGTTCGACGAGGAGAATACTCTATGCTCCAAAAAGTGCTCTTTTGACGACTTGTCGAGGCGAAGGACAATGACCCTCGATTTCTGTCAATATTCTGATCTCATTGGAATCCCTCCTGTGGGTAGTTCTTTCGACCACACATCGTTTACTTTCTAAGCTACAAGACTCTAGATATTACGTAGGATGAGTTTGTATGTTATTGCTTTAAAGTATATGCCATAGCATGGCAATCGACAGAAGAAAGGACCGTGACGTGGTTAGCGAAGCATGGACAGACGAGTGTATTCCCTGTGATGTGGAAATGAAACGGGATACTTTGTAGGATGGGATGTCAGTTAGTTGACAGTGATGTGTTTGCGTGTGCGTGTTGTTGCATAAGCTGAAGGAGGTAGTGTTCAGGGTACATGGGAGGTATTGTCAGGTGTGTGTATGTGCGTGGAAGAGGACGTGCGAGTGTGTGTACATGGTCCTATGGAAGTATATACGCCGCGATAGCTCAGTTGGGAGAGCGTCAGACTGAAGATCTGAAGGTCACTGGTTCGATCCCGGTTCGTGGCATTGTTTTCACCACCACGCCTGCTTTTTCATTCACAACATCGCACCCTTCTTTTACACCACGGAGCGCACTTACACGCGCACACTAACCCATTGGACTTGTCCATTTCATTCACAACTCATACACCAACATAACCATGGACTGCACCTTTTACACTGCCATTCAAATTGCAAAGACAAAAACACAGCATCCATGCACAGAATGCGATGCCATACACTCCTCCAAAGTCTCACGCCCAAGCTTGTCTCGTTCCTCTCTCAACGATAGAATCAAGCACACTCATTCTCATGTCTTACTCTCGACAGCACACACAACCAAAATGACGTCGAAGCAAGACGTTGATGTTTTCAGCGACAATACACATGACAAGTCGATGGCTTCCTTCAGGACAGCACACACTTAACAATCATACTCGGAAGAGTTCCATCATGTAGTGGCCATGCATTATATGCTGGACGTCGTATCGTGTTCTCTTCAAAGAGCTACGAATAGAAAGAACGACGCATCCAATGCGTGTGAAAGTTGCACGTATTATGGAGCAAGCATACGTTGTCCACACTGATTCAAGTTCGACGAGGAGAATACTCTATGCTCCAAAAAGTGCTCTTTTGACGACTTGTCGAGGCGAAGGACAATGACCTCGATTTCTGTCAATATTCTGATCTCATTGGAATCCCTCCTGTGGGTAGTTCTTTCGACCACACATCGTTTACTTTCTAAGCTACAAGACTCTAGATATTACGTAGGATGAGTTTGTATGTTATTGCTTTAAAGTATATGCCATAGCATGGCAATCGACAGAAGAAAGGACCGTGACGTGGTTAGCGAAGCATGGACAGACGAGTGTATTCCCTGTGATGTGGAAATGAAACGGGATACTTTGTAGGATGGGATGTCAGTTAGTTGACAGTGATGTGTTTGCGTGTGCGTGTTGTTGCATAAGCTGAAGGAGGTAGTGTTCAGGGTACATGGGAGGTATTGTCAGGTGTGTGTATGTGCGTGGAAGAGGACGTGCGAGTGTGTGTACATGGTCCTATGGAAGTATATACGCCGCGATAGCTCAGTTGGGAGAGCGTCAGACTGAAGATCTGAAGGTCACTGGTTCGATCCCGGTTCGTGGCATTGTTTTCACCACCACGCCTGCTTTTTCATTCACAACATCGCACCCTTCTTTTACACCACGGAGCGCACTTACACGCGCACACTAACCCATTGGACTTGTCCATTTCATTCACAACTCATACACCAACATAACCATGGACTGCACCTTTTACACTGCCATTCAAATTGCAAAGACAAAAACACAGCATCCATGCACAGAATGCGATGCCATACACTCCTCCAAAGTCTCACGCCCAAGCTTGTCTCGTTCCTCTCTCAACGATAGAATCAAGCACACTCATTCTCATGTCTTACTCTCGACAGCACACACAACCAAAATGACGTCGAAGCAAGACGTTGATGTTTTCAGCGACAATACACATGACAAGTCGATGGCTTCCTTCAGGACAGCACACACTTAACAATCATACTCGGAAGAGTTCCATCATGTAGTGGCCATGCATTATATGCTGGACGTCGTATCGTGTTCTCTTCAAAGAGCTACGAATAGAAAGAACGACGCATCCAATGCGTGTGAAAGTTGCACGTATTATGGAGCAAGCATACGTTGTCCACACTGATTCAAGTTCGACGAGGAGAATACTCTATGCTCCAAAAAGTGCTCTTTTGACGACTTGTCGAGGCGAAGGACAATGACCCTCGATTTCTGTCAATATTCTGATCTCATTGGAATCCCTCCTGTGGGTAGTTCTTTCGACCACACATCGTTTACTTTCTAAGCTACAAGACTCTAGATATTACGTAGGATGAGTTTGTATGTTATTGCTTTAAAGTATATGCCATAGCATGGCAATCGACAGAAGAAAGGACCGTGACGTGGTTAGCGAAGCATGGACAGACGAGTGTATTCCCTGTGATGTGGAAATGAAACGGGATACTTTGTAGGATGGGATGTCAGTTAGTTGACAGTGATGTGTTTGCGTGTGCGTGTTGTTGCATAAGCTGAAGGAGGTAGTGTTCAGGTACATGGGAGGTATTGTCAGGTGTGTGTATGTGCGTGGAAGAGGACGTGCGAGTGTGTGTACATGGTCCTATGGAAGTATATACGCCGCGATAGCTCAGTTGGGAGAGCGTCAGACTGAAGATCTGAAGGTCACTGGTTCGATCCCGTTCGTGGCATTGTTTTCACCACCACGCCTGCTTTTTCATTCACAACATCGCACCCTTCTTTTACACCACGGAGCGCACTTACACGCGCACACTAACCCATTGGACTTGTCCATTTCATTCACAACTCATACACCAACATAACCATGGACTGCACCTTTTACACTGCCATTCAAATTGCAAAGACAAAAACACAGCATCCATGCACAGAATGCGATGCCATACACTCCTCCAAAGTCTCACGCCCAAGCTTGTCTCGTTCCTCTCTCAACGATAGAATCAAGCACACTCATTCTCATGTCTTACTCTCGACAGCACACACAACCAAAATGACGTCGAAGCAAGACGTTGATGTTTTCAGCGACAATACACATGACAAGTCGATGGCTTCCTTCAGGACAGCACACACTTAACAATCATACTCGGAAGAGTTCCATCATGTAGTGGCCATGCATTATATGCTGGACGTCGTATCGTGTTCTCTTCAAAGAGCTACGAATAGAAAGAACGACGCATCCAATGCGTGTGAAAGTTGCACGTATTATGGAGCAAGCATACGTTGTCCACACTGATTCAAGTTCGACGAGGAGAATACTCTATGCTCCAAAAAGTGCTCTTTTGACGACTTGTCGAGGCGAAGGACAATGACCCTCGATTTCTGTCAATATTCTGATCTCATTGGAATCCCTCCTGTGGGTAGTTCTTTCGACCACACATCGTTTACTTTCTAAGCTACAAGACTCTAGATATTACGTAGGATGAGTTTGTATGTTATTGCTTTAAAGTATATGCCATAGCATGGCAATCGACAGAAGAAAGGACCGGTGACGTGGTTAGCGAAGCATGGACAGACGAGTGTATTCCCTGTGATGTGGAAATGAAACGGGATACTTTGTAGGATGGATGTCAGTTAGTTGACAGTGATGTGTTTGCGTGTGCGTGTTGTTGCATAAGCTGAAGGAGGTAGTGTTCAGGGTACATGGGAGGTATTGTCAGGTGTGTGTATGTGCGTGGAAGAGGACGTGCGAGTGTGTGTACATGGTCCTATGGAAGTATATACGCCGCGATAGCTCAGTTGGGAGAGCGTCAGACTGAAGATCTGAAGGTCACTGGTTCGATCCCGGTTCGTGGCATTGTTTTCACCACCACGCCTGCTTTTTCATTCACAACATCGCACCCTTCCTTTACACCACGGAGCGCACTTACACGCGCACACTAACCCATTGGACTTGTCCATTTCATTCACAACTCATACACCAACATAACCATGGACTGCACCTTTACACTGCCATTCAAATTGCAAAGACAAAAACACAGCATCCATGCACAGAATGCGATGCCATACACTCCTCCAAAGTCTCACGCCCAAGCTTGTCTCGTTCCTCTCTCAACGATAGAATCAAGCACACTCATTCTCATGTCTTACTCTCGACAGCACACACAACCAAAATGACGTCGAAGCAAGACGTTGATTTTCAGCGACAATACACATGACAAGTCGATGGCTTCCTTCAGGACAGCACACACTTAACAATCATACTCGGAAGAGTTCCATCATGTAGTGGCCATGCATTATATGCTGGACGTCGTATCGTGTTCTCTTCAAAGAGCTACGAATAGAAAGAACGACGCATCCAATGCGTGTGAAAGTTGCACGTATTATGGAGCAAGCATACGTTGTCCACACTGATTCAAGTTCGACGAGGAGAATACTCTATGCTCCAAAAAGTGCTCTTTTGACGACTTGTCGAGGCGAAGGACAATGACCCTCGATTTCTGTCAATATTCTGATCTCATTGGAATCCCTCCTGTGGGTAGTTCTTTCGACCACACATCGTTTACTTTCTAAGCTACAAGACTCTAGATATTACGTAGGATGAGTTTGTATGTTATTGCTTTAAAGTATATGCCATAGCATGGCAATCGACAGAAGAAAGGACCGTGACGTGGTTAGCGAAGCATGGACAGACGAGTGTATTCCCTGTGATGTGGAAATGAAACGGGATACTTTGTAGGATGGGATGTCAGTTAGTTGACAGTGATGTGTTTGCGTGTGCGTGTTGTTGCATAAGCTGAAGGAGGTAGTGTTCAGGTACATGGGAGGTATTGTCAGGTGTGTGTATGTGCGTGGAAGAGGACGTGCGAGTGTGTGTACATGTCCTATGGAAGTATATACGCCGCGATAGCTCAGTTGGAGAGCGTCAGACTGAAGATCTGAAGGTCACTGGTTCGATCCCGGTTCGTGGCATTTTCACCACCACGCCTGCTTTTTCATTCACAACATCGCACCCTTCTTTTACACCACGGAGCGCACTTACACGCGCACACTAACCCATTGGACTGTCCATTTCATTCACAACTCATACACCAACATAACCATGGACTGCACCTTTTACACTGCCATTCAAATTGCAAAGACAAAACACAGCATCCATGCACAGAATGCGATGCCATACACTCCTCCAAAGTCTCACGCCCAAGCTTGTCTCGTTCCTCTCTCAACGATAGAATCAAGCACACTCATTCTCATGTCTTACTCTCGACAGCACACACAACCAAAATGACGTCGAAGCAAGACGTTGATGTTTTCAGCGACAATACACATGACAAGTCGATGGCTTCCTTCAGGACAGCACACACTTAACAATCATACTCGGAAGAGTTCCATCATGTAGTGGCCATGCATTATATGCTGGACGTCGTATCGTGTTCTCTTCAAAGAGCTACGAATAGAAAGAACGACGCATCCAATGCGTGTGAAAGTTGCACGTATTATGGAGCAAGCATACGTTGTCCACACTGATTCAAGTTCGACGAGGAGAATACTCTATGCTCCAAAAAGTGCTCTTTGACGACTTGTCGAGGCGAAGGACAATGACCCTCGATTTCTGTCAATATTCTGATCTCATTGGAATCCCTCCTGTGGTAGTTCTTTCGACCACACATCGTTTACTTTCTAAGCTACAAGACTCTAGATATTACGTAGGATGAGTTTGTATGTTATTGCTTTAAAGTATATGCCATAGCATGGCAATCGACAGAAGAAAGGACCGTGACGTGGTTAGCGAAGCATGGACAGACGAGTGTATTCCCTGTGATGTGGAAATGAAACGGGATACTTTGTAGGATGGGATGTCAGTTAGTTGACAGTGATGTGTGCGTGTGCGTGTTGTTGCATAAGCTGAAGGAAGGTAGTGTTCAGGGTACATGGAGGTATTGTCAGGTGTGTGTATGTGCGTGGAGAGGACGTGCGAGTGTGTGTACATGGTCCTATGGAAGTATATACGCCGCGATAGCTCAGTTGGGAGAGCGTCAGACTGAAGATCTGAAGGTCACTGGTTCGATCCCGGTTCGTGGCATTGTTTTCACCACCACGCCTGCTTTTTCATTCACAACATCGCACCCTTCTTTTACACCACGGAGAGCGCACTTACACGCGCACACTAACCCATTGGACTTGTCCATTTCATTCACAACTCATACACCAACATAACCATGGACTGCACCTTTTACACTGCCATTCAAATTGCAAAGACAAACACAGCATCCATGCACAGAATGCGATGCCATACACTCCTCCAAAGTCTCACGCCCAAGCTTGTCTCGTTCCTCTCTCAACGATAGAATCAAGCACACTCATTCTCATGTCTTACTCTCGACAGCACACAACCAAAATGACGTCGAAGCAAGACGTTGATGTTTTCAGCGACAATACACATGACAAGTCGATGGCTTCCTTCAGGACAGCACACACTTAACAATCATACTCGGAAGAGTTCCATCATGTAGTGGCCATGCATTATATGCTGGACGTCGTATC
>JAJGMV010000009.1:0-511166 GCA_021527685.1 Aphanomyces euteiches | reverse complement strand
ATATTCTGATCTCATTGGAATCCCTCCTGTGGGTAGTTCTTTCGACCACACATCGTTTACTTTCTAAGCTACAAGACTCTAGATATTACGTAGGATGAGTTTGTATGTTATTGCTTTAAAGTATATGCCATAGCATGGCAATCGACAGAAGAAAGGACCGTGACGTGGTTAGCGAAGCATGGACAGACGAGTGTATTCCCTGTGATGTGGAAATGAAACGGGATACTTTGTAGGATGGGATGTCAGTTAGTTGACAGTGATGTGTTTGCGTGTGCGTGTTGTTGCATAAGCTGAAGGAGGTAGTGTTCAGGGTACATGGGAGGTATTGTCAGGTGTGTGTATGTGCGTGGAAGAGGACGTGCGAGTGTGTGTACATGGTCCTATGGAAGTATATACGCCGCGATAGCTCAGTTGGGAGAGCGTCAGACTGAAGATCTGAAGGTCACTGGTTCGATCCCGGTTCGTGGCATTGTTTTCACCACCACGCCTGCTTTTTCATTCACAACATCGCACCCTTCTCTTACACCACGGAGCGCACTTACACGCGCACACTAACCCATTGGACTTGTCCATTTCATTCACAACTCATACACCAACATAACCATGGACTGCACCTTTTACACTGCCATTCAAATTGCAAAGACAAAAACACAGCATCCATGCACAGAATGCGATGCCATACACTCCTCCAAAGTCTCACGCCCAAGCTTGTCTCGTTCCTCTCTCAACGATAGAATCAAGCACACTCATTCTCATGTCTTACTCTCGACAGCACACACAACCAAAATGACGTCGAAGCAAGACGTTGATGTTTTCAGCGACAATACACATGACAAGTCGATGGCTTCCTTCAGGACAGCACACACTTAACAATCATACTCGGAAGAGTTCCATCATGTAGTGGCCATGCATTATATGCTGGACGTCGTATCGTGTTCTCTTCAAAGAGCTACGAATAGAAAGAACGACGCATCCAATGCGTGTGAAAGTTGCACGTATTATGGAGCAAGCATACGTTGTCCACACTGATTCAAGTTCGACGAGGAGAATACTCTATGCTCCAAAAAGTGCTCTTTTGACGACTTGTCGAGGCGAAGGACAATGACCCTCGATTTCTGTCAATATTCTGATCTCATTGGAATCCCTCCTGTGGGTAGTTCTTTCGACCACACATCGTTTACTTTCTAAGCTACAAGACTCTAGATATTACGTAGGATGAGTTTGTATGTTATTGCTTTAAAGTATATGCCATAGCATGGCAATCGACAGAAGAAAGGACCGTGACGTGGTTAGCGAAGCATGGACAGACGAGTGTATTCCCTGTGATGTGGAAATGAAACGGGATACTTTGTAGGATGGGATGTCAGTTAGTTGACAGTGATGTGTTTGCGTGTGCGTGTTGTTGCATAAGCTGAAGGAGGTAGTGTTCAGGGTACATGGGAGGTATTGTCAGGTGTGTGTATGTGCGTGGAAGAGGACGTGCGAGTGTGTGTACATGGTCCTATGGAAGTATATACGCCGCGATAGCTCAGTTGGGAGAGCGTCAGACTGAAGATCTGAAGGTCACTGGTTCGATCCCGGTTCGTGGCATTGTTTTCACCACCACGCCTGCTTTTTCATTCACAACATCGCACCCTTCTTACACCACGGAGCGCACTTACACGCGCACACTAACCCATTGGACTTGTCCATTTCATTCACAACTCATACACCAACATAACCATGGACTGCACCTTTTACACTGCCATTCAAATTGCAAAGACAAAAACACAGCATCCATGCACAGAATGCGATGCCATACACTCCTCCAAAGTCTCACGCCCAAGCTTGTCTCGTTCCTCTCTCAACGATAGAATCAAGCACACTCATTCTCATGTCTTACTCTCGACAGCACACACAACCAAAATGACGTCGAAGCAAGACGTTGATGTTTTCAGCGACAATACACATGACAAGTCGATGGCTTCCTTCAGGACAGCACACACTTAACAATCATACTCGGAAGAGTTCCATCATGTAGTGGCCATGCATTATATGCTGGACGTCGTATCGTGTTCTCTTCAAAGAGCTACGAATAGAAAGAACGACGCATCCAATGCGTGTGAAAGTTGCACGTATTATGGAGCAAGCATACGTTGTCCACACTGATTCAAGTTCGACGAGGAGAATACTCTATGCTCCAAAAAGTGCTCTTTTGACGACTTGTCGAGGCGAAGGACAATGACCCTCGATTTCTGTCAATATTCTGATCTCATTGGAATCCCTCCTGTGGGTAGTTCTTTCGACCACACATCGTTTACTTTCTAAGCTACAAGACTCTAGATATTACGTAGGATGAGTTTGTATGTTATTGCTTTAAAGTATATGCCATAGCATGGCAATCGACAGAAGAAAGGACCGTGACGTGGTTAGCGAAGCATGGACAGACGAGTGTATTCCCTGTGATGTGGAAATGAAACGGGATACTTTGTAGGATGGGATGTCAGTTAGTTGACAGTGATGTGTTTGCGTGTGCGTGTTGTTGCATAAGCTGAAGGAGGTAGTGTTCAGGGTACATGGGAGGTATTGTCAGGTGTGTGTATGTGCGTGGAAGAGGACGTGCGAGTGTGTGTACATGGTCCTATGGAAGTATATACCGCGATAGCTCAGTTGGGAGAGCGTCAGACTGAAGATCTGAAGGTCACTGGTTCGATCCCGGTTCGTGGCATTGTTTTCACCACCACGCCTGCTTTTTCATTCACAACATCGCACCCTTCTTTTACACCACGGAGCGCACTTACACGCGCACACTAACCCATTGGACTTGTCCATTTCATTCACAACTCATACACCAACATAACCATGGACTGCACCTTTTACACTGCCATTCAAATTGCAAAGACAAAAACACAGCATCCATGCACAGAATGCGATGCCATACACTCCTCCAAAGTCTCACGCCCAAGCTTGTCTCGTTCCTCTCTCAACGATAGAATCAAGCACACTCATTCTCATGTCTTACTCTCGACAGCACACACAACCAAAATGACGTCGAAGCAAGACGTTGATGTTTTCAGCGACAATACACATGACAAGTCGATGGCTTCCTTCAGGACAGCACACACTTAACAATCATACTCGGAAGAGTTCCATCATGTAGTGGCCATGCATTATATGCTGGACGTCGTATCGTGTTCTCTTCAAAGAGCTACGAATAGAAAGAACGACGCATCCAATGCGTGTGAAAGTTGCACGTATTATGGAGCAAGCATACGTTGTCCACACTGATTCAAGTTCGACGAGGAGAATACTCTATGCTCCAAAAAGTGCTCTTTTGACGACTTGTCGAGGCGAAGGACAATGACCCTCGATTTCTGTCAATATTCTGATCTCATTGGAATCCCTCCTGTGGGTAGTTCTTTCGACCACACATCGTTTACTTTCTAAGCTACAAGACTCTAGATATTACGTAGGATGAGTTTGTATGTTATTGCTTTAAAGTATATGCCATAGCATGGCAATCGACAGAAGAAAGGACCGTGACGTGGTTAGCGAAGCATGGACAGACGAGTGTATTCCCTGTGATGTGGAAATGAAACGGGATACTTTGTAGGATGGGATGTCAGTTAGTTGACAGTGATGTGTTTGCGTGTGCGTGTTGTTGCATAAGCTGAAGGAGGTAGTGTTCAGGGTACATGGGAGGTATTGTCAGGTGTGTGTATGTGCGTGGAAGAGGACGTGCGAGTGTGTGTACATGGTCCTATGGAAGTATATACGCCGCGATAGCTCAGTTGGGAGAGCGTCAGACTGAAGATCTGAAGGTCACTGGTTCGATCCCGGTTCGTGGCATTGTTTTCACCACCACGCCTGCTTTTTCATTCACAACATCGCACCTTCTTACACCACGGAGCGCACTTACACGCGCACACTAACCCATTGGACTTGTCCATTTCATTCACAACTCATACACCAACATAACCATGGACTGCACCTTTTACACTGCCATTCAAATTGCAAAGACAAAACACAGCATCCATGCACAGAATGCGATGCCATACACTCCTCCAAAGTCTCACGCCCAAGCTTGTCTCGTTCCTCTCTCAACGATAGAATCAAGCACACTCATTCTCATGTCTTACTCTCGACAGCACACACAACCAAAATGACGTCGAAGCAAGACGTTGATGTTTTCAGCGACAATACACATGACAAGTCGATGGCTTCCTTCAGGACAGCACACACTTAACAATCATACTCGGAAGAGTTCCATCATGTAGTGGCCATGCATTATATGCTGGACGTCGTATCGTGTTCTCTTCAAAGAGCTACGAATAGAAAGAACGACGCATCCAATGCGTGTGAAAGTTGCACGTATTATGGAGCAAGCATACGTTGTCCACACTGATTCAAGTTCGACGAGGAGAATACTCTATGCTCCAAAAAGTGCTCTTTTGACGACTTGTCGAGGCGAAGGACAATGACCCTCGATTTCTGTCAATATTCTGATCTCATTGGAATCCCTCCTGTGGGTAGTTCTTTCGACCACACATCGTTTACTTTCTAAGCTACAAGACTCTAGATATTACGTAGGATGAGTTTGTATGTTATTGCTTTAAAGTATATGCCATAGCATGGCAATCGACAGAAGAAAGGACCGTGACGTGGTTAGCGAAGCATGGACAGACGAGTGTATTCCCTGTGATGTGGAAATGAAACGGGATACTTTGTAGGATGGGATGTCAGTTAGTTGACAGTGATGTGTTTGCGTGTGCGTGTTGTTGCATAAGCTGAAGGAGGTAGTGTTCAGGGTACATGGGAGGTATTGTCAGGTGTGTGTATGTGCGTGGAAGAGGACGTGCGAGTGTGTGTACATGGTCCTATGGAAGTATATACGCCGCGATAGCTCAGTTGGGAGAGCGTCAGACTGAAGATCTGAAGGTCACTGGTTCGATCCCGGTTCGTGGCATTGTTTTCACCACCACGCCTGCTTTTTCATTCACAACATCGCACCCTTCTTTTACACCACGGAGCGCACTTACACGCGCACACTAACCCATTGGACTTGTCCATTTCATTCACAACTCATACACCAACATAACCATGGACTGCACCTTTTACACTGCCATTCAAATTGCAAAGACAAAAACACAGCATCCATGCACAGAATGCGATGCCATACACTCCTCCAAAGTCTCACGCCCAAGCTTGTCTCGTTCCTCTCTCAACGATAGAATCAAGCACACTCATTCTCATGTCTTACTCTCGACAGCACACACAACCAAAATGACGTCGAAGCAAGACGTTGATGTTTTCAGCGACAATACACATGACAAGTCGATGGCTTCCTTCAGGACAGCACACACTTAACAATCATACTCGGAAGAGTTCCATCATGTAGTGGCCATGCATTATATGCTGGACGTCGTATCGTGTTCTCTTCAAAGAGCTACGAATAGAAAGAACGACGCATCCAATGCGTGTGAAAGTTGCACGTATATGGAGCAAGCATACGTTGTCCACACTGATTCAAGTTCGACGAGAGAATACTCTATGCTCCAAAAAGTGCTCTTTTGACGACTTGTCGAGGCGAAGGACAATGACCCTCGATTTCTGTCAATATTCTGATCTCATTGGAATCCCTCCTGTGGGTAGTTCTTTCGACCACACATCGTTTACTTTCTAAGCTACAAGACTCTAGATATTACGTAGGATGAGTTTGTATGTTATTGCTTTAAAGTATATGCCATAGCATGGCAATCGACAGAAGAAAGGACCGTGACGTGGTTAGCGAAGCATGGACAGACGAGTGTATTCCCTGTGATGTGGAAATGAAACGGGATACTTTGTAGGATGGGATGTCAGTTAGTTGACAGTGATGTGTTTGCGTGTGCGTGTTGTTGCATAAGCTGAAGGAGGTAGTGTTCAGGGTACATGGGAGGTATTGTCAGGTGTGTGTATGTGCGTGGAAGAGGACGTGCGAGTGTGTGTACATGGTCCTATGGAAGTATATACGCCGATAGCTCAGTTGGGAGAGCGTCAGACTGAAGATCTGAAGGTCACTGGTTCGATCCCGGTTCGTGGCATTGTTTTCACCACCACGCCTGCTTTTTCATTCACAACATCGCCCTTCTTTACACCACGGAGCGCACTTACACGCGCACACTAACCCATTGGACTTGTCCATTTCATTCACAACTCATACACCAACATAACATGGACTGCACCTTTTACACTGCCATTCAAATTGCAAAGACAAAAACAGCATCCATGCACAGAATGCGATGCCATACACTCCTCCAAAGTCTCACGCCCAAGCTTGTCTCGTTCCTCTCTCAACGATAGAATCAAGCACACTCATTCTCATGTCTTACTCTCGACAGCACACAACCAAAATGACGTCGAAGCAAGACGTTGATGTTTCAGCGACAATACACATGACAAGTCGATGGCTTCCTTCAGACAGCACACACTTAACAATCATACTCGGAAGAGTTCCATCATGTAGTGGCCATGCATTATATGCTGGACGTCGTATCGTGTTCTCTTCAAAGAGCTACGAATAGAAAGAACGACGCATCCAATGCGTGTGAAAGTTGCACGTATTATGGAGCAAGCATACGTTGTCCACACTGATTCAAGTTCGACGAGGAGAATACTCTATGCTCCAAAAAGTGCTCTTTTGACGACTTGTCGAGGCGAAGGACAATGACCCTCGATTTCTGTCAATATTCTGATCTCATTGGAATCCCTCCTGTGGGTAGTTCTTTCGACCACACATCGTTTACTTTCTAAGCTACAAGACTCTAGATATTACGTAGGATGAGTTTGTATGTTATTGCTTTAAAGTATATGCCATAGCATGGCAATCGACAGAAGAAAGGACCGTGACGTGGTTAGCGAAGCATGGACAGACGAGTGTATTCCCTGTGATGTGGAAATGAAACGGGATACTTTGTAGGATGGGATGTCAGTTAGTTGACAGTGATGTGTTTGCGTGTGCGTGTTGTTGCATAAGCTGAAGGAGGTAGTGTTCAGGGTACATGGGAGGTATTGTCAGGTGTGTGTATGTGCGTGGAAGAGGACGTGCGAGTGTGTGTACATGGTCCTATGGAAGTATATACGCCGCGATAGCTCAGTTGGGAGAGCGTCAGACTGAAGATCTGAAGGTCACTGGTTCGATCCCGGTTCGTGGCATTGTTTTCACCACCACGCCTGCTTTTTCATTCACACATCGCACCCCTCTTACACCACGGAGCGCACTTACACGCGCACACTAACCCATTGGACTTGTCCATTTCATTCACAACTCATACACCAACATAACCATGGACTGCACCTTTTACACTGCCATTCAAATTGCAAAGACAAAAACACAGCATCCATGCACAGAATGCGATGCCATACACTCCTCCAAAGTCTCACGCCCAAGCTTGTCTCGTTCCTCTCAACGATAGAATCAAGCACACTCATTCTCATGTCTTACTCTCGACAGCACACACAACCAAAATGACGTCGAAGCAAGACGTTGATGTTTTCAGCGACAATACACATGACAAGTCGATGGCTTCCTTCAGGACAGCACACACTTAACAATCATACTCGGAAGAGTTCCATCATGTAGTGGCCATGCATTATATGCTGGACGTCGTATCGTGTTCTCTTCAAAGAGCTACGAATAGAAAGAACGACGCATCCAATGCGTGTGAAAGTTGCACGTATTATGGAGCAAGCATACGTTGTCCACACTGATTCAAGTTCGACGAGGAGAATTCTATGCTCCAAAAGTCTTTTGACGATTGTCGAGGCGAAGGACAATGACCCTCGATTTCTGTCAATATTCTGATCTCATTGGAATCCCTCCTGTGGGTAGTTCTTTCGACCACACATCGTTTACTTTCTAAGCTACAAGACTCTAGATATTACGTAGGATGAGTTTGTATGTTATTGCTTTAAAGTATATGCCATAGCATGGCAATCGACAAGAAAGGACCGTGACGTGGTTAGCGAAGCATGGACAGACGAGTGTATTCCTGTGATGTGGAAATGAAACGGATACTTTGTAGGATGGGATGTCAGTTAGTTGACAGTGATGTGTTTGCGTGTGCGTGTTGTTGCATAAGCTGAAGGAGGTAGTGTTCAGGGTACATGGAGGTATTGTCAGGTGTGTGTATGTGCGTGGAAAGGACGTGCGAGTGTGTGTACATGGTCCTATGGAAGTATATACGCCGCGATAGCTCAGTTGGGAGAGCGTCAGACTGAAGATCTGAAGGTCACTGGTTCGATCCCGTTCGTGGCATTGTTTTCACCACCACGCCTGCTTTTCATTCACAACATCGCACCCTTCTCTTACACCACGGAGCGCACTTACACGCGCACACTAACCCATTGGACTTGTCCATTTCATTCACAACTCATACACCAACATAACATGGACTGCACCTTTACACTGCCATTCAATTGCAAAGACAAAACAAGCATCCATGCACAGAATGCGATGCCATACACTCCTCCAAAGTCTCACGCCCAAGCTTGTCTCGTTCCTCTCTCAACGATAGAATCAAGCACACTCATTCTCATGTCTTACTCTCGACAGCACACACAACCAAAATGACGTCGAAGCAAGACGTTGATGTTTTCAGCGACAATACACATGACAAGTCGATGGCTTCCTTCAGGACAGCACACACTTAACAATCATACTCGGAGAGTTCCATCAGTAGTGGCATGATTATATGCTGGACGTCGTATCGTGTTCTCTTCAAGAGCTACGAATAGAAAGAACGACGCATCCAATGCGTGTGAAAGTTGCACGTATTATGAGCAAGCATACGTTGTCACACTGATTCAAGTTCGACGAGGAGAATACTCTATGCTCCAAAAAGTGCTCTTTTGACGACTTGTCGAGGCGAAGGACCAATGACCCTCGATTTCTGTCATATTCTGATCTCATTGGAATCCCTCCTGTGGGTAGTTCTTGACCACACATCGTACTTTCTAAGCTACAAGACTCTAGATATTACGTAGGATGAGTTTGTATGTTATTGCTTTAAAGTTATATGCATAGCATGGCAATCGACAGAAGAAGGACCGTGACGTGGTTAGCGAAGCATGGACAGACGAGTGTATTCCTGTGATGTGGAAATGAACGGGATACTTTGTAGGATGGGATGTCAGTTAGTTGACAGTGATGGTTTGCGTGTGCGTGTTGTTGCATAAGCTGAAGGAGGTAGTGTTCAGGGTACATGGAGGTATTGGTCAGGTGTGTGTATGTGCGTGGAAGAGGACGTGCGAGTGTGTGTACATGGTCCTATGGAGTATATACGCCGCGATAGCTCAGTTGGGAGAGCGTCAGACTGAAGATCTGAAGGTCACTGGTTCGATCCCGGTTCGTGGCATTGTTTTCACCACCACGCCTGCTTTTTCATTCACAACATCGCACCCTTCTCTTACACCACGGAGCCGCACTTACACGCACACACTAACCCATTGGACTTGTCCATTTCATTCACACCATACACCAACATAACCATGGACTGCACCTTTACACTGCCATTCAAATTGCAAAGACAAAAACACAGCATCCAATGCACAGAATGCGATGCCATACACTCCTCCAAAGTCTCACGCCCAAGCTTGTCTCGTTCCTCTCTCAACGATAGAATCAAGCACACTCATTCTCATGTCTTACTCTCGACAGCACACACAACCAAAATGACGTCGAAGCAGACGTTGATGTTTCAGCGACATACACATGACAAGTCGATGGCTTCCTTCAGGACAGCACACACTTAACAATCATACTCGGAAGAGTTCTCATTATGTATGGCCATGCATTATATGCTGGACGTCGTATCGTGTTCTCTTCAAAGAGTACGAATAGAAAGAACGACGCATCCAATGCGTGTGAAAGTTGCACGTATTATGGAGCAAGCATACGTTGTCCACACTGATTCAAGTTCGACGAGGAGAATACTCTATGCTCCAAAAAGTGCTCTTTTGACGACTTGTCGAGGCGAAGGACAATGACCCTCGATTTCTGTCAATATTCTGATCTCATTGGAATCCCTCCTGTGGGTAGTTCTTTCGACCACACATCGTTTACTTTCTAAGCTACAAGACTCTAGATATTACGTAGGATGAGTTGTATGTTATTGCTTTAAAGTATATGCATAGCATGGCAATCGACAGAAGAAAGGACCGTGACGTGGTTAGCGAAGCATGGACAGACGAGTGTATTCCTGTGATGTGGAAATGAAACGGGATACTTTGTAGGATGGATGTCAGTTAGTTGACAGTGATGTGTTTGCGTGTGCGTGTTGTTGCATAAGCTGAAGGAGGTAGTGTTCAGGGTACATGGGAGGTATTGTCAGGTGTGTGTATGTGCGTGGAAGAGGACGTGCGAGTGTGTGTACATGGTCCTATGGAAGTATATACGCCGCGATAGCTCAGTTGGAGAGCGTCAGACTGAAGATCTGAAGGTCACTGGTTCGATCCCGGTTCGTGGCATTGTTTTCACCACCACGCCTGCTTTTCATTCACAACATCGCACCCTTCTCTTACACCACGGAGCGCACTTACACGCGCACACTAACCCATTGGACTTGTCCATTTCATTCACAACTCATACACCAACATAACCATGGACTGCACCTTTTACACTGCCATTCAAATTGCAAGACAAAACACAGCATCCATGCACAGAATGCGATGCCATACACTCCTCCAAAGTCTCACGCCCAAGCTTGTCTCGTTCCTCTCTCAACGATAGAATCAAGCACACTCATTCTCATGTCTTACTCTCGACAGCACACACACCAAAATGACGTCGAAGCAAGACGTTGATGTTTTCAGCGACAATACACATGACAAGTCGATGGCTTCCTTCAGGACAGCACACACTTAACAATCATACTCGGAAGAGTTCATCATGTAGTGGCCATGCATTATATGCTGGACGTCGTATCGTGTTCTCTTCAAAGAGCTACGAATAGAAAGAACGACGCATCAATGCGTGTGAAAGTTGCACGTTTATGGAGCAAGCATACGTTGTCCACACTGATTCAAGTTCGACGAGGAGAATACTCTATGCTCCAAAAAGTGCTCTTTTGACGACTTGTCGAGGCGAAGGACAATGACCCTCGATTTCGTCAATATTCTGATCTCATTGGAATCCCTCCTGTGGTAGTTCTTTCGACCACACATCGTTTACTTTTCTAAGCTACAAGACTCTAGATATTACGTAGGATGAGTTTGTATGTTATTGCTTTAAAGTATATGCCATAGCATGGCAATCGACAGAAGAAAAGGACCGTGACGTGGTTAGCGAAGCATGGACAGACGAGTGTATTCCCTGTGATGTGGAAATGAAACGGGATACTTTGTAGGATGGGATGTCAGTTAGTTGACAGTGATGTGTTTGCGTGTGCGTGTTGTTGCATAAGCTGAAGGAGGTAGTGTTCAGGGTACATGGGAGGTATTGTCAGGTGTGTGTATGTGCGTGGAAGAGGACGTGCGAGTGTGTGTACATGGTCCTATGGAAGTATATACGCCGCGATAGCCTCATTGGGAGAGCGTCAGACTGAAGATCTGAAGGTCACTGGTTCGATCCCGGTTCGTGCATTGTTTTCACCACCACGCCTGCTTTTTCATTCACAACATCGCACCTTCTCTTACACCACGGAGCGCACTTACACGCGCACACATAACCATTGGACTTGTCCATTTCATTCACAACTCATACACCAACATAACCATGGACTGCACCTTTTTACACTGCCATTCAAATTGCAAAGACAAAAACACAGCATCCATGCACAGAATGCGATGCCATACACTCCTCCAAAGTCTCACGCCCAAGCTTGTCTCGTTCCTCTCTCAACGATAGAATCAAGCACACTCATTCTCATGTCTTACTCTCGACAGCACACACAACCAAAATGACGTCGAAGCAAAGACGTTGATGTTCAGCGACAATACACATGACAAGTCGATGGCTTCCTTCAGGACAGCACACACTTAACAATCATACTCGGAAGAGTTCCATCATGTAGTGGCCATGCATTATATGCTGGACGTCGTATCGTGTTCTCTTCAAAAAGCTACGAATAGAAAGAACGACGCATCCAATGCGTGTGAAAGTTGCACGTATTATGGAGCAAGCATACGTTGTCCACACTGATCAAGTTCGACGAGGAGAATACTCTATGCTCCAAAAAGTGCTCTTTTGACGACTTGTCGAGGCGAAGGACAATGACCCTCGATTTCTGTCAATATTCTGATCTCATTGGAATCCCTCCGTGTGGTAGTTTCTTTCGACCACACATCGTTTACTTTCTAAGCTACAAGACTCTAGATATTACGTAGGATGAGTTTGTATGTTATTGCTTTAAAGTATATGCCATAGCATGGCAATCGACAGAAGAAAGGACCGTGACGTGGTTAGCGAAGCATGGACAGACGAGTGTATTCCCTGTGATGTGGAAATGAAACGGGATACTTGTAGGATGGGATGTCAGTTAGTTGACAGTGATGTGTTTGCGTGTGCGTGTTGTTGCATAAGCTGAAGGAGGTAGTGTTCAGGGTACATGGGAGGTATTGTCAGGTGTGTGTATGTGCGTGGAAGAGGACGTGCGAGTGTGTGTACATGGTCCTATGGAAGTATATACGCCGCGATAGCTCAGTTGGGAGAGCGTCAGACTGAAGATCTGAAGGTCACTGGTTCGATCCCGGTTCGTGGCATTGTTTTCACCACCACGCCTGCTTTTTCATTCACAACATCGCACCCTTCTTTACACCACGGAGCGCACTTACACGCGCACACTAACCCATTGGACTTGTCCATTTCATTCACAACTCATACACCAACATAACCATGGACTGCACCTTTTACACTGCCATTCAAATTGCAAAGACAAAAACACAGCATCCATGCACAGAATGCGATGCCATACACTCCTCCAAAGTCTCACGCCCAAGCTTGTCTCGTTCCTCTCTCAACGATAGAATCAAGCACACTCATTCTCATGTCTTACTCTCGACAGCACACACAACCAAAATGACGTCGAAGCAAGACGTTGATGTTTTCAGCGACAATACACATGACAAGTCGATGGCTTCCTTCAGGACAGCACACACTTAACAATCATACTCGGAAGAGTTCCATCATGTAGTGGCCATGCATTATATGCTGGACGTCGTATCGTGTTCTCTTCAAAGAGCTACGAATAGAAAGAACGACGCATCCAATGCGTGTGAAAGTTGCACGTATTATGGAGCAAGCATACGTTGTCCACACTGATTCAAGTTCGACGAGGAGAATACTCTATGCTCCAAAAAGTGCTCTTTTGACGACTTGTCGAGGCGAAGGACAATGACCCTCGATTTCTGTCAATATTCTGATCTCATTGGAATCCCTCCTGTGGGTAGTTCTTTCGACCACACATCGTTTACTTTCTAAGCTACAAGACTCTAGATATACGTAGGATGAGTTTGTATGTTATTGCTTTAAAGTATATGCCATAGCATGGCAATCGACAGAAGAAAGGACCGTGACGTGGTTAGCGAAGCATGGACAGACGAGTGTATTCCCTGTGATGTGGAAATGAAACGGGATACTTTGTAGGATGGGATGTCAGTTAGTTGACAGTGATGTGTTTGCGTGTGCGTGTTGTTGCATAAGCTGAAGGAGGTAGTGTTCAGGGTACATGGGAGGTATTGTCAGGTGTGTGTATGTGCGTGGAAGAGGACGTGCGAGTGTGTGTACATGGTCCTATGGAAGTATATACGCCGCGATAGCTCAGTTGGGAGAGCGTCAGACTGAAGATCTGAAGGTCACTGGTTCGATCCCGGTTCGTGGCATTGTTTTCACACCACGCCTGCTTTTTCATTCACAACATCGCACCCTTCTTTTACACCACGGAGCGCACTTACACGCGCACACTAACCCATTGGACTTGTCCATTTCATTCACAACTCATACACCAACATAACCATGGACTGCACCTTTTACACTGCCATTCAAATTGCAAAGACAAAAACACAGCATCCATGCACAGAATGCGATGCCATACACTCCTCCAAAGTCTCACGCCCAAGCTTGTCTCGTTCCTCTCTCAACGATAGAATCAAGCACACTCATTCTCATGTCTTACTCTCGACAGCACACACAACCAAAATGACGTCGAAGCAAGACGTTGATGTTTTCAGCGACAATACACATGACAAGTCGATGGCTTCCTTCAGGACAGCACACACTTAACAATCATACTCGGAAGAGTTCCATCATGTAGTGGCCATGCATTATATGCTGGACGTCGTATCGTGTTCTCTTCAAAGAGCTACGAATAGAAAGAACGACGCATCCAATGCGTGTGAAAGTTGCACGTATTATGGAGCAAGCATACGTTGTCCACACTGATTCAAGTTCGACGAGGAGAATACTCTATGCTCCAAAAAGTGCTCTTTTGACGACTTGTCGAGGCGAAGGACAATGACCCTCGATTTCTGTCAATATTCTGATCTCATTGGAATCCCTCCTGTGGGTAGTTCTTTCGACCACACATCGTTTACTTTCTAAGCTACAAGACTCTAGATATTACGTAGGATGAGTTTGTATGTTATTGCTTTAAAGTATATGCCATAGCATGGCAATCGACAGAAGAAAGGACCGTGACGTGGTTAGCGAAGCATGGACAGACGAGTGTATTCCCTGTGATGTGGAAATGAAACGGGATACTTTGTAGGATGGGATGTCAGTTAGTTGACAGTGATGTGTTTGCGTGTGCGTGTTGTTGCATAAGCTGAAGGAGGTAGTGTTCAGGGTACATGGGAGGTATTGTCAGGTGTGTGTATGTGCGTGGAAGAGGACGTGCGAGTGTGTGTACATGGTCCTATGGAAGTATATACGCCGCGATAGCTCAGTTGGGAGAGCGTCAGACTGAAGATCTGAAGGTCACTGGTTCGATCCCGGTTCGTGGCATTGTTTTCACCACCACGCCTGCTTTTTCATTCACAACATCGCACCCTTCTCTTACACCACGGAGCGCACTTACACGCGCACACTAACCCATTGGACTTGTCCATTTCATTCACAACTCATACACCAACATAACCATGGACTGCACCTTTTACACTGCCATTCAAATTGCAAAGACAAAAACACAGCATCCATGCACAGAATGCGATGCCATACACTCCTCCAAAGTCTCACGCCCAAGCTTGTCTCGTTCCTCTCTCAACGATAGAATCAAGCACACTCATTCTCATGTCTTACTCTCGACAGCACACACAACCAAAATGACGTCGAAGCAAGACGTTGATGTTTTCAGCGACAATACACATGACAAGTCGATGGCTTCCTTCAGGACAGCACACACTTAACAATCATACTCGGAAGAGTTCCATCATGTAGTGGCCATGCATTATATGCTGGACGTCGTATCGTGTTCTCTTCAAAGAGCTACGAATAGAAAGAACGACGCATCCAATGCGTGTGAAAGTTGCACGTATTATGGAGCAAGCATACGTTGTCCACACTGATTCAAGTTCGACGAGGAGAATACTCTATGCTCCAAAAAGTGCTCTTTTGACGACTTGTCGAGGCGAAGGACAATGACCCTCGATTTCTGTCAATATTCTGATCTCATTGGAATCCCTCCTGTGGGTAGTTCTTTCGACCACACATCGTTTACTTTCTAAGCTACAAGACTCTAGATATTACGTAGGATGAGTTTGTATGTTATTGCTTTAAAGTATATGCCATAGCATGGCAATCGACAGAAGAAAGGACCGTGACGTGGTTAGCGAAGCATGGACAGACGAGTGTATTCCCTGTGATGTGGAAATGAAACGGGATACTTTGTAGGATGGGATGTCAGTTAGTTGACAGTGATGTGTTTGCGTGTGCGTGTTGTTGCATAAGCTGAAGGAGGTAGTGTTCAGGGTACATGGGAGGTATTGTCAGGTGTGTGTATGTGCGTGGAAGAGGACGTGCGAGTGTGTGTACATGGTCCTATGGAAGTATATACGCCGCGATAGCTCAGTTGGGAGAGCGTCAGACTGAAGATCTGAAGGTCACTGGTTCGATCCCGGTTCGTGGCATTGTTTTCACCACCACGCCTGCTTTTTCATTCACAACATCGCACCCTTCTTTACACCACGGAGCGCACTTACACGCGCACACTAACCCATTGGACTTGTCCATTTCATTCACAACTCATACACCAACATAACCATGGACTGCACCTTTTACACTGCCATTCAAATTGCAAAGACAAAAACACAGCATCCATGCACAGAATGCGATGCCATACACTCCTCCAAAGTCTCACGCCCAAGCTTGTCTCGTTCCTCTCTCAACGATAGAATCAAGCACACTCATTCTCATGTCTTACTCTCGACAGCACACACAACCAAAATGACGTCGAAGCAAGACGTTGATGTTTTCAGCGACAATACACATGACAAGTCGATGGCTTCCTTCAGGACAGCACACACTTAACAATCATACTCGGAAGAGTTCCATCATGTAGTGGCCATGCATTATATGCTGGACGTCGTATCGTGTTCTCTTCAAAGAGCTACGAATAGAAAGAACGACGCATCCAATGCGTGTGAAAGTTGCACGTATTATGGAGCAAGCATACGTTGTCCACACTGATTCAAGTTCGACGAGGAGAATACTCTATGCTCCAAAAAGTGCTCTTTTGACGACTTGTCGAGGCGAAGGACAATGACCCTCGATTTCTGTCAATATTCTGATCTCATTGGAATCCCTCCTGTGGGTAGTTCTTTCGACCACACATCGTTTACTTTCTAAGCTACAAGACTCTAGATATTACGTAGGATGAGTTTGTATGTTATTGCTTTAAAGTATATGCCATAGCATGGCAATCGACAGAAGAAAGGACCGTGACGTGGTTAGCGAAGCATGGACAGACGAGTGTATTCCCTGTGATGTGGAAATGAAACGGGATACTTTGTAGGATGGGATGTCAGTTAGTTGACAGTGATGTGTTTGCGTGTGCGTGTTGTTGCATAAGCTGAAGGAGGTAGTGTTCAGGGTACATGGGAGGTATTGTCAGGTGTGTGTATGTGCGTGGAAGAGGACGTGCGAGTGTGTGTACATGGTCCTATGGAAGTATATACGCCGCGATAGCTCAGTTGGGAGAGCGTCAGACTGAAGATCTGAAGGTCACTGGTTCGATCCCGGTTCGTGGCATTGTTTTCACCACCACGCCTGCTTTTTCATTCACAACATCGCACCCTTCTTTTACACCACGGAGCGCACTTACACGCGCACACTAACCCATTGGACTTGTCCATTTCATTCACAACTCATACACCAACATAACCATGGACTGCACCTTTTACACTGCCATTCAAATTGCAAAGACAAAAACACAGCATCCATGCACAGAATGCGATGCCATACACTCCTCCAAAGTCTCACGCCCAAGCTTGTCTCGTTCCTCTCTCAACGATAGAATCAAGCACACTCATTCTCATGTCTTACTCTCGACAGCACACACAACCAAAATGACGTCGAAGCAAGACGTTGATGTTTTCAGCGACAATACACATGACAAGTCGATGGCTTCCTTCAGGACAGCACACACTTAACAATCATACTCGGAAGAGTTCCATCATGTAGTGGCCATGCATTATATGCTGGACGTCGTATCGTGTTCTCTTCAAAGAGCTACGAATAGAAAGAACGACGCATCCAATGCGTGTGAAAGTTGCACGTATTATGGAGCAAGCATACGTTGTCCACACTGATTCAAGTTCGACGAGGAGAATACTCTATGCTCCAAAAAGTGCTCTTTTGACGACTTGTCGAGGCGAAGGACAATGACCCTCGATTTCTGTCAATATTCTGATCTCATTGGAATCCCTCCTGTGGGTAGTTCTTTCGACCACACATCGTTTACTTTCTAAGCTACAAGACTCTAGATATTACGTAGGATGAGTTTGTATGTTATTGCTTTAAAGTATATGCCATAGCATGGCAATCGACAGAAGAAAGGACCGTGACGTGGTTAGCGAAGCATGGACAGACGAGTGTATTCCCTGTGATGTGGAAATGAAACGGGATACTTTGTAGGATGGGATGTCAGTTAGTTGACAGTGATGTGTTTGCGTGTGCGTGTTGTTGCATAAGCTGAAGGAGGTAGTGTTCAGGGTACATGGGAGGTATTGTCAGGTGTGTGTATGTGCGTGGAAGAGGACGTGCGAGTGTGTGTACATGGTCCTATGGAAGTATATACGCCGCGATAGCTCAGTTGGGAGAGCGTCAGACTGAAGATCTGAAGGTCACTGGTTCGATCCCGGTTCGTGGCATTGTTTTCACCACCACGCCTGCTTTTTCATTCACAACATCGCACCCTTCTCTTACACCACGGAGCGCACTTACACGCGCACACTAACCCATTGGACTTGTCCATTTCATTCACAACTCATACACCAACATAACCATGGACTGCACCTTTTACACTGCCATTCAAATTGCAAAGACAAAAACACAGCATCCATGCACAGAATGCGATGCCATACACTCCTCCAAAGTCTCACGCCCAAGCTTGTCTCGTTCCTCTCTCAACGATAGAATCAAGCACACTCATTCTCATGTCTTACTCTCGACAGCACACACAACCAAAATGACGTCGAAGCAAGACGTTGATGTTTTCAGCGACAATACACATGACAAGTCGATGGCTTCCTTCAGGACAGCACACACTTAACAATCATACTCGGAAGAGTTCCATCATGTAGTGGCCATGCATTATATGCTGGACGTCGTATCGTGTTCTCTTCAAAGAGCTACGAATAGAAAGAACGACGCATCCAATGCGTGTGAAAGTTGCACGTATTATGGAGCAAGCATACGTTGTCCACACTGATTCAAGTTCGACGAGGAGAATACTCTATGCTCCAAAAAGTGCTCTTTTGACGACTTGTCGAGGCGAAGGACAATGACCCTCGATTTCTGTCAATATTCTGATCTCATTGGAATCCCTCCTGTGGGTAGTTCTTTCGACCACACATCGTTTACTTTCTAAGCTACAAGACTCTAGATATTACGTAGGATGAGTTTGTATGTTATTGCTTTAAAGTATATGCCATAGCATGGCAATCGACAGAAGAAAGGACCGTGACGTGGTTAGCGAAGCATGGACAGACGAGTGTATTCCCTGTGATGTGGAAATGAAACGGGATACTTTGTAGGATGGGATGTCAGTTAGTTGACAGTGATGTGTTTGCGTGTGCGTGTTGTTGCATAAGCTGAAGGAGGTAGTGTTCAGGGTACATGGGAGGTATTGTCAGGTGTGTGTATGTGCGTGGAAGAGGACGTGCGAGTGTGTGTACATGGTCCTATGGAAGTATATACGCCGCGATAGCTCAGTTGGGAGAGCGTCAGACTGAAGATCTGAAGGTCACTGGTTCGATCCCGGTTCGTGGCATTGTTTTCACCACCACGCCTGCTTTTTCATTCACAACATCGCACCCTTCTCTTACACCACGGAGCGCACTTACACGCGCACACTAACCCATTGGACTTGTCCATTTCATTCACAACTCATACACCAACATAACCATGGACTGCACCTTTTACACTGCCATTCAAATTGCAAAGACAAAAACACAGCATCCATGCACAGAATGCGATGCCATACACTCCTCCAAAGTCTCACGCCCAAGCTTGTCTCGTTCCTCTCTCAACGATAGAATCAAGCACACTCATTCTCATGTCTTACTCTCGACAGCACACACAACCAAAAATGACGTCGAAGCAAGACGTTGATGTTTTCAGCGACAATACACATGACAAGTCGATGGCTTCCTTCAGGACAGCACACACTTAACAATCATACTCGGAAGAGTTCCATCATGTAGTGGCCATGCATTATATGCTGGACGTCGTATCGTGTTCTCTTCAAAGAGCTACGAATAGAAAGAACGACGCATCCAATGCGTGTGAAAGTTGCACGTATTATGGAGCAAGCATACGTTGTCCACACTGATTCAAGTTCGACGAGGAGAATACTCTATGCTCCAAAAAGTGCTCTTTTGACGACTTGTCGAGGCGAAGGACAATGACCCTCGATTTCTGTCAATATTCTGATCTCATTGGAATCCCTCCTGTGGGTAGTTCTTTCGACCACACATCGTTTACTTTCTAAGCTACAAGACTCTAGATATTACGTAGGATGAGTTTGTATGTTATTGCTTTAAAGTATATGCCATAGCATGGCAATCGACAGAAGAAAGGACCGTGACGTGGTTAGCGAAGCATGGACAGACGAGTGTATTCCCTGTGATGTGGAAATGAAACGGGATACTTTGTAGGATGGGATGTCAGTTAGTTGACAGTGATGTGTTTGCGTGTGCGTGTTGTTGCATAAGCTGAAGGAGGTAGTGTTCAGGGTACATGGGAGGTATTGTCAGGTGTGTGTATGTGCGTGGAAGAGGACGTGCGAGTGTGTGTACATGGTCCTATGGAAGTATATACGCCGCGATAGCTCAGTTGGGAGAGCGTCAGACTGAAGATCTGAAGGTCACTGGTTCGATCCCGGTTCGTGGCATTGTTTTCACCACCACGCCTGCTTTTTCATTCACAACATCGCACCCTTCTTTTACACCACGGAGCGCACTTACACGCGCACACTAACCCATTGGACTTGTCCATTTCATTCACAACTCATACACCAACATAACCATGGACTGCACCTTTTACACTGCCATTCAAATTGCAAAGACAAAAACACAGCATCCATGCACAGAATGCGATGCCATACACTCCTCCAAAGTCTCACGCCCAAGCTTGTCTCGTTCCTCTCTCAACGATAGAATCAAGCACACTCATTCTCATGTCTTACTCTCGACAGCACACACAACCAAAATGACGTCGAAGCAAGACGTTGATGTTTTCAGCGACAATACACATGACAAGTCGATGGCTTCCTTCAGGACAGCACACACTTAACAATCATACTCGGAAGAGTTCCATCATGTAGTGGCCATGCATTATATGCTGGACGTCGTATCGTGTTCTCTTCAAAGAGCTACGAATAGAAAGAACGACGCATCCAATGCGTGTGAAAGTTGCACGTATTATGGAGCAAGCATACGTTGTCCACACTGATTCAAGTTCGACGAGGAGAATACTCTATGCTCCAAAAAGTGCTCTTTTGACGACTTGTCGAGGCGAAGGACAATGACCCTCGATTTCTGTCAATATTCTGATCTCATTGGAATCCCTCCTGTGGGTAGTTCTTTCGACCACACATCGTTTACTTTCTAAGCTACAAGACTCTAGATATTACGTAGGATGAGTTTGTATGTTATTGCTTTAAAGTATATGCCATAGCATGGCAATCGACAGAAGAAAGGACCGTGACGTGGTTAGCGAAGCATGGACAGACGAGTGTATTCCCTGTGATGTGGAAATGAAACGGGATACTTTGTAGGATGGGATGTCAGTTAGTTGACAGTGATGTGTTTGCGTGTGCGTGTTGTTGCATAAGCTGAAGGAGGTAGTGTTCAGGGTACATGGGAGGTATTGTCAGGTGTGTGTATGTGCGTGGAAGAGGACGTGCGAGTGTGTGTACATGGTCCTATGGAAGTATATACGCCGCGATAGCTCAGTTGGGAGAGCGTCAGACTGAAGATCTGAAGGTCACTGGTTCGATCCCGGTTCGTGGCATTGTTTTCACCACCACGCCTGCTTTTTCATTCACAACATCGCACCCTTCTTTTACACCACGGAGCGCACTTACACGCGCACACTAACCCATTGGACTTGTCCATTTCATTCACAACTCATACACCAACATAACCATGGACTGCACCTTTTACACTGCCATTCAAATTGCAAAGACAAAAACACAGCATCCATGCACAGAATGCGATGCCATACACTCCTCCAAAGTCTCACGCCCAAGCTTGTCTCGTTCCTCTCTCAACGATAGAATCAAGCACACTCATTCTCATGTCTTACTCTCGACAGCACACACAACCAAAATGACGTCGAAGCAAGACGTTGATGTTTTCAGCGACAATACACATGACAAGTCGATGGCTTCCTTCAGGACAGCACACACTTAACAATCATACTCGGAAGAGTTCCATCATGTAGTGGCCATGCATTATATGCTGGACGTCGTATCGTGTTCTCTTCAAAGAGCTACGAATAGAAAGAACGACGCATCCAATGCGTGTGAAAGTTGCACGTATTATGGAGCAAGCATACGTTGTCCACACTGATTCAAGTTCGACGAGGAGAATACTCTATGCTCCAAAAAGTGCTCTTTTGACGACTTGTCGAGGCGAAGGACAATGACCCTCGATTTCTGTCAATATTCTGATCTCATTGGAATCCCTCCTGTGGGTAGTTCTTTCGACCACACATCGTTTACTTTCTAAGCTACAAGACTCTAGATATTACGTAGGATGAGTTTGTATGTTATTGCTTTAAAGTATATGCCATAGCATGGCAATCGACAGAAGAAAGGACCGTGACGTGGTTAGCGAAGCATGGACAGACGAGTGTATTCCCTGTGATGTGGAAATGAAACGGGATACTTTGTAGGATGGGATGTCAGTTAGTTGACAGTGATGTGTTTGCGTGTGCGTGTTGTTGCATAAGCTGAAGGAGGTAGTGTTCAGGGTACATGGGAGGTATTGTCAGGTGTGTGTATGTGCGTGGAAGAGGACGTGCGAGTGTGTGTACATGGTCCTATGGAAGTATATACGCCGCGATAGCTCAGTTGGGAGAGCGTCAGACTGAAGATCTGAAGGTCACTGGTTCGATCCCGGTTCGTGGCATTGTTTTCACCACCACGCCTGCTTTTTCATTCACAACATCGCACCCTTCTTTTACACCACGGAGCGCACTTACACGCGCACACTAACCCATTGGACTTGTCCATTTCATTCACAACTCATACACCAACATAACCATGGACTGCACCTTTTACACTGCCATTCAAATTGCAAAGACAAAAACACAGCATCCATGCACAGAATGCGATGCCATACACTCCTCCAAAGTCTCACGCCCAAGCTTGTCTCGTTCCTCTCTCAACGATAGAATCAAGCACACTCATTCTCATGTCTTACTCTCGACAGCACACACAACCAAAATGACGTCGAAGCAAGACGTTGATGTTTTCAGCGACAATACACATGACAAGTCGATGGCTTCCTTCAGGACAGCACACACTTAACAATCATACTCGGAAGAGTTCCATCATGTAGTGGCCATGCATTATATGCTGGACGTCGTATCGTGTTCTCTTCAAAGAGCTACGAATAGAAAGAACGACGCATCCAATGCGTGTGAAAGTTGCACGTATTATGGAGCAAGCATACGTTGTCCACACTGATTCAAGTTCGACGAGGAGAATACTCTATGCTCCAAAAAGTGCTCTTTTGACGACTTGTCGAGGCGAAGGACAATGACCCTCGATTTCTGTCAATATTCTGATCTCATTGGAATCCCTCCTGTGGGTAGTTCTTTCGACCACACATCGTTTACTTTCTAAGCTACAAGACTCTAGATATTACGTAGGATGAGTTTGTATGTTATTGCTTTAAAGTATATGCCATAGCATGGCAATCGACAGAAGAAAGGACCGTGACGTGGTTAGCGAAGCATGGACAGACGAGTGTATTCCCTGTGATGTGGAAATGAAACGGGATACTTTGTAGGATGGGATGTCAGTTAGTTGACAGTGATGTGTTTGCGTGTGCGTGTTGTTGCATAAGCTGAAGGAGGTAGTGTTCAGGGTACATGGGAGGTATTGTCAGGTGTGTGTATGTGCGTGGAAGAGGACGTGCGAGTGTGTGTACATGGTCCTATGGAAGTATATACGCCGCGATAGCTCAGTTGGGAGAGCGTCAGACTGAAGATCTGAAGGTCACTGGTTCGATCCCGGTTCGTGGCATTGTTTTCACCACCACGCCTGCTTTTTCATTCACAACATCGCACCCTTCTTTTACACCACGGAGCGCACTTACACGCGCACACTAACCCATTGGACTTGTCCATTTCATTCACAACTCATACACCAACATAACCATGGACTGCACCTTTTACACTGCCATTCAAATTGCAAAGACAAAAACACAGCATCCATGCACAGAATGCGATGCCATACACTCCTCCAAAGTCTCACGCCCAAGCTTGTCTCGTTCCTCTCTCAACGATAGAATCAAGCACACTCATTCTCATGTCTTACTCTCGACAGCACACACAACCAAAATGACGTCGAAGCAAGACGTTGATGTTTTCAGCGACAATACACATGACAAGTCGATGGCTTCCTTCAGGACAGCACACACTTAACAATCATACTCGGAAGAGTTCCATCATGTAGTGGCCATGCATTATATGCTGGACGTCGTATCGTGTTCTCTTCAAAGAGCTACGAATAGAAAGAACGGCGCATCCAATGCGTGTGAAAGTTGCACGTATTATGGAGCAAGCATACGTTGTCCACACTGATTCAAGTTCGACGAGGAGAATACTCTATGCTCCAAAAAGTGCTCTTTTGACGACTTGTCGAGGCGAAGGACAATGACCCTCGATTTCTGTCAATATTCTGATCTCATTGGAATCCCTCCTGTGGGTAGTTCTTTCGACCACACATCGTTTACTTTCTAAGCTACAAGACTCTAGATATTACGTAGGATGAGTTTGTATGTTATTGCTTTAAAGTATATGCCATAGCATGGCAATCGACAGAAGAAAGGACCGTGACGTGGTTAGCGAAGCATGGACAGACGAGTGTATTCCCTGTGATGTGGAAATGAAACGGGATACTTTGTAGGATGGGATGTCAGTTAGTTGACAGTGATGTGTTTGCGTGTGCGTGTTGTTGCATAAGCTGAAGGAGGTAGTGTTCAGGGTACATGGGAGGTATTGTCAGGTGTGTGTATGTGCGTGGAAGAGGACGTGCGAGTGTGTGTACATGGTCCTATGGAAGTATATACGCCGCGATAGCTCAGTTGGGAGAGCGTCAGACTGAAGATCTGAAGGTCACTGGTTCGATCCCGGTTCGTGGCATTGTTTTCACCACCACGCCTGCTTTTTCATTCACAACATCGCACCCTTCTTTTACACCACGGAGCGCACTTACACGCGCACACTAACCCATTGGACTTGTCCATTTCATTCACAACTCATACACCAACATAACCATGGACTGCACCTTTTACACTGCCATTCAAATTGCAAAGACAAAAACACAGCATCCATGCACAGAATGCGATGCCATACACTCCTCCAAAGTCTCACGCCCAAGCTTGTCTCGTTCCTCTCTCAACGATAGAATCAAGCACACTCATTCTCATGTCTTACTCTCGACAGCACACACAACCAAAATGACGTCGAAGCAAGACGTTGATGTTTTCAGCGACAATACACATGACAAGTCGATGGCTTCCTTCAGGACAGCACACACTTAACAATCATACTCGGAAGAGTTCCATCATGTAGTGGCCATGCATTATATGCTGGACGTCGTATCGTGTTCTCTTCAAAGAGCTACGAATAGAAAGAACGGCGCATCCAATGCGTGTGAAAGTTGCACGTATTATGGAGCAAGCATACGTTGTCCACACTGATTCAAGTTCGACGAGGAGAATACTCTATGCTCCAAAAAGTGCTCTTTTGACGACTTGTCGAGGCGAAGGACAATGACCCTCGATTTCTGTCAATATTCTGATCTCATTGGAATCCCTCCTGTGGGTAGTTCTTTCGACCACACATCGTTTACTTTCTAAGCTACAAGACTCTAGATATTACGTAGGATGAGTTTGTATGTTATTGCTTTAAAGTATATGCCATAGCATGGCAATCGACAGAAGAAAGGACCGTGACGTGGTTAGCGAAGCATGGACAGACGAGTGTATTCCCTGTGATGTGGAAATGAAACGGGATACTTTGTAGGATGGGATGTCAGTTAGTTGACAGTGATGTGTTTGCGTGTGCGTGTTGTTGCATAAGCTGAAGGAGGTAGTGTTCAGGGTACATGGGAGGTATTGTCAGGTGTGTGTATGTGCGTGGAAGAGGACGTGCGAGTGTGTGTACATGGTCCTATGGAAGTATATACGCCGCGATAGCTCAGTTGGGAGAGCGTCAGACTGAAGATCTGAAGGTCACTGGTTCGATCCCGGTTCGTGGCATTGTTTTCACCACCACGCCTGCTTTTTCATTCACAACATCGCACCCTTCTTTTACACCACGGAGCGCACTTACACGCGCACACTAACCCATTGGACTTGTCCATTTCATTCACAACTCATACACCAACATAACCATGGACTGCACCTTTTACACTGCCATTCAAATTGCAAAGACAAAAACACAGCATCCATGCACAGAATGCGATGCCATACACTCCTCCAAAGTCTCACGCCCAAGCTTGTCTCGTTCCTCTCTCAACGATAGAATCAAGCACACTCATTCTCATGTCTTACTCTCGACAGCACACACAACCAAAATGACGTCGAAGCAAGACGTTGATGTTTTCAGCGACAATACACATGACAAGTCGATGGCTTCCTTCAGGACAGCACACACTTAACAATCATACTCGGAAGAGTTCCATCATGTAGTGGCCATGCATTATATGCTGGACGTCGTATCGTGTTCTCTTCAAAGAGCTACGAATAGAAAGAACGGCGCATCCAATGCGTGTGAAAGTTGCACGTATTATGGAGCAAGCATACGTTGTCCACACTGATTCAAGTTCGACGAGGAGAATACTCTATGCTCCAAAAAGTGCTCTTTTGACGACTTGTCGAGGCGAAGGACAATGACCCTCGATTTCTGTCAATATTCTGATCTCATTGGAATCCCTCCTGTGGGTAGTTCTTTCGACCACACATCGTTTACTTTCTAAGCTACAAGACTCTAGATATTACGTAGGATGAGTTTGTATGTTATTGCTTTAAAGTATATGCCATAGCATGGCAATCGACAGAAGAAAGGACCGTGACGTGGTTAGCGAAGCATGGACAGACGAGTGTATTCCCTGTGATGTGGAAATGAAACGGGATACTTTGTAGGATGGGATGTCAGTTAGTTGACAGTGATGTGTTTGCGTGTGCGTGTTGTTGCATAAGCTGAAGGAGGTAGTGTTCAGGGTACATGGGAGGTATTGTCAGGTGTGTGTATGTGCGTGGAAGAGGACGTGCGAGTGTGTGTACATGGTCCTATGGAAGTATATACGCCGCGATAGCTCAGTTGGGAGAGCGTCAGACTGAAGATCTGAAGGTCACTGGTTCGATCCCGGTTCGTGGCATTGTTTTCACCACCACGCCTGCTTTTTCATTCACAACATCGCACCCTTCTTTTACACCACGGAGCGCACTTACACGCGCACACTAACCCATTGGACTTGTCCATTTCATTCACAACTCATACACCAACATAACCATGGACTGCACCTTTTACACTGCCATTCAAATTGCAAAGACAAAAACACAGCATCCATGCACAGAATGCGATGCCATACACTCCTCCAAAGTCTCACGCCCAAGCTTGTCTCGTTCCTCTCTCAACGATAGAATCAAGCACACTCATTCTCATGTCTTACTCTCGACAGCACACACAACCAAAATGACGTCGAAGCAAGACGTTGATGTTTTCAGCGACAATACACATGACAAGTCGATGGCTTCCTTCAGGACAGCACACACTTAACAATCATACTCGGAAGAGTTCCATCATGTAGTGGCCATGCATTATATGCTGGACGTCGTATCGTGTTCTCTTCAAAGAGCTACGAATAGAAAGAACGGCGCATCCAATGCGTGTGAAAGTTGCACGTATTATGGAGCAAGCATACGTTGTCCACACTGATTCAAGTTCGACGAGGAGAATACTCTATGCTCCAAAAAGTGCTCTTTTGACGACTTGTCGAGGCGAAGGACAATGACCCTCGATTTCTGTCAATATTCTGATCTCATTGGAATCCCTCCTGTGGGTAGTTCTTTCGACCACACATCGTTTACTTTCTAAGCTACAAGACTCTAGATATTACGTAGGATGAGTTTGTATGTTATTGCTTTAAAGTATATGCCATAGCATGGCAATCGACAGAAGAAAGGACCGTGACGTGGTTAGCGAAGCATGGACAGACGAGTGTATTCCCTGTGATGTGGAAATGAAACGGGATACTTTGTAGGATGGGATGTCAGTTAGTTGACAGTGATGTGTTTGCGTGTGCGTGTTGTTGCATAAGCTGAAGGAGGTAGTGTTCAGGGTACATGGGAGGTATTGTCAGGTGTGTGTATGTGCGTGGAAGAGGACGTGCGAGTGTGTGTACATGGTCCTATGGAAGTATATACGCCGCGATAGCTCAGTTGGGAGAGCGTCAGACTGAAGATCTGAAGGTCACTGGTTCGATCCCGGTTCGTGGCATTGTTTTCACCACCACGCCTGCTTTTTCATTCACAACATCGCACCCTTCTTTTACACCACGGAGCGCACTTACACGCGCACACTAACCCATTGGACTTGTCCATTTCATTCACAACTCATACACCAACATAACCATGGACTGCACCTTTTACACTGCCATTCAAATTGCAAAGACAAAAACACAGCATCCATGCACAGAATGCGATGCCATACACTCCTCCAAAGTCTCACGCCCAAGCTTGTCTCGTTCCTCTCTCAACGATAGAATCAAGCACACTCATTCTCATGTCTTACTCTCGACAGCACACACAACCAAAATGACGTCGAAGCAAGACGTTGATGTTTTCAGCGACAATACACATGACAAGTCGATGGCTTCCTTCAGGACAGCACACACTTAACAATCATACTCGGAAGAGTTCCATCATGTAGTGGCCATGCATTATATGCTGGACGTCGTATCGTGTTCTCTTCAAAGAGCTACGAATAGAAAGAACGGCGCATCCAATGCGTGTGAAAGTTGCACGTATTATGGAGCAAGCATACGTTGTCCACACTGATTCAAGTTCGACGAGGAGAATACTCTATGCTCCAAAAAGTGCTCTTTTGACGACTTGTCGAGGCGAAGGACAATGACCCTCGATTTCTGTCAATATTCTGATCTCATTGGAATCCCTCCTGTGGGTAGTTCTTTCGACCACACATCGTTTACTTTCTAAGCTACAAGACTCTAGATATTACGTAGGATGAGTTTGTATGTTATTGCTTTAAAGTATATGCCATAGCATGGCAATCGACAGAAGAAAGGACCGTGACGTGGTTAGCGAAGCATGGACAGACGAGTGTATTCCCTGTGATGTGGAAATGAAACGGGATACTTTGTAGGATGGGATGTCAGTTAGTTGACAGTGATGTGTTTGCGTGTGCGTGTTGTTGCATAAGCTGAAGGAGGTAGTGTTCAGGGTACATGGGAGGTATTGTCAGGTGTGTGTATGTGCGTGGAAGAGGACGTGCGAGTGTGTGTACATGGTCCTATGGAAGTATATACGCCGCGATAGCTCAGTTGGGAGAGCGTCAGACTGAAGATCTGAAGGTCACTGGTTCGATCCCGGTTCGTGGCATTGTTTTCACCACCACGCCTGCTTTTTCATTCACAACATCGCACCCTTCTTTTACACCACGGAGCGCACTTACACGCGCACACTAACCCATTGGACTTGTCCATTTCATTCACAACTCATACACCAACATAACCATGGACTGCACCTTTTACACTGCCATTCAAATTGCAAAGACAAAAACACAGCATCCATGCACAGAATGCGATGCCATACACTCCTCCAAAGTCTCACGCCCAAGCTTGTCTCGTTCCTCTCTCAACGATAGAATCAAGCACACTCATTCTCATGTCTTACTCTCGACAGCACACACAACCAAAATGACGTCGAAGCAAGACGTTGATGTTTTCAGCGACAATACACATGACAAGTCGATGGCTTCCTTCAGGACAGCACACACTTAACAATCATACTCGGAAGAGTTCCATCATGTAGTGGCCATGCATTATATGCTGGACGTCGTATCGTGTTCTCTTCAAAGAGCTACGAATAGAAAGAACGACGCATCCAATGCGTGTGAAAGTTGCACGTATTATGGAGCAAGCATACGTTGTCCACACTGATTCAAGTTCGACGAGGAGAATACTCTATGCTCCAAAAAGTGCTCTTTTGACGACTTGTCGAGGCGAAGGACAATGACCCTCGATTTCTGTCAATATTCTGATCTCATTGGAATCCCTCCTGTGGGTAGTTCTTTCGACCACACATCGTTTACTTTCTAAGCTACAAGACTCTAGATATTACGTAGGATGAGTTTGTATGTTATTGCTTTAAAGTATATGCCATAGCATGGCAATCGACAGAAGAAAGGACCGTGACGTGGTTAGCGAAGCATGGACAGACGAGTGTATTCCCTGTGATGTGGAAATGAAACGGGATACTTTGTAGGATGGGATGTCAGTTAGTTGACAGTGATGTGTTTGCGTGTGCGTGTTGTTGCATAAGCTGAAGGAGGTAGTGTTCAGGGTACATGGGAGGTATTGTCAGGTGTGTGTATGTGCGTGGAAGAGGACGTGCGAGTGTGTGTACATGGTCCTATGGAAGTATATACGCCGCGATAGCTCAGTTGGGAGAGCGTCAGACTGAAGATCTGAAGGTCACTGGTTCGATCCCGGTTCGTGGCATTGTTTTCACCACCACGCCTGCTTTTTCATTCACAACATCGCACCCTTCTCTTACACCACGGAGCGCACTTACACGCGCACACTAACCCATTGGACTTGTCCATTTCATTCACAACTCATACACCAACATAACCATGGACTGCACCTTTTACACTGCCATTCAAATTGCAAAGACAAAAACACAGCATCCATGCACAGAATGCGATGCCATACACTCCTCCAAAGTCTCACGCCCAAGCTTGTCTCGTTCCTCTCTCAACGATAGAATCAAGCACACTCATTCTCATGTCTTACTCTCGACAGCACACACAACCAAAATGACGTCGAAGCAAGACGTTGATGTTTTCAGCGACAATACACATGACAAGTCGATGGCTTCCTTCAGGACAGCACACACTTAACAATCATACTCGGAAGAGTTCCATCATGTAGTGGCCATGCATTATATGCTGGACGTCGTATCGTGTTCTCTTCAAAGAGCTACGAATAGAAAGAACGACGCATCCAATGCGTGTGAAAGTTGCACGTATTATGGAGCAAGCATACGTTGTCCACACTGATTCAAGTTCGACGAGGAGAATACTCTATGCTCCAAAAAGTGCTCTTTTGACGACTTGTCGAGGCGAAGGACAATGACCCTCGATTTCTGTCAATATTCTGATCTCATTGGAATCCCTCCTGTGGGTAGTTCTTTCGACCACACATCGTTTACTTTCTAAGCTACAAGACTCTAGATATTACGTAGGATGAGTTTGTATGTTATTGCTTTAAAGTATATGCCATAGCATGGCAATCGACAGAAGAAAGGACCGTGACGTGGTTAGCGAAGCATGGACAGACGAGTGTATTCCCTGTGATGTGGAAATGAAACGGGATACTTTGTAGGATGGGATGTCAGTTAGTTGACAGTGATGTGTTTGCGTGTGCGTGTTGTTGCATAAGCTGAAGGAGGTAGTGTTCAGGGTACATGGGAGGTATTGTCAGGTGTGTGTATGTGCGTGGAAGAGGACGTGCGAGTGTGTGTACATGGTCCTATGGAAGTATATACGCCGCGATAGCTCAGTTGGGAGAGCGTCAGACTGAAGATCTGAAGGTCACTGGTTCGATCCCGGTTCGTGGCATTGTTTTCACCACCACGCCTGCTTTTTCATTCACAACATCGCACCCTTCTTTTACACCACGGAGCGCACTTACACGCGCACACTAACCCATTGGACTTGTCCATTTCATTCACAACTCATACACCAACATAACCATGGACTGCACCTTTTACACTGCCATTCAAATTGCAAAGACAAAAACACAGCATCCATGCACAGAATGCGATGCCATACACTCCTCCAAAGTCTCACGCCCAAGCTTGTCTCGTTCCTCTCTCAACGATAGAATCAAGCACACTCATTCTCATGTCTTACTCTCGACAGCACACACAACCAAAATGACGTCGAAGCAAGACGTTGATGTTTTCAGCGACAATACACATGACAAGTCGATGGCTTCCTTCAGGACAGCACACACTTAACAATCATACTCGGAAGAGTTCCATCATGTAGTGGCCATGCATTATATGCTGGACGTCGTATCGTGTTCTCTTCAAAGAGCTACGAATAGAAAGAACGACGCATCCAATGCGTGTGAAAGTTGCACGTATTATGGAGCAAGCATACGTTGTCCACACTGATTCAAGTTCGACGAGGAGAATACTCTATGCTCCAAAAAGTGCTCTTTTGACGACTTGTCGAGGCGAAGGACAATGACCCTCGATTTCTGTCAATATTCTGATCTCATTGGAATCCCTCCTGTGGGTAGTTCTTTCGACCACACATCGTTTACTTTCTAAGCTACAAGACTCTAGATATTACGTAGGATGAGTTTGTATGTTATTGCTTTAAAGTATATGCCATAGCATGGCAATCGACAGAAGAAAGGACCGTGACGTGGTTAGCGAAGCATGGACAGACGAGTGTATTCCCTGTGATGTGGAAATGAAACGGGATACTTTGTAGGATGGGATGTCAGTTAGTTGACAGTGATGTGTTTGCGTGTGCGTGTTGTTGCATAAGCTGAAGGAGGTAGTGTTCAGGGTACATGGGAGGTATTGTCAGGTGTGTGTATGTGCGTGGAAGAGGACGTGCGAGTGTGTGTACATGGTCCTATGGAAGTATATACGCCGCGATAGCTCAGTTGGGAGAGCGTCAGACTGAAGATCTGAAGGTCACTGGTTCGATCCCGGTTCGTGGCATTGTTTTCACCACCACGCCTGCTTTTTCATTCACAACATCGCACCCTTCTTTTACACCACGGAGCGCACTTACACGCGCACACTAACCCATTGGACTTGTCCATTTCATTCACAACTCATACACCAACATAACCATGGACTGCACCTTTTACACTGCCATTCAAATTGCAAAGACAAAAACACAGCATCCATGCACAGAATGCGATGCCATACACTCCTCCAAAGTCTCACGCCCAAGCTTGTCTCGTTCCTCTCTCAACGATAGAATCAAGCACACTCATTCTCATGTCTTACTCTCGACAGCACACACAACCAAAATGACGTCGAAGCAAGACGTTGATGTTTTCAGCGACAATACACATGACAAGTCGATGGCTTCCTTCAGGACAGCACACACTTAACAATCATACTCGGAAGAGTTCCATCATGTAGTGGCCATGCATTATATGCTGGACGTCGTATCGTGTTCTCTTCAAAGAGCTACGAATAGAAAGAACGACGCATCCAATGCGTGTGAAAGTTGCACGTATTATGGAGCAAGCATACGTTGTCCACACTGATTCAAGTTCGACGAGGAGAATACTCTATGCTCCAAAAAGTGCTCTTTTGACGACTTGTCGAGGCGAAGGACAATGACCCTCGATTTCTGTCAATATTCTGATCTCATTGGAATCCCTCCTGTGGGTAGTTCTTTCGACCACACATCGTTTACTTTCTAAGCTACAAGACTCTAGATATTACGTAGGATGAGTTTGTATGTTATTGCTTTAAAGTATATGCCATAGCATGGCAATCGACAGAAGAAAGGACCGTGACGTGGTTAGCGAAGCATGGACAGACGAGTGTATTCCCTGTGATGTGGAAATGAAACGGGATACTTTGTAGGATGGGATGTCAGTTAGTTGACAGTGATGTGTTTGCGTGTGCGTGTTGTTGCATAAGCTGAAGGAGGTAGTGTTCAGGGTACATGTGGCATATATATTTGGAGAGAACTCTGCTTCATTGAGAAATTGCAAAACCTCTTATATATAATTAAGACTTTGATATAAAAATATGCAGTAGTCGTGATTACAGATAAAAGATCTACAGATACCAAATCCGACCTTCAGCCATTTCTTCATTTTCTGAGATCGAAATATCCTGTTCGGACTGATTTTCTTCTGACTCGCTTCCACTATTTTCCATCAGTGATATTTGGTCATTTCTTAATTCCAATTCTTTAATGTATTCGTGTAATTTAACCAGTTTTTACATTTATGAATTGACAATGAGTCCAAATTTGAAAAAGCCTGATGCAATCGACACCATACATCTTTGAAAGTAGTTTTGGAATCATATTGCATATCAGCGTCGCCTTTGACAATATTCCAAATTAATTCAATCGGCTAAAGATCTGAATGGTGAGGTGGCGTATAAACCACACGATGTCCACGATTTCTAGCTATAGTAACAACCACAGGCTCTAAATTCCGATTAACGTAAAATGCCAATTTATGATCCATTCGACTGAGGTACCGAGTTTGGCGACGTGTGTTTGCGCCTCGCGCCAAAGCGACTTGACGTTGGGTATACCAAACGAACACTCCCAGCTTTCATAAGAACATAGGGCTTTGACAATATAGAGGTTATTTTGCATGTAAAATAAGAATTTATAAGCAAATTTAATCTAAATGTTGAGACACATCGACGCCACAGCTGCCACCACTGACTTCTTGTATTGAAGCCTTGAGCTTATCTTGGGTGTATCTACTTCTTGGCCTTGGCAACATGCCAGGCGATTCCCGAAATGCATGGACATCATGCCAAATAAGTTTTGCTAGGTCTATAGTTTATTGCAGGCTTCAGCTCCATATTTTAGAGGGTTTTGATTGGTCAGTGCAAGTGTGTCATAAATTGGCAAAGGGAAAATGTCAAAAGGTGTATAAAATTTGAAAATATTTCAAAAAAGTGATAAAAATGGTTAGGGTTACAAAATTTTGGAGAGAATAATGACAACCACTCATTATACACATTGTGACACATTTTACACATTTCGAAATTTCCTTTCCACCTGACAGATGAACTTTTAAACAAAATCCGACAATACACAAGGTCTATCCAAGGATGCACTATCTCATGCAGGTAAGGGTACGACTGATAAATTCGAATTGCGACTGAGGGAACATCGAAAAGGAATTGACTTCACAGATATTCCCACATATAGAGAAAAGGAGTTGAGCTTTAAGAAGCAACGCACTGGAAAGGCCGGCTATTCAAAGCCAAAATCGAGAAAGAAGAAATACAACAAGCTTCGAGTTATGGTTAGAGACTCCAAGCGTGCGTATCATGTCTCTGTCATGATTTCGAAGAAGCTTTCTAACTTTGTCGAAATTCTTGCGCAAGAACAAGAACAAACTATCCAGGAACATGGACCTCGCCAGCCAAAAGATCGTGAGCACGGCACTGAGCAAATCGAAAGCTTGGATGCCAGCAACATTACGCATGATGTTTTCCGTCAAGACTTCGATTGCACTGTTGTCACTCAACCAGTCGATGCCTCCCTCGACAGTAGAACCGCTCAACCAAACAACAATGAAGTCAGCGATGGTTCTTTGATTGATGCTGAATGGCCTGCAAGTGTTGTGAAAATCAACCACACATTGGCATCTCTATTCATGACATTGGAGAAGTTGATTGGTGTAAGTGTGAAGAGAGATGCAGAATCGATCATTGCCCAAATGGTCGCGCTGACATGTTTAGTGCAAACAACAATTGTGTCCTCCAAGACTGTGGAAATCGATTGAAGAACTTGGATGGACTTGTCTTGAAAATGGGCCGCCTTGGTTATACGTTGACGACTAAAAACCTCATCGAACAGGGTACTGTGGTTGGCGAGTACTCTGGCATTCTCACGACGCACGATTTCACCCGCGATAAGACCCAGCGAAACTCATATGTGATGGCTTTAAGGGCAAGATCTACCAGAGGGAAGAAGCTCTTCATTGATGCTGAAAAGAATGGCAATATCACTCGATTTATCAATCACTCGTGTGATGCAAACTGTGGTTTCTTTGAAGTCCAGAATCGGCGCCATATTACTGTTGTGGTTGCTACGACGAAAATCATTTTACCAGGCGAGGAGTTGTCAGTCGATTATGGCAATGATTTATGGTTTGAATGCCAGTGTGGTTCAAGCAAATGCCGAAATGCATGATTTCATTGTATCTAGATTGTTATACATACTGCAGTAATAAACAATCAATGCATCCATGAAATTTGCTCGCGCGGCTTACGTCAAATTGCATCGACGTTTATTGTGACCTGGCTTGCTACACTTCGAGCATCTGTACGAGGACATGTCGCCAACTTCACCTTTACTTCGTATACGTTTCATCTTTGGGCGCCTTGGCTGTCGTGATACAACAGGGGGAAGGCAAACGCCCACTTCGTTGCTTACCTCTCTGTCAACTTCGGTTTCCAAAGGAACAAAAACCGACTCATTGCGAAAGGCCTCCTCGTACAGTGATACGAGGTAGCACTCGGAAAACGCTGAGTGGATCTTCTCCAACTCATTAATGGAATTCAAAGCGGCAATCAAGTGTCGACATGGTATACCAAATTGGTCCATAAACGGACAAGTGCAATTGAACAAAATTTTGTTCACACGGCGGCGTAAACGAGTACTTGAGGAGGTATTCCACACGTACGCAATGTCACCAGACGCATGCTGCACTGCGTAATGACCGATACACGCGCTCTCTTCGTCATACATTCTTTGAGCCGCAGGTGTGACTAAAATGGATTCCTGAATCCATTTAATTGCTGATTGAGATCGTTGATGTGCAGCGTCGACCATGCTACTGCAGACAGCTTCAAGGAGTTGCATGGGAGGAAGGCTTCGCATCCCCTGCACCAATTGAGAACCAAACAAGCTTTCAACAAAATTGCTTGTCCGCCATCCATACAATGATTTCACACCAATGTTTGCATGTAAACACCAGTGAATGGGATCAATATTCTTGAGGTAGTTGTAAACATCAGATCCAACTTCGACGGATAGTGCCTCCAGAGCATGGTTGTACTCATCAACGCTTTCTGCTGCCTGGATTCTCCAAATGAGATTTGAGTGCCGTGGTGTGAATCGGGGGTATTTAGAGTGAACATTTCGAAGAATATGTTGAGTACAATACCGCAGCACAAGCCCAAGTGTAGAAGCAACTGACAACAAGGCAGGATGGCGATCACAAAATATTGGCACTTCGGTAAAATCAAAGCCAGATGATATCAAAGTCGAGAAAAACCACAAATATGTATCGATGTCTTCAGCAGGTGCCAACCCCACTGCAAAGAAAATATTTCGGCAGTTGCCATCACGTCCAACCAGAGCGATCTGAACACCACTAACGAAGAGCACTTACTATGCGAACAATCAACTCCAAGGACTTTCTGGCAAGACCGACGTGCATCTAGAAGGACTCTTGGTGCAATCATTGCTCGAAAAAATCTTCCAAGTTCATCCTTTTCAACGCAAGCCACGGATCCAGGATTCACATCAACTCACAAAATAAACGGAGGTATGCTGGAAGCTTTGAATACGATGACAGGCTTTGAGATTCCGTTGTCGTGCAGATGTTGTCTTTTGCTCGATAAACAGTCCTTTTCACTTGAGAAAGCGAGATTCCATCACGACGCTGCACTTGGTCCACCAGAGCGGTTGCAGATATAGACGAGTCGGCTTGAACGGCAGCACGGAACGTGGGTAGAGAAGCTATTTGGCGACGAGTTGGTTTTGCGCTTGACGTGCAGTTCTTATGATCAAGGCAGAGTGACGAAATATACCAAACGTCAGTTCTTTCATAGTTCACTTGTCTTCGGTAAAGTCAAACAAACATACTACAGCCAGGGGTAGTGCAGGCTATCACCCTGTGCACGCCACTTCGTTGCATTACTTTGACAGACTTGCTTGCCGCCAGTGCATAGTCTTGTACTGCCTGCACTCCTTCGCTGGCCGATAAGTACGTTCTTCCGACTTGCAATTCCTCCGCGTCATCGCTCACTTGATCCATATCTCCATATATCTTGTCATTCATTTCTTTGGCCATGTCCCTCAGTCGCAACTGAGCTCCAGAGAGTCTCGGAGTGCCTTGACTTGTTAACAGTCCTCCCTGTCCAGGAGCCCAATATTCGGATTTTCTCAGATTCACATTTTGTCACCAACTTTCACATAATTGTACACTAATTGACGACATATTCACAATACACAATATGACACAAGAATGATTGTCGTTTATACACAGATTGCATACATTTTGCTCATTTTGGAAATATTTTGATACATTATACACCTTTTGACATTTTCCCAATTGGCAAATGTGTCATGAATTGGCATTTTACGTTAATATATTGAGATAATTTGGACCATAAAATTGATTTTATATCATTTTCTTCAAAATCGATTTGGAAGCGACGGCATGCATCTCTCATTTTTTCTCTGGGCCAATTGCACCGAGGGGTATCATCAGGTAAACCTTTATGATATTTTCCGTTATCAATAGCAATAATCACATTTGATAAATTTAAGCCATCAATTTCATCCAACAATTTCTCGAACCAATTAACAAATTAAACGTGATTAAACATTCTGTGATAATCTTTTGGTTCACGTCCGCCTTTTGAACCACCAACAAAAACATCAAGCCCAAAAAATTTGCTGTTTTCAACACCACGATCTATTATTGCAGCAATAAAACAATATGTTGGTCCTTTATGATATTCTTTAACTTGTAAATCGAGGTCATCATTCGGTTCAAAAATACTATTTTTGTGTCTTGAGTAGTGGTGATGAATATAAGATTCATCCAGATAAAGAATTGACGGTGAATTATCACAAAAGATCTTTTCATGCATAAAATTTGTGTAAATATCACGGGCAAGAGTGTTTTCAATCGATAAATGGTATCCAATTTGTCCTCTTGGTCTTCCCCTTTTAAATCCATTTTCTTTAAGATAAATTTGAACCAATCCATAAAATCAGAGCGGTTGTTCGTATCCACTTTGATAAATTTCCTGTCTCGCATAAAAATAAGGACATCTTTTGCCACAGTGCGAGTTCTTGTTAATCTTCTCTCCCTAATAAATTTTTGAATTTTAGATCGTAATTTTCTTGTTGGTTTAACCCGAGACGAGTGGTTGATTGAATTTCCAGGAGGGGGCGCACAAACAACTTATTTTGACATTTTATATTCTTTCCAAACACCAACCACAATTTTTCTGCTTCGACCTAATAACTCTGCAACATGTTGTGTGATGTTTGGTGTATTTTCCTGTAATAATAATGCATAAACGCGGATTATGTCTAAGCGTTCTTCATACGTTAAGCTTCGTGGCCGCTCAGCCTTGATGAAGGCAACAACTTCCTCAAACTCAACACCAGCACCTGACACAGCAAAAGATGAAATGAGATTGCAGAGGTTTTACAATTACACACACCTTTGAAAATTGATATTGCAAGAATCCAACTTTTTCATTATGTTTGAAAAGATATAGAAAGAAAAAAGGTCAAAATTGACATGCGCTTCTCAATTTATTTTATGATTTTACACAATCTATTAAGTTCTGTAAATATTTAAGTATACTAGTAGAATCCTGTCCTGTTCAGCGCAAAATTCTCTATTAACTGTGAGACACATATACTAGTAATAGTGTGACATTTTTTTGATATTTTGAGGAGTTCGACCCAGTTCCCTCGATGCCTTCGACGATTGTAAGTTTGGCAGATTTTTTTGTGTTTACCGTCGACCGGTGGAGATGGTCTTAGCAGTAGTAAATGCAACACCTTAACATCATGGAGTTCTCAACTTGCACCAAGCTATCATTGTTGATATGAATATTGTATCCGGGCGCAGAGGAATATCAGGCGCGTGTGAACTGCGACTGAAGTGTAAGAGTGAATTAAAGTTAAATGCAACCTAAGTCTCATAGTTGTCTTGTTTCCTGTTGGCTATTGCGTCAGCCACGCTTAGGCTTCAACTTTCCTGGCCTGTCGAGGCCAGTCATTCACACAGCAGTGCGCGGAGAACCGCTACGGGTCAATGCTCAGACCGCGCCTTCATCTTGAGTACCTGCCATACGTGGCACGGTTACATCCTCCCACACTCAGGGCGAAAGCCCGTATGCCTCGCAGAGGTTTCCTTCTTCTTGCAAGGTCTAATTCTGTCACAGTCCCGTCTGGACTGGGACTGACATGGTTCAACTTCCGCATTGGCTCTCACCGAGCCAATCAGGATCATTCTTCAATATGTTTGCCGACGACGAAGTCGATTACGACGAGTACACGCCGCCATCGCCCGATCTGGGCCGACGCGAGCAGAGTACAGCGCCGCCACCGGTGCGTCCAAAGTATCTTGACCATCTTTGGATCCTGGAAGGGCAATCTCAGCCTGGTGGGGGTGTCCACACTCGTTGCCAGGCGTCCAACACAGGATGCGAGCTCGCTTTTGATGAATTGCCAGGCTTCACAGCCATGCGCAATGGTACGCCCGATCCGGGCAAGTTTCATGATTTGTTGGCGCAATTGCCCTCTCGCTTGCGCGGAGGTTCCAAAGAAGATTTTGTGGCGGGGGTCGCGTTTGCAGTGACCTTGTGGGAAACGTGCAACCCCGTCATCGTCAATATGGCCGAATGACCTTTGATCAAACACGACCAACGTCGGTTTGGTGTCATGCGTCCTTTTGTGCCTGTTTCTCCTTGTCGGGACGAAACAACGTTTGAATATGTGGCCATCTGGGCCAACCGCTTGCTGGCGCGCATGGCGCTCGACTCCACGTCGTTTCCCCACAACTACGCAAAGTTCCAAGAGCGTGTTGTTAATTTTGCGCGTGAGCGCCGTGGCTTGAAGGTACGCCTCGCTGCCGAGACCGTCGGAGCGATCGCTGTCGCGTACCAAAAACTGAAAGTAGTCTATGTGAGTCCGGACCCAGGTCCGCTTCTCTCACCCACTTGCTTGTAGGAGCCTCCTCCAAACTTCTCGTCTCGAGGCGATACTCGCGGCCGTACTGGCCCCAGCGCTGCGCGACTATCTGCGCGCCGCCAACGTGCTCCTCGTTCTCGCTCGCGCTCGACTCAGCCGGAAGCGAAACGTCCGCGCCGAGAGGCGGAGCAAAGTCCGACTTGCCCGAGATGCGCGATGGAGGATGATCTGTGTCTCCTGCGTGATGAAGTTGCGGAACTGCGCCGCCGATATGACCACTCCGAACAGGAGTTTGAAGGTCGTCTTCAAGGCCATCAAGAGGAGCTCCATGTTGAGCGTTTGAAGCGTCGCGATTTGCAGACGCGCTATCTTTAGATGAAGAAGCTTTGTGAAGAAAGCGCGGCGACCGCCGACAGCTTGAAGTCTTGGGCAAGCGCGATGGATCATCAGCGCGATGATTTCTACAAGAAGTGCTCGGAACTCGAGGGTCTTGTTGAGCGCCTTTCGGAGGAGAGAGACCGCGTGAACGCGCATCTTCTGGCTCTCCACTCAAAGATCCAGCTGGGCTATTCTCCGTTTGAGGAGTTGAAGGAGTAACCTCTTCCTGAGGTACGTGTCTCTTGAGCTTGCCAGTGTAGATGACGGGATGGATATCCCAGTCATCGGGCAGTTCAAGTTCGTAGTCCACTGGACTAATGACTTTTCGAATAGGAAACGGCCCAAGCCACGGATTGCGAAGCTTTGAGGAGCCGCTGGTGCCTTTGACGGCTGACCTATGTAGGTAGACTAGGTCATTAACCGAATACACGTTTGTATTTCCTCGGTTGTGTTTGTTGGCCTCACGGGCCTGCTTCGCTTGTGCACTGGCGATATTCTCGCGTAGGCGTAGTAGACTGATTCGCGTGACGACGCGAAATGTTCAACAGAAGCGGCTGTCCGCCGCGGGATATCATCGGAGATTCCTCCCACACTTAAAACAGGACGGTCCACGTCCGATGGGAGTCGCGGGTGCTTCAAATGCACCGCGTAGAAAGGCGTAAAGCCTGTAGATGCATGGACAGAAGTGTTGTAGGCGAAACACGCCGTAGGCAACATAGAACTCCATGTTTTCGGCCTAGATAAGGCATAACTCCGAAGAATGTCTTCCAGAACGCGATTCGCGCGTTCGGTCTGGCCATCAGACTCTGGATGGTCCGAACTGGACATGTTCAACGTCGTCCCGCAGAGCTCAAACAGCGCTCGCCAAAAATGGGATGTGAATCGAGGATCACGGTCCGAGACGATACTGGACGGAAGTCCAAAATGACAATAGACGTTGTCAAAGAAAAGGCGAGCTGACTGCTCCGCCGTAATGGATGCCTTCACAGGCAGCGCGATCAAGTACTTGGATGCGTGATCGACAAGGGTGAAAATACCCGTATTGACCGCCCTGTCACTGGGCAAACCAAAAATGAAGTCCATGCTGACTGATTCCCACAGCTCCAGTGGGACGTCGAGACTCTGTAGCGGAGCCTGTGAATGTGGGGCGGCCTTGACGGCCTGACATACGCCACACGATGCGACGAAACGTGCCACCGCCTTGTACAGGCGAGGCCACCAAAAGGAGCGAGCGACGGACAGATACGTCTTGTCACGACCAAAGTGGCCGCCGCTGGGCGTGTCGTGAAATTCACGAATAATCTCCGCACGGAGAGTTGGATCGCACGGCACAGCCACGCGCGGAGCGTCCTCCGGGGTGACTATGTACCACAACAGATCGTCGTGGAAGGTGAAACGTCCGATCTGGACAACTTTCGTGGAGAGGGATTTGCCAGCGGTAATGGCATCAATCGTCCGACTGAGAGCCGGATCGAGGCTGTATAGCCCTCGAATGCGATCAAACAAGTCCGAACGGACTTCGGATAGAGCAAGCAGACTGGAAGGTTCTTCTTCCGATGGACGACGCGACAGCGCGTCCGCGATGACGTTTGTACGACCCGGTTTGTACTCGACAGTCATGTTGTATTCCGCGAAGAACGCGAGCCATCTGGCCATCCGGTCGGAGAGATGTGGCGAGTTCACCGCCGTCCGCAAGGACGCGTGATCAGTGTATACCGTAAACGGCTTTGAGCCGAGAAGGTAGATGCGGAATTTCACCAAGGCGTATTTCATCGCCAGTAGTTCGAGATCATGAACTGGATAGTTGCGCTCAGCTGCCGCGATTGATAGGAGATGGGCCGGTCACGGCCCTCGTCATCCTTTTGCATGAGGCAACAGCCTATCGCTCGCACGGATGCATCACACACGACCGAGAATGGTCGATTGAAGTCCGGCAACGCCAGGATCGGCGCTTGTGTGAGGCTGGCTTTGATGCCGTCAAAAGCCTCTTGACATTCCTGAGTCCAGTCCCACTGGACATCCTTCGTGAATAACCGCGTCAGCGGTGTCGCAATGTCGGCAAAGTTCTTCGAGAACTTGTGTAGGTAGGTCGCAAGACCAAGCCAGCTACGGAGCTCTGTGACAGTGGCCGGGACAGGCGCCAAGTTGAAATCGTGGTGACTTTGGCCGGGTCTGGCCGACTACCCTTGATACCAACGTACTCTCCGAGTACGGGTATTTCGTCAACACCAAACATGCATTTCTGTAAGTTGGCGTATAATCCCGCGTCGCGCAGTGTCTGAAAGACCTGCCGCAGGTGTCCGAAATGGACTTCAACATCGGTGCGACTCGCATCCGCACGACTGTGGACGTAGATATCGTCGAAATACGATGGCGCGAAGTCGCACAGTGGGCGCAACTTCTGCGTAACCATGCGGTTGAATGGTGCTGGGGCATTGGCGAGCCCCTGTGGCATCACGAGCCACTCCCACAGCATGCCCTACGGCGTCGATACAGCCGTCTTGGGAATATCGCATGCGCGCATAAGGATTTGATAGAATCCATCGCGCAGATCGATCGTTGAAAAGATCGTCGAGCCACCCATACTGTCAATGATGACATCTTTCCTGGGAATCGGCGTTTGCGCCGGGATGGTGGCTGCGTTGAGCTTGCTATAAGCGTGAACAATTCGCCAAGAGCCGCTAGGCTTCTTGACGCAGAAGGTCGGACTCGAGTGTGGCGACGTACTCTCCCGTACGTGCCCCGCCTTCTTGCGTGCGGCGAAGAATGAGTCGATGAACTCGACTTGCTCTCGTGGTAGTGGCCACTGTCGAGTGACACACCACTTTGTATCTGGTGTCAGATCGATCTCATGGCGCACGCCCTTATCTTTGGGCAGTCTCGCCGGAACTTCCTCCGGGAAGATATCCTCGTATTCCTTCACGAGGGAGTAGAACGGGCTCGAACGGAGCCGATCCCATACACGAGAGTGTGCTGGCGGTGTCTCGCCAGCGACGTCCGGATCCTCCGCGGACGTCGTATAGAGGTCTATCTCATCGACACTCTGTATCACTGCGATACTGGTGATGCGCTGGGAGCGCAGAGCACTTCTGAATTCGGCGAAGCTCATCTCCTCGAGCTTGCATATTTCTTCAGCTGTCGTCGGCAGCTCGGTCAAGTCGCAATGCGACAAAATGACATCTTCAACAAAGACGCGCCCAGACACGGGCAGCTGCTGTATAGGATTGCGCTCCGACGCATCCCCTTCAACAATCATGTCTCCGTGCACACGGTCCATCGGTGCACTCGCGAAGGAGACTTGAAGCCCGGTCCGTTGGGCTGTACTCTTGTACACGGGCAACCCAGTCCGTCAGGTATTTGCCCAAGTGTTGTTGAAGGCCTGACGGCCAATGTCTTCCTTGGAGGACATAGGACCGCCCTGGCGTGTCGACTTTCCCGTAGCCGGGAGCTGGCGCAGCGTAGCTAACTGCTCATCGCAGCTGGCGAGGGGATGGGCTCATTACTCTCCATGCCCATACATATGGCTTTTGAGAAAGTCGGGGCTGACCTCATGAATGGTCTTGGCCCGCCAGTTTATGCAGGGCTGATGCTTTTCCAGCCAGCCCATACCTAGGAGGAGGTCTCAGCGCTCATCTAGGTCTATGACAAAGTAGTCTTCCGGACTACAAAACGTGCCAACCTGTGTTAGCAGGCGCACTGATCTCTTGGGTGCGGTCACTACGGACCCATCACCCAACTTGACGCGCACAGTCTCGGTCAGAGACGTGCCACTGTTGACCTCGGCATAGAGGCTCGCATTCTCTTCGAGCGTCTGTCGACGAGCGAAATTCTTTGACGCTCCGCAGTCGATAAGGACTCGGAGATTTCACTTAAAGCCCTCCACGGGCATCTCGACGTGCAGCATTGTAGTGTGCTGCCCGAGTCGACACAGTAACGTGTCAGAGGCTAGGTTCTGACGAACAGGCGGTATGCCGGAACGCTCGTCATCAGAACCCAGGGTTGTCCCAGTAGGCGCGAGGCGGCCTACTGGGATTTGTCTTTCCCCTGGTGGTGGCCAGAGCCACGACGGCGCCCACGATAGGCGCCACCGAGCGAGCGGCGTGGGAAGGAGTTCGGATTCTTCCTCTCCAGCGAAGGTTGAGGGCATTTTCTTGCAAAGTGACCGGACTGGCCACAGTTGAAACAGCGGCGCTCATCGCCAGAGGCCGCCTCCATACGCGAGATCTCCATGTCGGAGGAGACGTCGGATGACTTACCGGACAGGCGCGCTAGGCCGCGCGAATGTTCCGTGTTTAGAGCAATGTTTATTGCCTCGTTGAACCCTTGAGGTTGCAAACGGAAAAGCTCGTCACGATCTGGGCCTTGGTTTGGGCCATACATAAAGACCGTCACGCGGCCGATCTCGTCGATCCTGTAGGAATTCTCGAACGACCCGAGAATGGAACGAAGTTCGTTCACGAACTCTTGGATAGTTCCCTTGCCCTGCTTGGCTTGGTAGAACTTAGCACGAAAGCGCGTCTCGACGTTCGAGTGAACGTATTGTTCCTTGAGTTGTTCGACTAAGGTTTCGAACGAAGGGAATGTTTCGTCGTAAAGCATGTGTAGGTTGTAGGCCCAATCGAGGGCTCGACCTTGCAGGTTGGAGAGCGCGAAAGCAACACGCAGCCTCTCGTTTGTCACAAGCTGGGCTCCAAGTTCAAGTTTCACTTCGGAGACCCAGCGGAACAGGTGCTCATCAGGAGCACCGCCATACTTTGACACTTCAAGCTTCAGAGGTCGGTCGCGTGACACTCTTGAATCGATGAAGATGTCGTCAATCCCCGATGAGGGGCTATCGGATCGCCTGGCATGACTAGCCAGGTTCCTGTTGGGCTCTTCAAGGCCGGCGATCTTTGCCGTGGCCTTCAACAAGTCTGCTTCGTAGAGAAGCGCCGCCTCTTCTTGAGTGCGTTTTGCAGCGGCGTGAGCCGCTGACTGCGCAGTTGCTGCGCCGTGCAGGCGGAAGCTCTCAATGACGATAATTTGGTCTTGAGGGTTCACCCCACTGAACAATCCCCGAACGATGTTCTCGGGGATCAAGCGAAGCAGATCGGTTAGAGTAGCTTGCTGTTCGGGTGAGAAGTGGGAAACGTCAATCGTCGACGTTGCAGGCGGAGCGTCCATGGTCTTGGACGAACTTGAGTGCTACCAGGTGTATCCGGACGCAGAGGAATATCAGGCGCGTGTGAACTGCGACTGAAGTGTAAGAGTGAATTAAAGTTAAATGCAACCTAAGTCTCATAGTTGTCTTGTTTCCTGTTGGCTATTGCGTCAGCCACGCTTAGGCTACAACTTTCCTGGCCTGCCGAGGCCAGTCATTCACACAGCAGTGCGCGGAGAACCGCTACTGCAGGGCGCCGGGTCAATGCTCAGACCGCGCCTTCATCTTGAGTACCTGCCACGTAGAACACCACCGTTTGAAAGAATGCGTCGTTAACACAAAAAGTTTCTGGTAGGCTTTAAGATTAAAATTGAAGGACATTCTTCAATGCGTCATGTCTGTAGTTTGTGATATACCGAGGATAGATGTCTTCGATGTCAGGAGAAAGTTCTTCTGACTCCCTAGTTGTTGACTCTGAATGACTCTCAAATATCAGGAAGTCTGGTTCGAACTGCGGCTTTGTGCACTCGGGGGGTGTTGAGCATTTAAGACCTTTCACGGTGCAACGAACACACACAAGTACTTTGGAAGCAGTCCCAAGAACCTGCAGCTTCCAAGGACGATTACAATGTGAGCAAACAACCTAACGATCATATCAATGTTAGACCGCCCCAATAAAAAGGTTAAAACTCACATGTCCACACTTGGTGCAGTTGGTTTTCTTCAAGAGCATACCAAACTTTTTTTCACAAACATGGCACGAGTGCCACTTGCTTGGGGGATCCCATTCTGTTGGTGGGAGGAATGGCGTCTGGTTCAAGCGATTTTCTCTCAAAAAGCGATCGATGTCGAGGACATTGCGACATCTGCTTTGTGATGCATGTTCTGCGGCCCAGTCAGGCGCTGACCCATTCACAGTAAAGTCATTGACATAGCTCATTGACAAGTATCCGCTTCGTTCTTTTGACTCGATGAAGACGTGGCCCGATCCATTGATTGATCCCCGGACAAGACCCAGTGTGCTTTTGAAATCTGGACAGCAGTCGAGCTCGATTGACTTGTAAGCTCTGACCCACATCCGCCTTCCTTCAATTTGGAGTTCTTGTGTTGCCTATAAGGAGCGGCCTTCAATACGTGGTGCAGTTGAGCGGCATGTACCTCGAGACAACAAAAATCGCGCTGTTTAAACAAACCACTAAGCGTACTTTTGCCAACGATCCACTTGATTTGAATCTTGTCATGTGGTGTTTCAGCCGTCGGAGCAAGGATTGTGTACAAGTTGACAGCATCGACGAGATTTCGTTGTGTTCGCTGACAATAAAACCGTGCTTGCTCTGTTGTGTCGGTGCGGAAGAGCTCGACGACTTCGTCTACCGTCCCGACGACTTCGATTTGGCCACAGTGTAATGCCGACGAAGCTGTCGAGCGACCTTTGTACAGCTTAAAGTCGATTTCATCCGATGCCAAGGTCCACTCATACGCTGGATTTGCCATGTTGGCTTTGGCAATCTACAAATCATGAAGGCTGAGTCACCTAAATCGGTTCGAGAGCAAGCTCGTACCACTTTCAGCACGCATTTTGTTGCCATTTGCTTGTACTGGAAGATCTCTACAGGCGACAGAGGTGGGCATTTGAAGAAGTCTTGCCGCACGGGAAATCTAACTGACATGACAATTTCTGGAATGACAAGCAATTGCTGATACCGATGTGACTGTGGCATCAGATGCCAGACAGGACGTGGTTGACGAAACAGCCGGAATTTGAAAAAAAGAATCCCAGCTATAAATAGCTCTGCAACTAAAAAGTTCACCGAGACAAGGTATGCGCTTTGTGTGCAGGATAATAAGCTATCGGGCCAGGGCCAAGACTGCAAACGTGTTAAAGTCGCACAGAGAGATATGTGGTAGGAGCTACGCCGGCTGTAGTTGATGTATTGGACTTGTTTGGCTGGGGATAAATTAGCCATGCAAGGTTGAGAGTAATTTGAGCAGGTGAGCTCAGTAGAAAGTGCTTTCCGAGGAAAGAAAATTGCACCAATCCCTGCCTGCATTTTTGAACAGACGGGTTGTTTGCGACAGGAGCGGACACAACAGCAGCCGCGTGCAGTCAAGACAAACCAACCATTAAAGATTGTTGTCACCAGAGGCAGCCAATCCGTCAGGAGTGGCCACAGTTGTATCCCCTGCACGGTAATCTCCATGGCCCTCTCGTCGAGGCATTCTTCCATCTTCCTACGCTGAATTTGCAACAATTCCTTGCAAATTGTGACTGCAATAGATTTTGCTTGTGTCGACAGCATCGAAAATTGCTGGAACACATTTTTCCGTTTCGACAATTTCCTATCATTCGTCGTGGGTGCAATGGGGTAATCATGTCACTCGCCCTCGTTGTAGATGAAGAAGAGGCGCGTGAGTAGCTCCAACACGTCAACAAAACGGAAATTTTCCAGAGACTATGAAGCTACCATGCTCAATTGTCGTCCAAGTCCTCAGCGTCAAAGTCGACGAAACAAAAGTGCTCAGGAAAAGAGTCTCTCGAGTTGCTTTTCATGCCTTGCCAGAGCTTACCAAACATTGCAAGCCAACTGTAGTCGGGACGCTGTGCTACTCTGTGCAGCAGCAATGGCATCCTCCACTGCCCACGGAACTTTTGTGGCGAAGATTGCATCCTCTGCGCGTACATCTTGGTGGATCCGAAACATCCAGAAAATCGCCCAAGTGAACTTTGCCACAAACGATGCAATTTATGCCGCAAACCACGCTATTTCTCGAAAGCTTTGCAAACTGCTTGCTGTGGCCATTCACTTGATTCCAAAGAAAGCACGCATATCCTGCCATAAACCGTTTTCTCTGCACAACGAAAGAAAGAGATTTCGTTCTGCTTCATAACGTGTATTATAACCCTAAGACCATATTTGGTGAAGGAGTTGCTTGAAAGCTCCTCAAATGCTAATACCAGACAGCCACTTATGAAGGCCATTTTGGGGGCTAATATGCGTTTGACGAGCAGAAGATAACAACCAAGAGTGCAGGTAGAGTTGCTGTTTTGTACCAGACAAACCCCCTGTTGGTATGGACAAAGCCCCATTAATGGTTTATCAAGTTTTCGTTAAGCCTATCTTGGCGACAAGCAAAGGAGGCAACAAGCAAAGTGCAAAAGGGGCAACAGCCTTAGAGGTGGGGGGAAATAGGTTTCAAGGCAGAGAAAATCCTACTAAACTTTTAAACGACAATCGGTTCGCAGTATTTCAATTGTATCCACGAGGATATTTTTCACAGTGTCAGTAGTGCCAGCACCTCTGCCCTCGACGCAAGTCCCAAGGGGAACATTTTCTCTAAATGGTGTCGAACAACTTTGTCGTCCACTTCGGATTAAAACTGATCGTCGTCGGCATTTCTTCTTCCTGGTTTCGAATCTCTGGGACGCGAGTCACTTGACGTATTGCTATGGTGACTTCGACACCTGTAGTCGATTTCAAGGGCAATTTTCACAGCCTTTTCATACGTCTCAGAGGTCCTTTGTTCGATCGCATCACGAGCAGGCCCATGATTCAATCCGTTGAAGAAAATAGCAACACGGGTCGAATCAAAATACCGATTGGGATCCGGCTGTCGCGCAAAGAGGGACCGCATCTCGATGGAATAATCTCGGATCGACAAGCTCCCTTGCTTGGTGTTCATGGCTTTCCGCAGGATCATGAAATCATACCAGGGTGGGTTGAAGTGAGCTTTTAGTTCCGTGACAAAGGTGTCAAACGTCGAAAATGCATCAGGGTTGAGGATCTTGCAATTGAAGTACCAATCTCTCGCCTCACCCTTCAGATTCGCCACTGCAAAGATCACCCGCCGCTTTTCATCCGTGATATCCATCAAGTCGATCGCATTGAGGAATTGCAGGATCCAATAGGCAAGGTGGTCTTCCTCAGACCCGCCGTACTTCTTGAAAAGCACAAATCCAGAATGGAAACAACACCACAAGAGGCTAACATCTCGTCGGTGAACAAAGCGAAAAGAGGTCGACCGAAGAAGAACACGGAGGATGCAACGCAAGTTGTTGATGATGCAAGCTGGACAGACGCTATGGTCGAAACTCTGTTGAAAAGCCGACTCGAGACACGTAAGGACAGCTTTCTCAACGCTAGAGACAAGTCAAAAATCATCGCTACATGGCTTGAAGTCCGTTTGGATGTCAATACCACACATGACGTCTCATTGTCAATGAGTCAAGTCAAAGCAAAGTTTCAGGCACTCAAAAAACAATATCAGACTCTATCTCAGCACCGTACAGGTAATGTTAAGTCTCCAAAAAAGCCATCATATTGGCAATACATGGTTCACTACTTTCAATTCCGCGATGGTTTGTCGTGCGTGTCACTTGGATGTGGCGCAGATTTGTCAGCGTCACAGAATTCATGTGAACAATATGATGAACAATATAGTTCGAATGATGACAATGAACATAAACGAATGAAGGCATCACCACTGGAAGTCAAGTGATGAATACGTTGCCCAATGAATAGTTGAAAATTTGCTGGTCGTTTGCAGAACCTGGCCTAATATCAAAATCCCGAAATCTTCTTCGATGGTCAACAAGTTGTACATTCACAGCCGTGTATGGCTTTCGACAATACCAGCCTTCATAATCATGAGGGCGCTCAATCTCAAAGAGAGATCCATCAATGACAAGATACACGTTTGGAAAACCACAAATTCTTTCAAATCCACATCGCAATTCTTCCCATTCGTGTGATGATTTTGGTAGTTGTATTTGGTTGAACGTCTTGATCACAACCCAAACAAACTGCCATATATATCGGCTTGCCGATGCCTTACTCATACCAAACAGTTGTGCAGATGTAGACACAGAGCCAGAATGACAGAGATAATGAAGAGCTACAGCAGTCCGATGGCGGACATTAAAATGAGCATTTCGGGCCAATTCACCATGAATATTGACCCATCCCTTTTCAACAAACTCGGCAATCCGATCAAACGAGCGTCTATTGCAGCGAAAATCCTCTCGATACCAACCTTCATCATAGAGAGAGTCCAAATCGATTTCAGTCCATTGGGTTGTGCGGTGCGCAAACTTTTGCGCTGCTCGAGATTTGTATTTCCGGCCATCGGAGCACACCGACGCGACGACACTGAGTGCTGCAACGGCTGAGCCTACTGTGACAGCAAATGTAGATGCTGCTGTTGTGTCCATGGATATTGCTTTCTGGCCGACTGTCCTTGATGTTGTTGAAAAGCTGAGAGTCCAATCGAGCACTTGCACTCGAAGGGACAGTGGCGTCGCTTTGAAATCACTCTACCGTATTGTGCTTTCTACTCAAAATTTCCTCCGGCGATTGGTTGAATCAACCGCCGGCAAATCGCCAGACCTCTGAAATATAGTTCAAATATCAATTTTAGAAGGTTATTTTGACCTTTGGTTGAAGTCGCGATCGGTCACAGCGAAATCGATGAAGCATTGTCGCGACGCTGGCGAGGCCAGTGACCTCTCTGCTCAACATGAAGAACGCTGAGTAATGTGGTATGTTCTACGAGATGAGGTCACCCTGCGAAGTCATTCAGAGTCATAGAGATTATGTGCGTGCCACCCCAGCTTTTCTTCACACAAACCTTAGGTCAGTTATCAGCCAATCAAATAAAGGAAAAATATTTATAGCCAATCATATCGTCTGGTCGATTTGCAGGCGATTGGAAATATCGCCTGAAATTGGCACAACACAGGTCATCCCTCGAGTTAGTCACACATGTCACAATTTATAACCTGTAGAAATAATTATTGAGAACTCAAGGATTTCTTCGTTATTATACCTGTATAATTCGATACCTTTCAAATATGATTAAAACCTTCTGAAACTTGATGTGACTGACTCGAGGGTTTTCTGTACCTGTTTTTATGAAAAACACGTCCTTGGGGTGTTTTTATTCTAATTGAACGTCCTGAATTTATATCCGAGCCAATCAAAATGATTGCACCTCAATTTATTTTCATATATTTTTACCTGAAACCCCCTAAGCTTCTGGTGGATGTGATCAAGCAAACTTCGTTTGGAGTGCATTTGGCAGATTAGCACGAACAGTGTAAACTCTTGCCAATGTTTACATCGTTCCGCGATCGAGATGTGGTATTGCCTATTGTTGCGACGACAAGTTCGGTCGTCGCCGGGTGGCTTATCCTCCGTTATGTTTGGAAAACATATCAGCTGAGCGCAATTCCACAACCCAAGGCATCGAGTATACTCTTTGGAAACTTGTAAGCGGCAATTTTCTCACTGCGCTCTAACTTTGACTCAAATGTAGGCTAGACTCGTATGGTGCTGTAGCCCAGTGGAAGGAAACCGGGGCTTATCCTGAACCATTTCTTAGCTGGATCAAGGAATATGGAAATGCTGTCCGAATGCGCGAATTCTTTGATTACTCCATCTTGCTGGCAGACCCAAAAGCCATCCAGCACATATTCTCGACCAACGCCAACAATTACCACCGAACTAGCATCGTCGAAGACTTCCTGGCGGTACCGTGAAAACTCTGTCGCGAAACGAATTTAACTTATTGACTTAGGATTTCACATTTGGCCCTGGTTTACTTAGTACCAGGGGAGCTGTCCACGACAAGTACCGCAAAATGCTCAATCCATTGTTCAGTGCGGGCCAAATCAAAACGTTCGTTCCAATCTACGAAGCTCAGGCTCGACATACATGCGACACAGTCTTGGCCAAGGCTGCAGCTTCAGGGGATCCGATTAATTTATACAATGGTATGTTTGCAACGAAGGATGACAATTGTGTGATGAGTGCATAGTGTTCTCTGATTTTACATTACGAGTGATTGGCCTAGCTGCCTTTGGATTTAACTTTGAAGACCACCCTGAAGCACATGAAACGTATCAAATGCAAATGCAAGAAGTGAGCCCGTTGATCTTGATTGGATTTGCGACGATCCCTGGTTTTCTCAACCTCCCCCTTCCGTCTTTTTTACGACGCCGCCGAGCTCAAGTCGTTCTACGTCGGATCGTGAATGAAGTGATTGAGAAGAAACTTGCCGAGAAAGTTAACACAGACAAGCCGAAAGATTTGCTGGACTTGATCTTGCCCAATGCGACTACCCGCGAAGCTATCATCCACACCATGACGTTCCTTTCTGCAGGCCACGAAACAAGTTGCTCAGCGTTGAGTCAAATCTTTGCAACCATCAGCAGTCGTCCAGATATAGTACAGCGTCTTCGCCAAGAGTACAATGACGTGATAGCTGAACATGGCTCCTTGGCGACATGGGAAGCAGTACATCAACTCACCTACACCATGGCTGTCATTCAAGAAACAATGCGATTGAACGTGGTCGTAGTGGCGCTTGCTAATCGCGTCGGTGTCAAAGATGACTACATACCGATGGATGGACGCGACCCCATCTTTCTTCCCGCTGTACTTTCATACCCCAGAACCAACCATGACCTTTTTACGATAGGGAACGATTGTTGAGGTCAATGTGGCAGCATTGAATCGACATCCACGTTATTGGGCTAGCCCTGACTTGTTTGTTCCTGAGCGATTCCTCGAAGGAACCCCTGAATGGGATGCCGATCTCAAATTGCGTGATGGAAAGCCTCATACATTCTATTACATTCCATTTAGTATTGGCAGTGCGAATTGTATCGGCCAGCGATTCGCTCTTGTGGAGTTCCAAGTGATTGTTGCCACGATCATTGGCAATTATGATTACCAAGTGACTCCAGCGGCAAATTTACGCCAAAAACATAATGGCCTGACAATGGCGCCTGCTAAACTCGAAGTGACACTTCAGAAATTATTGAAATAAGAACACAGTTAGCTCGATCTCATATTCAGATGACGAGATGAAAACTTAACAGTAATACTCCATGGAGGTCATTTAGAAGGAACTAGGGATTATTACCGTGCTGAAGACAGTGCTATAGCCGGATCTTATCCTCAGTAGGCCATTTATAACCCAACTAAACAATATTTCCCTTCGCTCGTTTCGGGAAGAAAGAGGCACATAATTGCAAAAGCTGAAGAAATATCACACAACGAGTTTACGAAGTCCCCTGAAGAAATCTTGAGCAAGCAAATAGCTGTACGTTTATGATCATGGTCTCGGCATATCGGTTTCAAACATCGGCGAAGAATTGGCATCGTTCACGTTCCCAACACTGCATTTTAATCATCCATTTGAAGCAAACATGCTGTGATACATTTTGTTGATTACATAGGGAGACCATTTGGGTTGATCGAGAGGACGTCTGACTCGTCAGAAGGCAATTAGAACAGTCAGTGGCTGTCATCGGTCAGTACGACTTTAGCGTAGCTCCTGGGTCGAATCTACGCCAGTGACATAATGGAGAGACCATGGCTCCAGCTAAACCGGACCGTATTTTGGCGCTTCAAGCCGGACGCGCTCAATTCATAGTCTCTGTCCAGGGATTGTCATTTTTCGGAATTTCTCGGTGAAGTACATGTGGACATTCATTTGGGATCATGGTGGCTTGGTGTTTCTACTTGCTAACGCAATAGCCATTCTTCACTTGAGCTCGCCTATTCACCGGTTTTTATGGAAGACATACCAGCTCAGGGCAATTCCACACCACAAACCATCACGCTTCTTGCTTGGCAACGTGTAAGCTGCTTCATACACACCATTAGACTAACCTGAAGTAGACTCGACACACTTCTAGTCAAGTCACCAAGTGGCATGAGACTGGAAACCATTTCTCGGCTGGGTTCAGCTGTCGGAAATGGCGTTCTGCTTCGTGAAGTAGCGAGCTACACAGTCAAGTTGCCGGATCCGACGGCCATTCAACATATACTTCGTCAAAAAGATATCTTTGCAGTTTCCACATTGAGTCAATTGCGGTAGGAGATGACGTTTGGTCCAGGTCTATTGAGTACAAGAGGCGCTGTCCATGACAACAACAGCAAAATTCTGAATTCGTTGTTCACTGCAAGCCGAATCAAATCGTTTGTTCCGATCTACGAAGCTCAATCTTGCGTTGTTTTGTCATGATGCCCCTAGTGTTTTCGGATGTAGCATTGCGAATGATTGGCTTGCCTGAGTTTGGATTTTAAAGACCATCCTGGCGGGCATAGAGCATATCAAATGGCTCAGCTAGACGCAACACCCTGGATTTTGGTGGACTTCTCACAATTCCTGGCTTCCTCAGTCTGCCGCTTCCATTTCTATCCCGTCGACGATGTCATCGACGAGAAAGCGAAGGGTTTGCTGGACTTCATCATAACCAAGCTCAGCCACCACTGAAGCTGTCATTGACACAATGACGTTTCTAGCAGCTGGACATGAATCCACAAGCGCAGCTTGGAGTTGAATCTTCGCTACAATCAATGTCTTCGTCATGAATACAACGATGCGTTTGCAAAGCATGGCGCAATAAACCAGGGCAAAATGTGAAATCCGACGAGTCTCGTGTCAATTTTTCATGTCAAAGAAAGACAAACGGCCAAGAGATTTCCAATGATGCTTTCGGGTCTGAAATCAGGACTGTAAAGTTGATCATTTCGCGGAGCAAGACGATCTCCAAGTGGCCATGCGGGCGTCTTTCAGTGACCGTGGCATGGGGAGTTGGCATTGCCTCTCGTTGCGACGGCCAGCTTCTCAAGTGGATTATTTGTGGTAGATGGAAATCCAGATGGGCTTTTGACAAAAGTGGGGACTATTTTACTAATTTAGTCAAAAGTTGGACACACATGACAAAAGTGGTGGCAAAATCAAAAGTGGGGTATTTGTTCCTCTCTTTAAGGATTTTCCGAAAGTGGGGGCCATATTCTAAATTAGTGTTAGAATGGGATCCAATAAAATTAGTGTTATAATTTTAGACAAAGAGTGACTAATGACATAAATAGCATCGAAACCACCGAATTCATACGTATTTCAAGAAGGCGTGACTGTCATGGACGAAGAAGAGACCACCCAAATGCAAGACCAAGAAGAAGGTCAAGTAGTCTATAAAAATATGACGTTCAAGGACAGAAAGTCATGCACAACCTTCCTCCAAGATTTTGTCCTCTCACAAGGAAAGCGACTCGTTGTCGACAAGAAGGCAAGTGGTGGTAAAAGCGTCATCTTTCGTTGCTCAAGTCCAACACCATGCTCTTTCGAAGTTCGTGTTTTGAAGTCAAAGAAAAAGAACGTCCATGGATATTTTGTAAGCTCCTGTGTTCTCGAACACCATGGCTGCACTGGCCACGCACGTCCAACATGTCGTCAGATCAGCGAGCTCGAAGTCACTCAGGCAGCCGTCACAGCAAATCCAAAAGCCTCTGCACGTTCTCTCATTGGTCAAGTCCGTCAGACAAATGCTATCGAATGCAGCCAACGCATGATGTATCGCGTTCAAACCAAGATAACAGAAGAAAACTTGGGCGACTACGAAAACAACTTCAAGAAAGTAGAGTCGCTTCTCGAAGAATTCGAGAGAGCCAATCCGGGAAGTCGTCAAGTGTTTGAGCGCGATCATGAAGGGCGCTACAAACGCGCCTTTCTCAGCAATCCATTGACCGTGGCAGTGGATTACTCGCTGCGATAGACAACTGCGACTTTGGCTGTTTTGGACGATATTGCAATCGCCACATAGTCGGCAACATTCTGAAGAAGTTTAATGGTTGTGTGCCTGTCGATCTGAAGACGATGGTGTACCGTATACAAGGCGCCGACACTGAGGAAGAGTTTAAGTCACATGTTGCTAGTCTCAGGCTAACCCACCCCTTGATTGCTGACTACATTCAAGAAATTCCAAAGGAAAAATGGTTGATGTATCCCTCGAGTGTGCGGAACATTAAAATGTACGGCTGGCAAACGACAAACTTCGTTGAGTCGGCAAATGGGGCGTCCGTCCCAGCCCGAGAGGCAAGTTTCCACTGCACTTCTTCAAGGAATATATGGACAAGTTTATGACCGAAGCCTTCGATTGCCAAGTCGTTGGTGAAGCTTGGGAACGACAAGGCCGCGTGGTCACACCATATGCGCAAGGAAAGATTGACCAAGAGCAGACGCAAGCCGGGTCATACACAGTGCTCCGTAAAACGTGCTCCATTTCTTTCGTGCGAAGCACACGTGGATTTCATGCACAGCAGCGAGTTGACTTGGAAGCCAAGACATGCACATGCACATATATGCGTCAAATGGGACTGCCATGTAGGCACTTCATTGCAGCTCTCATTGCATGTCAGCGACTTCATGAGCTGTACGAAACATGCGATCCATGCTACACCGTCAAGAATTTTCTTGACGGCTATTCCTGCGGGCGTGACTTTGGTCCTGAGCTTGTTCTGGACGAAAATATTCAAGTCCCTGATGTTCTTCCGCCATTAAGAACGTTGAACTCTGTGGGTCGCAAGAAAACAAAGAGAATTCGAAGCCATCAAGAGATACCAATTGTATTCCAAGCACCTTTTGGACATGCTTGACATGTCTTGCCACAAATGGATTGCTGAGAAAGGCGCGTTTGTAGCGCCCTTCATGATCGCGCTCAAACACTTGACGACTTCCCGGATTGGCTCTCTCGAATTCTTCGAGAAGCGACTCTACTTTCTTGAAGTTGTTTTCGTAGTCGCCCAAGTTTTCTTCTGTTATCTTGGTTTGAACGCGATACATCATGCGTTGGCTGCATTCGATAGCATTTGTCTGACGGACTTGACCAATGAGAGAACGTGCAGAGGCTTTTGGATTTGCTGTGACGGCTGCCTGAGTGACTTCGAGCTCGCTGATCTGACGACATGTTGGACGTGCGTGGCCAGTGCAGCCATGGTGTTCGAGAACACAGGAGCTTACAAAATATCCATGGACGTTCTTTTTCTTTGACTTCAAAACACGAACTTCGAAAGAGCATGGTGTTGGACTTGAGCAACGAAAGATGACGCTTTTACCACCACTTGCCTTCTTGTCGACAACGAGTCGCTTTCCTTGTGAGAGGACAAAATCTTGGAGGAAGGTTGTGCATGACTTTCTGTCCTTGAACGTCATATTTTTATAGACTACTTGACCTTCTTCTTGGTCTTGCATTTGGGTGGTCTCTTCTTCGTCCATGACAGTCACGCCTTCTTGAAATACGTATGAATTCGGTGGTTTCGATGCTATTTATGTCATTAGTCACTCTTTGTCTAAAATTATAACACTAATTTTATTGGATCCCATTCTAACACTAATTTAGAATATGGCCCCCACTTTCGGAAAATCCTTAAAGAGAGGAACAAATACCCCACTTTTGATTTTGCCACCACTTTTGTCATGTGTGTCCAACTTTTGACTAAATTAGTAAAATAGTCCCCACTTTTGTCAAAAGCCCATCTGGATTTCCATCTACCACAAATAATCCACTTGAGAAGCTGGCCGTCGCAACGAGAGGCAATGCCAACTCCCCATGCCACGGTCACTGAAAGACGCCCGCATGGCCACTTGGAGATCGTCTTGCTCCGCGAAATGATCAACTTTACAGTCCTGATTTCAGACCCGAAAGCATCATTGGAAATCTCTTGGCCGTTTGTCTTTCTTTGACATGAAAAATTGACACGAGACTCGTCGGATTTCACATTTTGCCCTGGTTTATTGCGCCATGCTTTGCAAACGCATCGTTGTATTCATGACGAAGACATTGATTGTAGCGAAGATTCAACTCCAAGCTGCGCTTGTGGATTCATGTCCAGCTGCTAGAAACGTCATTGTGTCAATGACAGCTTCAGTGGTGGCTGAGCTTGGTTATGATGAAGTCCAGCAAACCCTTCGCTTTCTCGTCGATGACATCGTCGACGGGATAGAAATGGAAGCGGCAGACTGAGGAAGCCAGGAATTGTGAGAAGCCCACCAAAATCCAGGGTGTTGCGTCTAGCTGAGCCATTTGATATGCTCTATGCCCGCCAGGATGGTCTTTAAAATCCAAACTCAGGCAAGCCAATCATTCGCAATGCTACATCCGAAAACACTAGGGGCATCATGACAAAACAACGCAAGATTGAGCTTCGTAGATCGGAACAAACGATTTGATTCGGCTTGCAGTGAACAACGAATTCAGAATTTTGCTGTTGTTGTCATGGACAGCGCCTCTTGTACTCAATAGACCTGGACCAAACGTCATCTCCTACCGCAATTGACTCAATGTGGAAACTGCAAAGATATCTTTTTGACGAAGTATATGTTGAATGGCCGTCGGATCCGGCAACTTGACTGTGTAGCTCGCTACTTCACGAAGCAGAACGCCATTTCCGACAGCTGAACCCAGCCGAGAAATGGTTTCCAGTCTCATGCCACTTGGTGACTTGACTAGAAGTGTGTCGAGTCTACTTCAGGTTAGTCTAATGGTGTGTATGAAGCAGCTTACACGTTGCCAAGCAAGAAGCGTGATGGTTTGTGGTGTGGAATTGCCCTGAGCTGGTATGTCTTCCATAAAAACCGGTGAATAGGCGAGCTCAAGTGAAGAATGGCTATTGCGTTAGCAAGTAGAAACACCAAGCCACCATGATCCCAAATGAATGTCCACATGTACTTCACCGAGAAATTCCGAAAAATGACAATCCCTGGACAGAGACTATGAATTGAGCGCGTCCGGCTTGAAGCGCCAAAATACGGTCCGGTTTAGCTGGAGCCATGGTCTCTCCATTATGTCACTGGCGTAGATTCGACCCAGGAGCTACGCTAAAGTCGTACTGACCGATGACAGCCACTGACTGTTCTAATTGCCTTCTGACGAGTCAGACGTCCTCTCGATCAACCCAAATGGTCTCCCTATGTAATCAACAAAATGTATCACAGCATGTTTGCTTCAAATGGATGATTAAAATGCAGTGTTGGGAACGTGAACGATGCCAATTCTTCGCCGATGTTTGAAACCGATATGCCGAGACCATGATCATAAACGTACAGCTATTTGCTTGCTCAAGATTTCTTCAGGGGACTTCGTAAACTCGTTGTGTGATATTTCTTCAGCTTTTGCAATTATGTGCCTCTTTCTTCCCGAAACGAGCGAAGGGAAATATTGTTTAGTTGGGTTATAAATGGCCTACTGAGGATAAGATCCGGCTATAGCACTGTCTTCAGCACGGTAATAATCCCTAGTTCCTTCTAAATGACCTCCATGGAGTATTACTGTTAAGTTTTCATCTCGTCATCTGAATATGAGATCGAGCTAACTGTGTTCTTATTTCAATAATTTCTGAAGTGTCACTTCGAGTTTAGCAGGCGCCATTGTCAGGCCATTATGTTTTTGGCGTAAATTTGCCGCTGGAGTCACTTGGTAATCATAATTGCCAATGATCGTGGCAACAATCACTTGGAACTCCACAAGAGCGAATCGCTGGCCGATACAATTCGCACTGCCAATACTAAATGGAATGTAATAGAATGTATGAGGCTTTCCATCACGCAATTTGAGATCGGCATCCCATTCAGGGGTTCCTTCGAGGAATCGCTCAGGAACAAACAAGTCAGGGCTAGCCCAATAACGTGGATGTCGATTCAATGCTGCCACATTGACCTCAACAATCGTTCCCTATCGTAAAAAGGTCATGGTTGGTTCTGGGGTATGAAAGTACAGCGGGAAGAAAGATGGGGTCGCGTCCATCCATCGGTATGTAGTCATCTTTGACACCGACGCGATTAGCAAGCGCCACTACGACCACGTTCAATCGCATTGTTTCTTGAATGACAGCCATGGTGTAGGTGAGTTGATGTACTGCTTCCCATGTCGCCAAGGAGCCATGTTCAGCTATCACGTCATTGTACTCTTGGCGAAGACGCTGTACTATATCTGGACGACTGCTGATGGTTGCAAAGATTTGACTCAACGCTGAGCAACTTGTTTCGTGGCCTGCAGAAAGGAACGTCATGGTGTGGATGATAGCTTCGCGGGTAGTCGCATTGGGCAAGATCAAGTCCAGCAAATCTTTCGGCTTGTCTGTGTTAACTTTCTCGGCAAGTTTCTTCTCAATCACTTCATTCACGATCCGACGTAGAACGACTTGAGCTCGGCGGCGTCGTAAAAAAGACGGAAGGGGGAGGTTGAGAAAACCAGGGATCGTCGCAAATCCAATCAAGATCAACGGGCTCACTTCTTGCATTTGCATTTGATACGTTTCATGTGCTTCAGGGTGGTCTTCAAAGTTAAATCCAAAGGCAGCTAGGCCAATCACTCGTAATGTAAAATCAGAGAACACTATGCACTCATCACACAATTGTCATCCTTCGTTGCAAACATACCATTGTATAAATTAATCGGATCCCCTGAAGCTGCAGCCTTGGCCAAGACTGTGTCGCATGTATGTCGAGCCTGAGCTTCGTAGATTGGAACGAACGTTTTGATTTGGCCCGCACTGAACAATGGATTGAGCATTTTGCGGTACTTGTCGTGGACAGCTCCCCTGGTACTAAGTAAACCAGGGCCAAATGTGAAATCCTAAGTCAATAAGTTAAATTCGTTTCGCGACAGAGTTTTCACGGTACCGCCAGGAAGTCTTCGACGATGCTAGTTCGGTGGTAATTGTTGGCGTTGGTCGAGAATATGTGCTGGATGGCTTTTGGGTCTGCCAGCAAGATGGAGTAATCAAAGAATTCGCGCATTCGGACAGCATTTCCATATTCCTTGATCCAGCTAAGAAATGGTTCAGGATAAGCCCCGGTTTCCTTCCACTGGGCTACAGCACCATACGAGTCTAGCCTACATTTGAGTCAAAGTTAGAGCGCAGTGAGAAAATTGCCGCTTACAAGTTTCCAAAGAGTATACTCGATGCCTTGGGTTGTGGAATTGCGCTCAGCTGATATGTTTTCCAAACATAACGGAGGATAAGCCACCCGGCGACGACCGAACTTGTCGTCGCAACAATAGGCAATACCACATCTCGATCGCGGAACGATGTAAACATTGGCAAGAGTTTACACTGTTCGTGCTAATCTGCCAAATGCACTCCAAACGAAGTTTGCTTGATCACATCCACCAGAAGCTTAGGGGGTTTCAGGTAAAAATATATGAAAATAAATTGAGGTGCAATCATTTTGATTGGCTCGGATATAAATTCAGGACGTTCAATTAGAATAAAAACACCCCAAGGACGTGTTTTTCATAAAAACAGGTACAGAAAACCCTCGAGTCAGTCACATCAAGTTTCAGAAGGTTTTAATCATATTTGAAAGGTATCGAATTATACAGGTATAATAACGAAGAAATCCTTGAGTTCTCAATAATTATTTCTACAGGTTATAAATTGTGACATGTGTGACTAACTCGAGGGATGACCTGTGTTGTGCCAATTTCAGGCGATATTTCCAATCGCCTGCAAATCGACCAGACGATATGATTGGCTATAAATATTTTTCCTTTATTTGATTGGCTGATAACTGACCTAAGGTTTGTGTGAAGAAAAGCTGGGGTGGCACGCACATAATCTCTATGACTCTGAATGACTTCGCAGGGTGACCTCATCTCGTAGAACATACCACATTACTCAGCGTTCTTCATGTTGAGCAGAGAGGTCACTGGCCTCGCCAGCGTCGCGACAATGCTTCATCGATTTCGCTGTGACCGATCGCGACTTCAACCAAAGGTCAAAATAACCTTCTAAAATTGATATTTGAACTATATTTCAGAGGTCTGGCGATTTGCCGGCGGTTGATTCAACCAATCGCCGGAGGAAATTTTGAGTAGAAAGCACAATACGGTAGAGTGATTTCAAAGCGACGCCACTGTCCCTTCGAGTGCAAGTGCTCGATTGGACTCTCAGCTTTTCAACAACATCAAGGACAGTCGGCCAGAAAGCAATATCCATGGACACAACAGCAGCATCTACATTTGCTGTCACAGTAGGCTCAGCCGTTGCAGCACTCAGTGTCGTCGCGTCGGTGTGCTCCGATGGCCGGAAATACAAATCTCGAGCAGCGCAAAAGTTTGCGCACCGCACAACCCAATGGACTGAAATCGATTTGGACTCTCTCTATGATGAAGGTTGGTATCGAGAGGATTTTCGCTGCAATAGACGCTCGTTTGATCGGATTGCCGAGTTTGTTGAAAAGGGATGGGTCAATATTCATGGTGAATTGGCCCGAAATGCTCATTTTAATGTCCGCCATCGGACTGCTGTAGCTCTTCATTATCTCTGTCATTCTGGCTCTGTGTCTACATCTGCACAACTGTTTGGTATGAGTAAGGCATCGGCAAGCCGATATATATGGCAGTTTGTTTGGGTTGTGATCAAGACGTTCAACCAAATACAACTACCAAAATCATCACACGAATGGGAAGAATTGCGATGTGGATTTGAAAGAATTTGTGGTTTTCCAAACGTGTATCTTGTCATTGATGGATCTCTCTTTGAGATTGAGCGCCCTCATGATTATGAAGGCTGGTATTGTCGAAAGCCATACACGGCTGTGAATGTACAACTTGTTGACCATCGAAGAAGATTTCGGGATTTTGATATTAGGCCGAACGCCTAAGGTATAATCTACCCATGAAGCTCTTTGACGAGGAAGTGATCATTTCTCTTCTAGTTTTGCGCAAATATCCAGCACTTTTGAGCAAACCTCCTGTAGTTTTGAGCAAAACTCCACCACTTTTGCGCATTTGTGGTGTGCAGCGTTTTCGAAATCTTCGTGAGTTTTGCGCTAAGTGCCAAGTTCAAGAGAATGCATCAAGATAATGTGGCTAGACGTAGGACATCTGAACTAGAACCACACTATATTCCTTTTTTGCCAATTTAATATAGGGTATTTGACGTTCTGCTTACAACTTACGTACAATTTCGTTTTCGAGTCGCGTCCTTCTTTCTAGCGGCTACCTTGGCTGTATCTAGCCGCTTTTCGCGGAGTTTCGGGACAAGAGAAATCCAAACAGCACTTAATACAGTAAAATCTAACTTTTTTCCATTTTGTGGGACTGCAAAGTGCACAAATGTCAAATGTGGGGGCCATCGACTTTCCTTTAATAAAACCCCCACTTACATTCGTTCTGCCCCCACTTTTGTCATGTGTGTCCAACTTTTGACTAAATTAGTAAAATAGTTCCCACTTTTGTCAAATGCCCAATCCAGATTTCTATTTATAGATCAAGTCAACCAATCAAAATGAGCATCCAATCAATGCTCCAATCACTGGAAAATCACACATCACTGCTGAAGTGACAGTCACGATTACGTGTCCATCCAACAGTTTACGAAGTTATCCAAGAGTGCTGGCCAGCTCTGTTGGATAACGTCGTAATCTGTCGTTGCTTGCAGTTCCACATCTCTTGGGTGCATTGCATGTACGCAAGTCCTAAAATTAGGCTTGGCATGATTGCATGCATAACGTTACGACCATGAAGAGCCGTGACGACTTAAGTTTGAAAGCCGTTTCTGGGTTTCGTGGTCCATTGGGATTCAAAGAGATGCTCGTCTTGGTCTATCACGTCGTTGGAGTTTCAACTGGCGACAAGAAAACCGTCGGCATCTGTGATGAGATCAACCGATTGAGACACGGACTTGTCTTCAGAATGTCTTCCAAGGAACTTAAAGTCCGACAATCGCGGCTGCATTAACATGTGCAGGGCTTTAGAATGCGGTCGAATTGCCTTTACGATGGAAATTGAAAGGATAAAATTTCTTACAAGTTGGTGCTGAATATGCATTTCAGGATTGCCTTAAGCCTGAACTTTCTGCAGAGTCACTTCCACTTTCGCAGTCGCCATGGTGGCTCCGTGATGTCTTTGGTTCAGATTCGACCCAGGGGCGACTTTGAAATCAAACTGACCGACGACGATGGCTAGAATCACTTGGATTTCCGCCAAGGCGAATCGCTGGCCGATGCAGTTGGCACTGCCAATGCTAAATGGCACATAGTAGAATGCATGGGGCTTTCCATCGCGCAACTTGAGATCAACATCCCATTCAGGAGTGCCTTCGAGGAATCGTTCGGGAATGAACGAGTCTGATTTATCCCAGTACTTTGGATGACGATTCAAAGCAGCCACGTTGACTTCAACCATCGTGCCCTAGGATAGACAGAGTTAGGACGAACTTGTCGTCGTCGTCGTACCGCTGGAATAAAGATTGGATCGCGTCCATCCATCGGCAAATAGTCATCTTTCACGCCAAGTCGACGGGCCAAAGCAAGGACCACAACGTGCAATCGCATGGATTCTTGAATGACCGCCATGGTGTATGTGAGTTGACTCACTGCTTCCCATGTTGTCAAGGAGCCGTGCTTGGCCATCACGTCCTTGTATTCTTGGCGAATCCGCTGAATAACGTCAGGACGGCTGCTGATACTTGCAAAGATGATCGTCAATGAAGAGCTGCTTGTTTCGTGGCCCGCAGAGAGGAACGTCATCGTGTGAATGATCGCTTCGCGGGTGGTCGAATGGGGCAAAATCAAGTCGAGCAAGTCTTTCGGTTTGTCTTCATTGACTTTTTCCGCGAGCTTCTTCTCGATCACTTCATTCACGACGCGACGTAGAACCACTTGAGCTCGGCGACGTCGTTGAAAAGATGGAAGCGGAAGTTTCACAAAGCCAGGGATCGTGGCCAGTCCGATCAAAATGATCGGACTCATTTCTTGCTGGACCATTTGATACGCGGCATGCGCTTCAGGATGGTCTTCAAAGTTAAATCCAAAGCCAGCGAGGCCAATGACGCGCAATGTCAAGTCGGAGAAGACTATCCACGGACGTGGTGAGTGTCGTCGGACGCTAGGACATCGTACCAGTGTACAAGTTTAGTACTTCCCCCGACGCTGCCGCTGGCGCAAAGACTGTCTCGCATGCATGGCGTGCTTGGGCTTCGTAGATTGGAACAAACTTTTTCACTTGGGCTGCACTGAACAATGGATTGAGCATCTTGCGGTACGCGTCATGGACAGCTCCACGCGTGCTCAATAACCCATGGCCAAACGTGAAATCCTGCGGGTTGGATAAGTCCTTCAACATGAAGACTTGGACGATACCGCCAGATAGTCTTCAACGACGCTCGTTCGGTGATAATTGCTGGCGTTGGTCGAGAACAAGTGTTGAACAGCCTTTGGGTCGGCGACCATGATCGTATAATCAAAGAATTCACGCATGCGGACCGCGTTGCCATATTCCTTGACCCAGCTAAGGAATGGCTCTGGGTATGAGCCAGTTTCATGCCACTGGGCGACTTGGCCATACGAGTCGAGCCTACATTGGAGTCCAAGTCAGAGCGCAAAGAGCAATGGAATCGTCCGTACAAGTTGCCGAAGAGGAAGCTGGACGATTTGGGTTGTGGGATCGCGCTCAACTGATACACTTTCCAAGCGTGGCGGAGAAGGAGCCAACCGAGAAGAGCCGAGCTGGTCGCCGCGACGGCAGGCAATGCCAAATCTCGGTCTCCAAACGACGTCCACATTGGATGTTGGAAGAAAAGTGCAAAGTGTTGACGACACACGTGGCCGATGGCAGCCTCTCCATATGGAGGATGCATATCCCCCACCGAATGGACTACAACTAGGGATGGCACTTTTGCGTCATCATCCAATGCGGCATCCTCCAAAAGGTGATCCATATGGCATACGGATTATTCGTATCATTCTATTGGATAATATTTAATACTAAATTCATTATGCCATACAATAGTCAAGTTTATTGTCGTGCAAGCTCGCAAACACTCTTCATCATGGTTGACATTAAACTCAACAGAGCAGTCGACGACACCATCGGCTCCCGTCGATGCACAGTATGCCTGGGTCAACGACATGCAGTTCCGTCTTTGGGTACGACAAGTCCGTTACAACTTCATGGTCGTTCTTATTTCTGGCAGTACACCATGGCTGTCACTCAAGAAACCGTGCGCTTAAATGTTGTCGTCACTCTCATCACTGATGCTGACAGTTTTCTTGAAGTCTTGGCGGTCGTATGCGTTCAATCAGCTTGCGTACCGTATGCACCCATGAGATGTGGAACTGCAAGCGACGAAAGTTTACGACGTTATCAGAGCTGGCGGGCCCTCTTGGATAACTTCGTAAACTGTTGGATGTCCTTGTCACTTCAGCCGTGATGAGTGCTTTTCCTGTCATTGGAGCTCATATTCTATTCATTTTAATTGGCTGACTGGATCTATAAATAGAATATCCGGATTCCATCCAACCAACTGGTACAGTATGTCGAGCAGACTGGTCTCAACTTTGGATTTTCCCTCCAAGTGTCCATGTGGACGTCTTTCAGTGACCGTGGAGACTTGGCATTGCCTCTCGTTGCGACGGCGAGCTCACTTGTTGTCACGTCGATTATACTTCGATTTTTATGGAAAAGGTACCAGCTGAGTCCAATTCCACACCCGACGCCGTCGAGTTTTTTCCTTGGCAACTTGTACGTGGCCTTGCTAGCTACAGTACCTCTTTGCTCAACCTTGCGAAATAGGCTCGACACGTACGGCCAAGTAGCGACTTGGCACTCGACTGGAACGTATCCTGAACCATTCATCGGCTGGATTAAGAAGTATGGCAATGCCGTCTTGCTTCGCGAAATGCTCAATTTTACAGTCCTGATTTCAGACCCAAAAGCCATTCAGTACTTGTATTCGACCAACGCAAACAATTATCATCGATCTCCTATCGTTGAAAATCTCTTGGCCGTATGTCTTTCTATCTCTTGGAAACGAACTCATCTCTCGTAGGATTTCACATTTGGCCCTGGCTTATTGAGTACACGTGGAGCTGTCCATGACAATTACCGTAAGATGCTCAATCCATTGTTCAGCGCGAGCCAAATCAAATCCTTTGTGCCAATATACGAGGCCCAAGCTCGCCATGCTTGCGACACTGTCTTTGCCAAAGCTGCGGCATCCGGGGAACCCATCAACTTGTACACTGGTACGTCACTGAGGGTGGCTGTGGCTCAAGGCTGTCCGTAGTATTCTCCGACTTGACTTTGCGCGTTATCGGCTTGGCTGGCTTTGGATTCAATGTTGAAGACCATCCCGAGGCCCATGCTGCGTATCAACAGGCCCAACTAGAAGCCACGCCATCGATATTGATTGGGCTTGTCATGGTTCCTGGTTTCCTCAAATTTCCGCTTCCTTCGTTTCTACGACGCCGAAAAGCTCAAGTGACTTTGCGTCAGGTTGTGAATGATGTCATCGAACGTAAACTCGCTGAGCCAAGTGTGGAAGGGAAGCAGAAAGATTTGCTCGATTTGATTTTGCCAAATGCAACCACACGCGAAGCTGTCATCCACACCATGACGTTCCTCTCTGCAGGCCATGAAACAAGCAGCTCAGCGTTGAGTTGGATCTTTGCTACCATCAGCAGTCATCCCAATGTCATTCTACGTCTTCGTCAAGAGTACAGCGATGTCATTGAGAAGCATGGCTCGCTGACAACGTGGGAAGCTGTGAGCCAGCTTACATACACCATGGCGGTCATTCAAGAAACCATGCGATTAAATGTAGTCGTGCACGCTCTCGCCCGTCGAATTTGCATCCAAGACGACCTTGTGCCCATGGAAGATCGCGATCCAATCTTCATTCCATCGGTATTTCCTGTCGTCGCATCAGCCAAGGATTCACAATTTCGATGGCTAGGGAACGAGCATGCTGGTGAGCGTGTCAGCGTTAAACCGGCACCCCAAGTATTGGGCCAACGCTGATGCGTTCGTTCCCGAGCGATTTATTGAGGGCACGCCTGAATGGGATGCAGATCTCAAACTGCGCGGTGGAAAATCCCATGCGTACTACTACTTGCCGTTCAGCATTGGCAGTACAAACTGCATCGGCCAGCGTTTCGCCCTCGTGGAGATGCAAGTGATTCTCGCCTTGGTCGTCGGTCAGTACGATTTCAAAGTGACTCCGTCGTCGAATGTACGCCAGAGACACAACGGAGTGACGATGGCACCGGCAAAGATTGAAGTGACATTAGAAAGAGCAACGACACCAGTCAACCCGACGAAACTTGGAGAATCCGTTCCAAACGCGAGCACCGAGAGCATCGCTGACAGAGTCGCAGTGACTGGTTGACGAGAATGCAAAGCAATCGATGAATATACGTGAGATCTCCATTATGACGCACTTCATGAGTTGCTTCGTAAAGGTAAAAGCTACAAGTACAATGGTCTGCAGGCTGCCGAGCTATGGCAGTTTCTTCCAGAGTCGACATTTGTGAAGTACACTTTGGCTGGGTCGCAGTGGCCGTCATGTTGATTGCGCAGTAAGCTTGGATTGCTTTGACGTCTGATCCAACAAAAGATTGGCAGGCGTTCGTGGGCAAAAGCGCAATTGCAGCATTGATATCTTGAATGGAGCTGGTGCATATACATAGTCGCCTTTCCCTCCACACAGCGGTAGCAAACTTGTTGCTGGCACAGACAGCGCGAACGCCAGTAATAATTGCAAGAGGAGACTTGGCTTGATCGCTCGGTGGGAAGGCGGCGGTGGCATTGTCGAGGTCTCGACTACAAGCACTGGATTGCTGCTGCGTGACTGTCGGTGATTGGGTCAAGCTGGCACTGAGGTGCAGAGCATGTGATACTCCAAGATGTCGCCGAGTTGAGAATGTTCTTGCGACGTTGCAGGTCTTATTGTGCTCGAACCGAAATGCCCGGGATTTCACCGAGTTGAGCGCACGTCACCAAGACCTCAACACCCCTGCAGCTCGTCTTGAGACGCCTCGTAGATTTAACTGGCAGTCATCCACGTCATCTGCTTCATGGGCGCGGCTATTCTTAGCGTGAATTCCAATAAAATTTAACTGGGGTTGCGGGTGTCGATTGGAGATCCTCTACTTGTAATAAACAGCAAAATCAAAATCGTGCTTTCTTATCCATCCGTTTTCAAGAGCTGTAAGTTTTGCTATTGGGGCTATTCAAAGCTGATGGTAAAATTCGCCAGCCAACTCGAATGCTTGAGCTGTCGCTTGACTGAATAGGTTCCTTCTCTGACGGACATCAAGGTCAAGCGCATTGCATTCGCGCTTTTATCGACGTTCCAAGCTAATTATCGTCACGTTAATTGTTAGATATTCAAGTGAACTTGATGTCGACGGTTTGACTGTGTAGATATTTTAGGAGCGGCCTATCCAGAGCAAAAATTTCCGCAGCGGAAGTTGCGGAACGGAGGTGTTGGACTTCCGCATATTTGAACAAATGTTACCGCAACTGGTGGACAACTTGATCGCAGAGGCATGCCGCTCAGTAAGAACATCGGAGCCCTTGCGTGGGGGCTTTAGTCGTATCATTTACATCAATAAGTTCAGGAATTGACCCTCCAGCTAGTATTTTATGAGCTTCCGCATTTCCGCAAAATGTAATATTGATATCATTCTACATCCATCCAATCCACTCATACTAGTACTGATCTAGGGGCCTCTTTTTGCCCTCAGGCTACTCCTTCGTTCGCTCAACAACGGCGAATTCGTCTAGCTGTGGACCATCATGAGCACAAGTCATGAGATCCTCCCAATGGACAACTGACGGTAAGGTCTTTTACAGGTCAATTTCGAGTTAGGTCACATCTTGAGTCACATGGCAATATATATTGAAGATATCTCCACCACCAGGAACAGTTAGAGCGCCATACTTTGTCATTCCCTAGCAGGCCTCATCAGGGTGGCGGCACGGCCTTGCGGCTTACAAAGTACCTGCCGCCTTGCCAGATGAGAGAAAACATAAAGAAACCCCTTTTTGGGGCACCTTGGGGGCTCCCTCCCCCGAGTCATCCGCCTGCAGAAAAGTTTCAGTCGAACTCCGCTTTGCTGTGGTGAGCACAGATTTCTGGGCGGATGTCTGACGTCGTCCGCGCAGTTTTAAAGCTTTGCCTTTGAATGAGATAACCTAACATCTGGTCAGAAAGTCGAATAAAACCAGATTTTCTGTATTTGAAACTGGTTGCAAATACAGACTGTTTCTTCGCGATTTTGCAGATGCTGCTAAACACAAGCTTCTTCGTCTCGTGGCACACGATCCATGGGCGATTGCTCTTTCACTACTCGCGAAATGCCATTTTGCGGAATGGCCAGTTTCACCCTCCGCATTTTGCGGAAATATGCTGCGGATCGGGCATTTCAGATTTCCGCATTTTTTAAACTTTTTTCCGCATTTTTGGATAAAATTTGCGGAAATTTTTACTCTGAAAACCCCTCTCAGGATTAGCGTATTGCAAGATTTCGTTGAAATTCTTTCAAGAGTCGCCTATCGCCCCGTTTTCGGCATGAAACCTCATAAACAGCCTTGACTGTCGCTGTGTTTTCACCAAAACTCCACGTTGTTCAAAGCTCGTTTCCTCAAGTGTCTACATGTTTCAACATTATGTGAATGTAAATTGTGTTGTTTAGAACAAAAATTGATATACATGGGTGTGCGTACTGCCAAGTAACGTCAAGTCCAAGCTAGAGCAAGATTGCAGTCACAGCCAGCGCTAAACCCCCAAGTAGACTCTCCACGTGACCACGGTTGCCGCTTGACGGTGTTGGAGTTGGTGTTGGGGTTGGCGTCGCAGTGGTTGGAGATGGTGTTGTTGGTGGTGGGGGATACAGCGTCTTGCACACGGACGAGAAAGCGCCGCCATACAAAGCAGGCTGGGATAGTCCATCCATTTGACAGTTGGGAATTTGAGCTGCCATCGAGATCGAAGCATCGGCACATGACTTTTGCGAGCACAAGTTGTTCAAATAGCGTAGCGAGGTTGGCGCAATGACATCTTGAAGTGTGCTTGAATTGCACGACGCGTCGGGTGTCGATCCCAAGACGGTGTTTTCAAGACTGACCATCTGCAAGGAGCACGCTGGCTGGGATGCGGTGGCTGTCATATTGAATGCACAGTATGCTTGGATGACTTTGACGTCTGATGCGACAATGGAGGCGCAGGAGCCAGTGGGCAAGCGAGCGATGGCCCCTGCGATATCTTGAATGCAGCTGGATTACGAGCAAATCTGGGCGAATTCTTTTGGACCTTTGTTAGCAAAGAGATTGAAGATTCTGGAATTGGACATGCAGGCGGTTGAGAGAGGATATGTCAAGAAGGGCTCCAGTTGAGCCACACAATTGGTGAGCGAGGCAGTCGGCGTTGCAGGAGGCCCCGCACAGAATCCCGTCAATAAGGTCGAAAGATAATCGCCAATGTTCCAAAAGGTAGTCGCGTCTTGGCATGCGGGCATGTTCGGGATCGTTGACGACAGAAGATCATTCATGCAGGCTTTCGCAGCTCCAGTCGAGGCACAATAAGTCTGCGAGTTGTTCAAGATGGGGTCTCGGATGAAGTCCAATAGCTTTGTCGTGCTGGAGGGGGCAAGGGTCTGGCATATTGGTCCAATTGAGACTGATTTGTAGTCAACTTTCTTGTCACACAACGGTAAAGTGGAGCCAAACTTGGTGCTGGCACACACAGCGCGAATGCCATTGACGACAGCAAGAGGTGACTTGGCATCCTCACAAGACGGGAAGGCAGCGGCGGCAGTGTCGAGGTCACGACGGCAAGCGCTGGACCAGCAAATATTTCCCCACGCAAACTCATTGAAGCCTCGGATAAGACCCGCAACGTCGTCAAAGGACGAAAAGGCTTTGCATTCAGGCGACAATTTCATCGCAAGTGCATTTTGCAGCTTTGTTGCATCTTGACCCCAACACAATTTGCAAATGGACGAGAAAACACCGCCATACAAAGCAGGTTGGGACAGTCCATTCTTTTGACAGTTGGGCATTTGAGCTGCCATGGCAATCGACGCATCGACGCAGGCCTTTTGCGAGCAGTATTTGTCAAAATAGCGGACCGTGGATGGCGCAAGAACATATTTAAGTGAAGAGGACGGCGAAGTGCAGGACGGGTCGGGTGTAAATTTCAAGATGGTGTCTTCGAGAGTCGACAGTTGGGACGAACAGTTTGGCTGGGTCGCGGTGGCCGTCATGTTATATGCGCAGTAAGCTTGGATTACTTTGACGTCGGAGGCAACAATAGATCGGCAGGCGTTCGTGGGCAACAGCGCAACTGCATCATTGATATCTAGAACACAGCTCGTCTGGGAGCAAAGCTGGGCAAACGCTTTCGGGCCGTTATCAACCATCAAATCGGAAATGAACTTGTAATAGTTGCTGTAGGACCCAAAGATGGAACTGCATGTCGTTGAAATCGGGTACATCAGGAAGGGACTCAGTTGAGCAACGCAGTTGGTGAGGGAGGCAGACGGAGTCGCGGGAGACTCAGCACAAAAGGCTGTCAAGAAGACCGATAGATAGTCGCCAATGTTCCAATACGTGTACAAGTCTTGGCATGCTGGCATCTTTGGGATCGTCGACGTCAGAAGCTCGTCCATGCAGTCTTTCGCAGCTCCTGTCGATGCACAATATGCCTGCGAGTTGTTGCTGAGTGAATACTTTAGGAAATCGCGTAGCATTGTCGAGTTGGAGGGGGCGAGAGCCTGGCATTTTGGTCCAAGTGGGATCCGCCGATAGTTGATGTCCTCGCTACACAACGGTAAGGTGGAGCCAAACTTGTTGCTGGCGCACACTGCGCGAATGCCATTGATGACAGCGAGAGGCGACTTGGCTTCATCGCAAGACGGGAGGGCAGCGGCGGCGGTGTCCATGTCTTGACGACAAGCACTCGACCAGCAAATATTTCCCACGTCGAAGCCAGTAATGCTGTTGAGGAGGCATGGAGCGTCGGCACAGTCCGAAAATGTATTGCATTCAGATGACAAGCTCATGGCCTTGACGTTTTGTAGTATCGTTAAGCTTTGTCCCGAGCATGGATAGCCTAAACCCAGTCGAGCCAAGAGTGCAACCCACGGCAAAGCTCTCATTCTCGGTGTTTGACGTTTGATCAAAGTGAGACAGAGCCTTGGCTTGGTTGAAAATGCGGTGGACGTTGGAGGAAATTTTAAACTGGCGCTTGTCTGAAGATATAATCCTAAATAGATCCAAGATGGAGTTTATACTGCACTTCGCCATGAAAAAAAATGGAGAAGATGCCCAGACCGACGTCAAGAAGATCGCATGTATTTATATTGCCTTGAGCTTTAAATAGACCCAACATATATAGTTTACAGCTCTTCCTTTGGATAAGAACGTACGATAACTAGGCCACTGCTGTCAAATATGGCTAACATGGTGACCCCAAACCGTGAACGTAGATTAATACTTTTTGTCTCCTGCGCGTGTAAGCATTATAGGTATATTCTGCTCCAGCCGTGACACCCAATTGCTTCCGAGAAATGCTATCAAGGGCTCGACTTTGAAGTACCAACCCGAAAGCGTTTGCGTTGAATGAATGAGAAGGGTCAATCTGTTGCATTTGATGCTGCAAACGTTAATTTATCTTACACATTCCAAGAAATCTCCATCGAGCGCTGTTGGCACCTGCAAGACCATGCTGATATCGTTGCAATTTCCAGACTCATGGGCGTGAAAAATATGCTGCCAATGTGCAGTCTTGCTCTTCCAGAGCTGTGTCCCTTGCATCGAAAGCAGCCAAAAGTATGAGCTAGACATGGTAGACAAAGGCTTTGCACACCTCGATTTCACAGTTTTGATTGGTTAATCGAATCTATAAATAGAAATTCACTTTTCCGAAAGAACGTCTTTCGCTCTGGAGCTCCCATGGATGTCCTTGCCAGGAGCGCGAAGGATTTCGGCGTTTGAAGAATGAATTCAAGCGTGAGGATCGAGATCATGACTGACAGAGCAATCGAATGAATCGAGGACTATATTATGCAATAGCTTTTCATCAGTTGCTGCGCGAATATATGAATGCGTACTTTGTTGGTTACTATCTGGAAATACATTGGCCTCCGTGCTGCCGATTTGATCCCTGCTACATCAAGATTGCTGTAGCTACCAGCATGAAGCCAAACAGTAGACTCTCCACGTACACACGGCTACCGCTTGATTTTGTGGTTGTTAGGGCTGGCGTCGCAGTGGTTGGAGATGGTGTTGTTGGTGGGGGAAACAGCGTCTTGCACACGGACGAGAACGCACAGCCATACAAAGCAGGTTGGAATAGTCCAAACATTTGGCAATTGGGAATTTGAGATGCCATCGAAATCGACGCATTCACGCATGACTTTTGCGAGCAATAACTGTTAAAATAACGTACCGAGCGTGGCGCAACGACGTTTTGAAAGGTGTTCGCCGGAGTGCACGTCGGATCCGCCATGGATCCCAAGAGAGAGTCTTCGATACTAAACAACGTTGATGTACAATTTGGCTGGGTCGCGGTGGCCGTCATGTTGAATGCGCAATAAGCTTGGACTGCTTTCACATCGGATGCAACAAGAGAGCGGCATGTGTTGGTGGGCAAAAGCGCAATTGCGGCATTAATATCTTGAATGCAGCTGCTTTGGGAGCAAATCCGGGCGAAATCTTGCGGGTTACTGTCAAAAATGAGAGCGGATATGAACTTGTTATTGTAGCTGTCGTCGCCAAAGACGGAGCTGCATGCGGTTGAAATGGGGTACATCATGAAGGGACTAAGTTGAGCAACACAGATCGCGAGCGAGGCAGACGGAGTCGTTGGAGGCCCAGTCAAAATGCTGAAACATAATCGCCAATGTTCCAATACATGTACAAATCTTGGCATGCGGGCATCTTTGGGATAGTCAACGATAAAAGCTCATTCATGCAGTCTTTCGCAGCTCCAGTCGAGGCGCAGTAGGTCTGGGAGATGGCCACAACGGCAAGGACGAGTTAAACTTGTCAATGGCACACGTAGCGCGAATGCCGTTCATGACAGCAAGAGGCGGCTTTGCTTCGTCGCAAGATGGGAAGGCGGCAGCAATGGTGTCGAGGTCTCGACGACAAGCACTGGACCAGCAAATATGTCTACCCTCAAGCTCACTCAGGCTTCCAATGAGACTTGCAGCGTCGATATGACGTACAAATCCTTGGCATTCAGATGACAAGTTCATCGCACGCACCGTTTGTAGTGTTGCTGCGTCTATTCCTGTGCACGGAACGCCCACAACCAGTGGAGCCAACAGCGCAACCAAGGACAAGGTTCTCATTCTCTGTGTTTCTCGTTTGATGGCAGTCTTTGAGATTGCCTAGCAGTTGGATTCTTGGCTTGGTTGATTTCAAAATACAAAGGAGTCTATTCAGTCAATCAATAGGCAATGTCGCGACAAGCGTTGCCGATACTTTTGACCCATGACAGCTTTAAATAGACCAAAGATGGAGCTTACGGAGCTTCATTTGAAATAATGGCTGGATAGAGACTGCACGATATACCACTGCTGTCAAGCATGGCCAACGTGGCGACACCAAAAGTTAAATTTGATGTTCTGGCGTGGCAAATGTCAAGCCCAACCACCCATTACCATGCTATAAATAGAAACTCCCGTTTCCGAAAGAACTTCTGTCGGATCTGTCGTCCTTGAGCTCATGTGGACGTCTTTCCAGGAGCGCGAAGGGATTCGAGATTCCCTCTCTTTTCGATGATCAACTCGATTGCAAGACGGGCTGCAAATTCATTGATTCATCTTGAAAGCGTAAATTTACCCAACCATAAAACTAATTGTTCTCCCGTGAAGTGTGTGATTGCATTGTTTCTATTAAATGACCGAATATGTGATTGGGCTTCACAGTCTCCCAAGGATAACAACGAGTCGTACTTTATGACTACGTCGTAGTACTTTTGACTCTGGATGACGACGGAGAATAGTACACCCGGGGTGGCAGTTTCTTTAGCCGAGATCATGTCGTACAAGTTGTCACCCATCGAATCTGTATCAGAGGAGACCAAGTATTGATGGAAGATCGCAATTCAAGTTGTTTCCCATCAAGATTTCACCTGAGAGTATCTCCATCAGTCAACATATTTGTTTAGCGATGTGTTAACTGTCAGTGGCGCTTCTGGAGCAAAACTAATGTGCGATGGCATGCGCCGTCTACGACAACTACGCGAGCTTGTAATCAAATGGCTATTTGGACGATATTCAAGTCAGAAAGAATAGATAGACTGTCTATCTATTCTTTCAGACTCGATTTGTGCATAAAAGAGGCCTTTTGATTGCATAGACGGAACGCACAGCTGCAGAAACGATTTTCTCCGGGCTTCACTCTCCAGGGAGAGTCTCCTACACTGTGGCGTTCGTCCAGAAAGGCGCACAAGTCGATCACTCGACAAAGGCTTCGTGATCTTAAAGTGTTGGAGGTATCAGCTTTCAGATGTTTTGATTGGTCAACCTGATCTATTTATAACTTTTCCATAAAGTACTACTAGTACGTAGTACTGCACTCTGGTAGAATCCTTCAACCAGCGAAGGACAAATATCAAGATCACATTGGATTCTTCTCTCAAGACGGCATGTGGACATCATTTAAGGGCTATGGCGACTTTGTGCTGCCTCTCGTTGCGACGGCCAGCTCGATTTTGGTCGGCCGATTGATGCTCCGATTTTTATGGAAGACATACCAGCTCAGTTCAATTCCCCAACCAAAGTCATCGAGCTTACTCCTTGGGAACATGTACGGTATTTCTGCACTCGTCGACGTGCCAACGGGCGTTTTATTGTAGACTCGATACACTTGAAGGCGTGGCCAAATGGCTCGAGAATGGAGCGTACCCTGAACCATTCCTCGGTTGGGTCAAGCAATTCGGCAATGCAGTCCGACTACGTAGACTCTTGAGCTATTCGATCATGATCACCGATCCAAAAGCCATCCAACATGTGCTCTCGATCAACTCAAACAACTACCATCGGACCGACTTTGTTGAAAAATTCTTGGCTGTAAGACCTGACACCAGTCTATTTTTAACGCACATATGCTAGGATTTTACATTCGGCCCTGGTTTACTAAGTACAAGAGGAGCTGTCCACGATGGTTATCGCAAAATGCTCAATCCGTTGTTCAGCGCAGGCCAAATTAAAAAGTTTATACCGATCTTTGAAGCCCAAGCTCGTCATGTTTGCGACACAATCCTTGCCCAAGCTGCAGCCTCGGGGGAACCGATCAATTTATACGATGGTACAACATTCAATCAAAGAACGAGTAGAGTTTTATGGCCATGGTAGTCTTCTCCGACTTGACGTTGCGAGTGATTGGCATGGCTGGCTTTGGATTCAACTTTGAAGACCATCCTGAAGCGCATGAAGCCTATCAAATGGTCCAGCAAGATGTCACGCCATGGATTTTGCTCGGACTCAACTTGATTCCTGGTTTCTTTGACTTTCCACTCCCTGGCTTCATTCGACGTCGAAAGGCGCAAGTTACACTGCGACGTGTTGTCAATGAAGTTATTGAACAAAAACTAGCCCAAAATAACGCCGACGACAAGCCCAAAGACTTGCTCGACTTGATTTTGCCGAATTCAACCACCCGAGAAGCCGTCATCCACACCATGACGTTGCTTTCTGCTGGCCACGACACCAGCAGCGGCGGCTTGAGTTGGATCTTTGCATCAATTAGCAGCCGCCCTGATGTCATTCAACGTATTCGTGAAGAATACAAGACTGTCATTGCCAAACACGGCTCGTTGTCAACGTGGGAAGCTACAAGCCAGCTCAAGTACACGATGGCTGTGATTCAAGAGACCATGCGCCTCAACGGTGTCTTGTTTTCGCTTGGTCCTCGAGTTGCCGTCAAGGACGACAGTATTCCCATGCTTGATCGGACTCCTATTTTCATTCCAGCGGTATTTTTCATCTACATGTACCTCGACTCTGAAAAATTGTTTTCTATGGCTAGGGAACGGAAGTTTCGATTAACATTGCGGCTTTGCACCGCCATCCAAAATTCTGGACGAACGCTGACGCATTTATTCCTGAACGATTCCTCGAAGGCACGCCAGAATGGGACGTAGATCTCAAACTGCGCGATGGAAAGTCTCATGCGTTCTACTATCTGCCATTCAGCTTTGGCAGTGCCAATTGCATCGGTCAACGGTTTGCCCTTGCTGAAATCCAAGTGATTCTAGCCATGATTGTTGGTGAATTCGATTTCAAATTGACCTCGGCGGCGGATTTACGCCAAAAGCACAACGGCGTGACGATGACCCCAGCAAACCTCCAAGTGACAATTGAGCGAGCACCGAATGCTCCTGTTCCCGCCGCGTAGTCTACGCAAGAACGAATATGCGCACTTTGGCTCTATCTGTGATTGTTCAAGCAGAGTAAACCTGTTTATATGCATCTTGATTCTTTATTTCTGAGCTGATTTTATAGAAAATCAAAACCAACTGAGTTTACCATTGCAGTGAATTCAAGTTTCGGGGCGTATATCAGTTCGAATGGGAGAATGGTCGCTTCAAACGAAGAACTTCAGACGAGAAGAATACTTTGCGTGGTTGTGGACAACGTAACGTGGAAATTGTCGATCGATCGTGGAGAGTCCCAGCATATCACTTGAAAATTGCCAAAAAGAGTGGAGGACCATCCACAAATCTCCCTATGGATGACGCGATCGCAGTGACAGAACGTGGACCAAGATGGAACACACGATACCTTTGAATACTCTGTTCTTTACTGATCTGGTCGGTAAATGAACTGTTGGATTCATGCAGAATGGTCGGTCAGATTCATAGCATTCAAGTGAAGATTCCAATACTTTGATTGGTCAAATGAATCTATAAATAGATTTGTAATGTTATGCCAACTTGCGTAACGTCATTTTGGATTTTTATCCTTTGGAGCTCATGTGGACATCGTGTAAAGACCATGGAGACTTGGCTGTTTCACCGCGACGGCCGTTTCAATTGTGGTTGGACGATTGATCCTCCGATTTTTATGGAAGATTTACCAGCTGAGTCCAATTCCACAACCCAAAGCGTCGAGTTTACTCGTTGCGTTATTATTTGTACTCGCGTCTAAACTAACTTGCCTGTTTGTCAAGATTCGACACACTTGGAGCTGTGGCCAAGTAGCAGCGTACTCTTGGCTGGGTCAAGCAATATGGCAATGCACTCCGACTTCGAGAACTTTTCAGCTATTCGATCATGATCACAGACCCAGAAGCCAGACAACATTTGCTCTCGATCAATGCAAACAACTACCACTGAATAGACTTTGTTGAAGCATTCCTGGCTGTAAGTAATCTTCTCCAACTTGGCGTTGCGAGTGAGTGGCATGCTGGCTTTGGATTCAACCTTGAAGACCATCCTGAAGCGCATAAAGCATATCAAATGGTCCAGCAAGATGCTACGCCATGGATTTTGCTCGGACTCAACTGATGGAGTTGGAAGTCCTTTTCGCCATCTTGCTTTAGCCAGCACTTCGATGCAGACGAGAAGAGTTTGATGGTCGTAGATGGGGATGAAGGTTTTCACTTGCTGGGAGGTGAAGAGCGGATCTTGCGATGTCCATCATGGGCCGACCCTGTTGACTATACCCACGGATTCATTCCAGGTTGGCTCCAAGATTGGATTCATTACTTCGCCATGCGCACAACGCGTCTTGCATATCACCAAGCACTGTAGAATATCCAAGTTACCCATCCATGAGCCTGTCAGTCTCTGGCGCTTCCGTGACTTCATGGATCCCCCGTCGAGCACAAGTCATGAGATTGTGCCATGTGCGGAAATTCTGCGGGCAAATGCCGCATTCACAGCGAAACTTGCTCGATACGTCGTCAAGTCGCTGCTCTTGGCTCGAATTTCAGCATTTTCAGTCTGCGGCGAGTGGCCAAGCACTCGATTCGTCTGATGGTGCTCTCTCCTCTGAGTTTTCAGCGATCTCACGGCCTTTGTAGTGTTTTGCGACTTGACATTGCGCGTCATTGGCTTGGTGGGTTTTGGCTTTGACTTCCAAAACGATCTTGAAGCTCGCCAAGCTTATAACAATGCGCAACTGGTGCCCGAGACGCTGGTTTTAGTTGGCATTCCTGGGTTTCTCGACTGGCCTCTGCCATCACTCCGTCGGCGTCGAGAAGCACAAGACAAACTACGCCAAGCCGTCAACGACGTCATTGGGCACAAGCTTCCTGCGACCAAGAAAGAAGGCGCTCAGGATTTGTACCGCAGTCGACTCCTGACAAAGCGATTGTCCACACCATGACGTTTCTTCTTGCTGGTCATGAAACGTCGTCGTCCGCCATGGGATGGACTTAGTCAATATCTGCAAAATATCCAAATGTGGCGGCGTAGGCCCTATCTGCCTTCGGCGGATGCATGACATGGTGGCTATTGATGCCCCTGTCGTCTAAGAAATCGTCCACATCCTCTGCAAATCACCATTTTGGATCAGATGACGCGATTGCATGGGCGGATAAACAATCGCAGCGACATGAACTAGGACCGAGAGGGAACAACCGACATCTTTGACTTTGAATACGCTGTTCTTTTCTGTTCTGCTCGGCGCAGCAACTGATGGATTCATGGTGAAAGTTAGTAACAATCGCATGATTTATGTAGCATTGAAGTGAAGCTTCCAATATTTTGATTGGCCAATTGAATCTATAAATAGATCTAGAAGATGTCGAAGGCTGGCATACTTTGGATTTTTCCATCTGAGGCTCATGTGGACATCGTTCAAGGACCGCGAAGACTTGGCATGGCCTTTGGTCGTGACGGCCAGTTTGATTGTGGCCGGAACGATGATTCTCCGATTTTTATGGAAGACGTACCAGCTCAGTCCAATTCCGCAACCCGAGTCGTCGAGTTTACTCTTTGGCAACCTGTAAGCTATTATGTGTACTTATACCTGAGCTAACTTTTGTTGATTTCAAGATTCGACACACTTGGAGGCGTGGCGAGATGGCGTGAAAATGGAGCGTACCCTGAACCATTCCTCAGTTGGGTCAAGCAATACTGCAATGCAGTCCTACTTCGAGAACTTTTCAGCTATTCCGTCAAGTTCACCGACCCGAAAGCCAGTCAACATGTGCTCTCAACCAATGCAAACAACTACCATCGAACCGACTTTGTTGAGAACTACTTGGCTGTATGTTTTCCCGCCGGTCAAATTTTAACAAGGATTTCAAAAGGATTTCACATTTGGGCCTGGTTTACTAAGTACACGAGGAGCTGTCCATGACGGGTACCGCAAGATGCTCAACCCATTGTTTAGTGCGAGCCAAATCAAATCTTTCGTGCCAATCTTTGAAGCCCAAGCGCGTCATGTGTGCGACACAATCCTTGCTCAAGCTAGAGCTTCTGGCGAACCCATCAATCTACATGATGGTACGACAGTTAGATCATTAAGTACTATGCTGCTCCTTTTCCTGAATAGTCTTTTCGGACTTGGCCTTGCGAGTGATTGGTTTGGCTGGCTTTGGCTTCAACTTTGAAGACCATCCTGAAGCGCATGAAGCGTATGAAATTATGAAATGGTCCACCAAGATATCACGCCATGGCTTTTCGTCAGCCTTTATTTGATTCCTCATTTCTTTGACTTTCCACTGCCGAGCTTTCTTCGCCGTCGCAAAGCTCAACGCACTCTCAAACGTGTTGTCAACGAAGTCATTGAACAAAAACTGGCCCAAAAAGACGCCACTGACAAGCCCAAAGACTTGCTCGACTTGATCTTTTTAAACTCAACCACCCGAGAAGCCATCATCCACACCATGACGTTCCTCTCTGCTGGCCACGACACCAGCAGTGGTGGCTTGAGTTGGATTTTTGCAACAATTAGCAACCGCCCTTGATGTCATCCAGCGTATTCGTGAAGAATACAAGACTGTCATTGCCAAACATGGCTCGCTGTCGACGTGGGAAGCCTTGAGTCAGCTTACTTACACACTGGCTGTCGTTCAAGAGACTATGCGACTCAGTGGCGTCTTGTATTCACTTACCCCTCGCGATGCCGTCAAGGACGACCACGTGCCAATGCTCGATGGATGCTCAGTCTTCACCGCGGTATGATCATCTTTGATGAGCTATAAACTCAGCTTTGTCAACTGATTTAGAGCACGACAATTATGATCAATACTGCTGCTTTCCACCGTCACCCAACATACTGGACGAACGCTGAGGAATTTATTCCTGAACGATTCCTCGAAGGCACGCCAGAATGGGACGCAGATCTTAAACTGCGCGATGGAAAGTCTCATGCGTTCTACTATTTGCCATTCAGCTTTGGCAGTGCCAATTGCATCGGTCAACGGTTTGCCCTTGCGGAAATCCAAGTGATTCTAGCGATGGTCATTGGTGAATTCGATTTCAAATTGACATCGGCGGCGGATTTACGTCAAAAGCACAATGGCGTGAGCATGACCCCAGCAAAACTCGAAGTGACGATTCAACGAGTCCCAACCGCACCCGTTCCCGCCGCGTAGTCTACTCGGCAGAGCTGTTGAAAAGTTGAGTAAAGCCAAACAATTTTGTTTTCATGTGACGGTTGCCCTGGTATCGCCGTCGTTCAAGATCCCCCCGCCACCAAAAAATCGCTCTTGTGGTGGCTTAAACGTAGCCATTCATTTGGGGGAATCCGTCTACGGTAGACACGGAAACGTGCAAGAACAGACTGTCAGCATGAAATTGCATGAAATTGTTCGGGTTGTTGCAGTAATGTGACGAGAGACTTCCAATAAAGAAACTCTATTCAAGAGATTACAATATTAAGTTTAACAGAATATGATATATCAAAGTGAGTAGGAATACTCACCAACTTTCCAAGTAATAGCCAAGTTTAGCCTCCGCATCTATATTTACCCAAACTTGTCCTTGTTGCCAATATGACTCTCTTCTAGAGCGTGTGGATCTGTGGTGAATTCATTGAAACCAACAGTTAGAGTAATCAACAGCACAGCTGATAAATAACTTTAAAAAAATAAATTTAATTTTAACAGCTAATAATTTCTAGCAAGGAGTCCTTGTGGGGAGTTTGTACTGTGCTTGTACTGTAATTGAGGCAACTGATTCGTGTGCACTCTGGGGCTCATGTGGACATCATTGAAGGACCGTGAAGCCATGGCATGGCCTCTGATCGCGACGGCCAGTTCGATTGTTGTCGGAACGCTGATTCTCCGATTTTTATAGACGACATACCAGCTCAGTCCAATCCCACAACCCAAAGCAATCTGTAAGTTATTATTTGTACTCATACCTGAGCTAACTTGTGCTTATGTCTAGACTCGACACAGTTGGAAGTGTGGGTAAATGGCGTGAGAATGGAGCGTACCTTGAACCATTCTTCGGTTGGGTCAAGCAATACGGCAATGCAGTCCTACTTCGAGAACTTTTCAGCTATTCCGTCAAGTTCACCGACCCGAAAGCCAGTCAACATTTACTCTCGATCAATACAATCAACTACCATCGAACCGACATTGTTGAAAAATACATGGCAGTAAGACCAATATGATTATATCTCATTGTGCTAGGATTTCGCATTTGGCCCAGGTTTACTCACAGGAGGGGGGACTTTTCATGTTTTGACACAACAAATTACACTCTGGAACAAATGAAAACAGCTATCGCATGAAGTTTTTTCTGGTGATAACGCCTGTACGAATACAATCCCTCACTGTCAGTACAAGATGAGCTGTCCAGGATGGGTACCGAAAGATACTCAACCCATTGTTCACATTTGTCAGTGCGAGCCAAATCAAATCGTTCGTGCAAACCTTTGAAGCACAAGCGCGTCATGTTCGCGACACAGTTTTTGCTCAAGCTGCAGTCTCAGTAGAACCGATCAATCTACTATATGCTGGTAGCGCAACCATGGCCCGAGTCCAGGAGACCATGTTGAGGGTATGCCGGCGATTTGGATCAGTGAAAAGTGCATAAACTCATGCGAACGCACGCAGGTTAATGTTATATAGATCCTTAGTGTGTCAGGTCCAGATATCGCGCTCATTCACCGCAAGGCACCAGCGGAGACAGCGCTCGTCCCGAGATCACAGAGATAGAACAAGGCAGAAGCGAACAAATTCACCCTGCGCCACTCATTCGTTGCTTCGCTGACCGAGAGCTAAACTACATAAAGCATTTTGCAGAGGTGAGAGCTAAACCAAGACGCCGCGGTCGCCGGCGCTCTTCGCTCTCGTCCTCCACCTGCCACTTTGCCATCAGACAAGTTTGAAATGTCTTCTGGGCCAATCACAGACGTCAAAACAAAATTAATTTAGGTTAGTTTTGGTGGCGAAATCGACCGCAAATTGAAATCTATTTTTTGGCTGGATAAAAATACAAAAAAGATGAGGTTGCGCAAAAAAGAAAGAATGGGTTTTGGAAGCCTTCCAATGCATTTCTCACGACTCGTGAGACAGGGGAAAGGACGCTGTCAGCCATGTTCTTGAACCGATTTTTGGTCTTCGCAAAAATGCGACTGTAATTAAAATGAGAAAAAAGAATTTGCGAACCCAATCAATGATTGCAGATATTGCCGTGTGTTTCGACTGTTACAGTACTTGACGTAATTTACTTGAAGTCACTCGTGCCATACGAAGCGGACAAGGCATTGCACAATTGCCAAAGCATTACATTCATCCGTCTGCCATACACTACAGGACAAAAGGACTGTACTGGCACGCGCTTTGGCTTGTCTATCTTCACCTTCCGTTAACCTATACTATTATAGTAATCAACTTTTTTTTTTTTTAGTGCATTTAAAATAAAATTCTTTTTTATTAGAAATTAGCAATTACAAATAAAGGTTTCGCTCGTTAAGGGAATAAACCAAACATCTCACAACACAAGCTGACGACAGCCATGCAATATTCCAAAGGGGACACCATAAATGTCGTCTGTATCACTACATTTCAGTCCATCTTACAAGTTGTTCAAGTCGTCCTCCAGTCCTCAGTAATTGCTGCAAGCTATGAACAGTTTGATTTACTAGAGTCCAACCACCTCCGTTGGGTGCACGCGTGGCAGTGTACAAAGTCTAGTGGCAAGACTGACATCGAATACTAGTACTTGGTCTTTGATTCCGAATTTACATTGCATAACAAGAGCAAACAACTGCTGGATTGCCTGAAATGGGTTTGGTCCTGGGTGCAAAAACATATTCCTCCATGCCAAAGCTCGGTATCTTCTTGATTCCAAATTTCTTCGACTTACCGCTCCCTGGCTTTCTTCGTCGTCGTAGAGCCCAAACCTTTCTCCGGCGATTTGTCACCCAAGTCATCGAAATGAAATTAGCTCAAAACAACTCAACTGACAAACCAAAAGACTTCCTTGACTGGTGTTGCCAGATTCGTCGACGGAAGAAGCGGTCATTCATACCATGACGTTCCTCGCAGCCGGGTATGAAACCAGCAGTTCGGCTCTCAGTTGGGTCTTTGCGACCATCTGCCCCCGTCAAGATGTCGTTCTTCGTATTCGCAAGGAGTACAGAGACGTCATTTCCAAGCATGGCTCCATTTCGACTTGGGAAGCGTCGAGCGAGCTCAAGTACACGACGGCTGTGATTCAAGAGACCATGCGACTCAATCATCTCTTCTTCAACCTTAACCCTCGTTTTGCTGTCAAGGATGACACCTTTCCAATGCTTGATGGTAGTTCTGTCTTCATTCCAGCGGTATTTTCATGATGGTCTAGCAAATCAACTAACTTTTCCAGCTAGGGGACAGAATTTGTGGTCAATGCAGCTGCTTTGCATCGCCATCCAAAATACTAGACGAGCGCTGACTCGTTCATACCCGAGCGATTCATGGAAGGGACTCCAGAATGGGACGCAGATCTCAAATTGCGAGATGGAAAATCCCATGCGTTCTACTATCTGCCATTCAGCATCGGCAGTGGAAATTGCATTGGTCAGCGCTTCGCCATGGCTGAAATCCAAGTGATTGTTGCTATGATTGTTGGCGAATTCGATGTCAAATTGACACCGAATGCCAGAAAAACAACGGATCGACGATGAACCCGGCGAATCTCGAAGTGACTATCCACAGAGCTCAAGCCTCGTCTGTCGCCGCTGCGTAATCCACTCAAAGAGCCATTGCATCTCATAGCCACTAATTCTTGAGGAATGTATATATTTTGCATGTCAAAGTTAAGAGTTTTAAAGGAGCAGTGCTCAATGCTTTGTACAATCACCTCGAGTTTAGCTGGAAAGAGAATAAAATAAAATGTATGCTTGGCCATCGCCATGCCAAATGCCACATTGCATGAGCTCAGTAGGTTTGTGTATATCACGTCCATCCCACTAAACTCATGAATCAAAAGCAAGCAAAGAACTTTTGACTTGCATACAAGAGCTTGGGCGTGATTCCAACTACACTCTGCACTTTCATACGCCAAACACTCAGGGAAAACATATAACGTCGTCATGATTCTCGAGTGTTTTTGAACGGCTCGACAAGAGCGAAGAATAGATGGATGAACTTTAGTATCGGAGTCTTCCGCTCTTGTAGACATAAGAAGAGTGTTAGATGTAGGATATAGACTTGTGCTGTCCATTAGTCTCAATCTATCAACAGGACGAATGCTTTTGTTGTCATCATTACTTCATTGCACCGAATTCTGTACAACTGAAAACGACAATAGAGGTTTTTCGGATGCCACATTCAGATGAGATAGGAAGCAAAACCTCTATAAATGCATAACTCCTCCAAAATATGATTCTCAAAATATAGTTTGCCCCAAGGCACATTTCGAGATTCATGCAACGTATCTCAACTCCAAAACCCATAGATATCCACCTTCAATTGGTTCAATTCTCGCGGCAAATTAAGGCGGGAGGATTCCAATTCCGGTATGTTTTCCAGATCATTTCGCAAACTGACAGAAAGGCGTGATATGGCAACTCCACCAGCAATATCCAACCCCACACAAGATGTCCTCGACGACGACAACACCAACTTTGGACGCTCGAAGTTTGCTTGTCGCGATGACATCATACTTCTCACGCAAGTCGTCTTGGCCAGTCCATGGGCCGCTGGGCACAAGAAAATCATGGCAGCTTGGGAAGAAATTGCCAAGAATTGTGCTCGGCAACCAAATTTTGGCCTGAAAAAAGGGGACCCGCGCTCAAAACGAGGTTTTCGTTGTTGATGGAGAACTTCAGGAAAGACGAAATGGCTTCCATGCGAAAGTCTGGGGTTCCAGAAGACTTTGAAGAGCGCGAAGCTCTTTTGACAGACATCAAAACTCGTATCGATGATTATGTCGAAGTTGATGCAGCACGCAAGGATACGGACAAGAAGAAAAAGGAGGGCATTGAGACTTCAGGCCTCATGTTACGTCAGCTTGCTATGGGTGAAAAGCAAGAATGCTTCCAGAAAAAACGAAAGCGGCCATCTCATACGAAAGCTGGCGTGGTTGAAGGCATTTTATCTTCCATCAAGGAAGGTTTAGCGGCAAAGCGAGAAAAAGACGAGCTTCTCCTGGCTGAGCGCCGTGAAAGTTTTGAATTTGACAAAGCTCAAGCTCAAGCAACAGCAGACAGATTTGCTGCAAGCCAGCAAATGATGTTATCCCTCATCAACAAGATTGTGGAGAAGTCTTACGTTGTATCTGCCTTCTACATGGAATAACACGATAAGAATGTATCTTTGTATGTAGACTGCAACTACAAGCTGAGGCTTCTCGAATATGATGTTGATAAAGGATACCATGGAGGGCTGACTTGCAGCAAATCAGTCTCTTGTAGTTTCAGATCAAGCTCCGTCAAATTCTAACCTTTTACAGTGCCCAGCCAGGTGGAGCTCGTCTTTTTCTCGCTTTCAGGTAAATCTTTTATGCAACTGAAGACCCCTTTAACCACGCCAGCATTGGCTGGCTGAGGTCACCTTAGTTATTTTTACGGAGTCTAGCTTTTCACCCGTAGCAAGCTAACGGAGTTGAGACCCGATAATTTGTTGCCCTCGTTGCTTCGACTTATCTGCTTATCTTATAGCGTATCTGCTTATCTTATAGCGTATACAACTATCATTCAAGTTATGTGTGCAACAGCATGTTCATTATTTTAGTCATGACTGAGATACTCATCTAAAGTTGGTGGTACGACACCAAAGTACATTGAAATTTGGTTGCCATGGGGTCTGAAACAGGTGTGGCAGTTCATCAACAATGTGGCCATGAGCCATAGCTTCCCGATAGGAGCCGTTCGAACAATCATCTTTTTGTCAAAATTCAGAAATGACCAGAGGCTTTTCAGAATGTGGAAGCTCCATTCTACAGCTTCGCGCACAGAGCTCATGTTCGAATTGAACCAAGCCTCATTCGATCCAAGCACAGCAGCAGGAAAAGGGCATGCAATACAATCCCCACAGCCATAAGCAGGATCACGAAACACACAAAAGCGGCGTATCATAGTGTCATCCTTGAAAACATCCAAAATTCCGCTCATTGCAAGCACAGTTGCGTCGTGACGGCGGCCTTCAACAGGCCCGTACATACTGAGAATCAATCCATCTGGGGTCGTAATTGCCTGATAGTTAAAACAATGTCGGCGTGGATGCCCATTGTAAAGTGCTCGTTGTAGGTTCTCGAAAGGTACGCTCTCGTCGCTTTGTCGAGCGCCAGGTCGACTCACGTAATGCTTTGTTCCGTCAATAAAACCAGCACATGATCTCATTCCATCCATATTTGATTTCACTCGGATCGAGTTAGCATATAGCTCTAGGGATTTTGTTCAGATTAGCGAGAATACACCATCGTACCTGCTCTACGTTGAACTAGTGTCTTGTGGAAGTAAATTGTATTCGCACATCTCTCATAGATGACACACATAAGCTCACGAATCACTCTCGAAATCGCTTCTATTGATCTGCTGAATTCATTTGCTACTGTAGACAAACGCGAGGGTTCAGCAAGTCGTCGACACATAAGCGCCATTGCCTCTAAAGATTCGACACTGTCCAAGCTTGGTGTTGTGATGAATGCTGGGAGTCTAAACTTCACGACGAGTTCTCTCAACTGCCCAATGGTAAATCGAAATCTGTGCATCGCGGTGGGATCGTCCATAGCGGTGTCGAACCTGTTTTTTAAATCAATCACAGGACGCGCTACGGGCAAACGAAAGAGATTTCGATCGATGAGTATTTCCATGGCATCCAGAAAGCTATCCATATCCCCATCGCATAAGCTCATGACTTGTACAAGCAACATGTAAACGTCTTCATTCGAAAGCTTGGGGACGACCATGATACATCGGAAATGGTTTCCGAAAACACAGAATGGATGGCATAGATTCAGATTCAATCCCAACTGAATCAACCGAAAGTTTAACCGAACGCGAACTTTGTTCAGATTGAATCCGAACATGAATGTCAAAATTCCACTTTCCGAAAAACCTCTAATTAGTGTAGTAGAGAACTTCAGCTTTGAAACCCCCTATTGTATTAATAGTACATATTATGTACTATTAATGCAATAGGGGGTTTCTATTAATATTAATACAATGCGGGACCGATTTCATTTGCCCCCAGCAATATTAATACAATAGGGGGTTTCAAAGCTGGGAGATGCGGGAAATCAACAAAACGGAAAATTCGCCAAAATTTTAACAGAGAATTCTTCAGACAGGGGAGCAATTTTGGCAAATTTTCGAGCGATCAACTTTTCTCCTGGGCCAAGACGAGGTCTGCAACTATCAAGGCATATAGAACAGACAAATCTAAGCATATTGAACGTGGAATTATCGTCATAGGTTTCGAGATGAACGAGCAACAAGCGATCCAAGTTTCAGCTAGGACTCATTCCGATGTAGTTTTACAAGATATTGCGTTGAACAAAAGTCTCCTTTTTGTCATTTCTCATGTTTCTATCCAGTAATTGAAATGAACTTTGGTGTCAACAAAACATCTGAATCATACAAATATTCAGTATGATCTAAAGTACTACTTTGACCAACGACACTTTAGGGTACTAAGCTTCAGTCCCACGTTTCTTCTGTCGTATCCCACATTTCTTCTGTCGTACTCTCGCTGTCGTCACAGTCTTTATTCAAGGATTTTTCCTTACTGACTACCATCATTCTACCGTAAGTACGGACATTTTATCTAAATAGGACTTTGGAGAAGAAAATCTGCATATATGTCATCGAAAAGGGTCGAAATCGCCGACTTTGAGACTTCATTTCTCGAGTGTCCTGAAGGCTTATCGGTCGTAGAAGACAGAATTAGATCTCTTTTTTAACGCTCAATCAACCCTCGAAACTACAGAGGTCAATATAGCGAAATGAAAAAGTCGTAAATTTGGTGCTCCATTTTTTCTATATACGCTATCCCCCCGCCTCTCAAGTATTCCCTCTTAAAATAAGTCAAAATTTAAAAAATGTTTTGTCCATATTTTTATTAAGATTTTCCCGATTGTCAGTGTAAGAAACTTTTTGCAAACATTTTTCACGTCAAACTTCACGCTCAAAAAAACTAATGAAGATGCTGTCGGTTGCGATTAATTTTTGGCGAAGCTTATAGCTACACGTATAGTCTAGAAGTGAATTCAATAAAACCGAGGATTCGAATAGTTTGAATGTAGTTTTTTTGCTCGGAAAGTTCAAAAGAACTTCAAAAACTTCATCTTTTGCTTCAAAAAAACTAATCAAGATACCAAAAAACTTCAAGTTTTTTTGGTTCTTCCTATATAAAGTACTCCTGAATACGTTGACATGAAAGAGCAAGTGTTGAATCGTTTGGGAAGTGTAGTTTTTTAAAAGCATTTTGCAAGTTTTTTGGGAAAGTACAAAAACTTGCAAGTACAAAAACTTGCAAGAAACCTCTACAAAAAACTTTGAAGAAACTTTGAAAAAACTTTTTTTAATTATCGAGAATTTTAATAAAATTCAGGAACTTTTTTTTAACTTCGTGAGTTCCCGCGTCTCCCTGAAGTTCGTGTTGAAGATTTCTCCAATGGAAAATTAAAAAATACTGCGATTTCGACCAATGCAATTGAAAGCATAAAATACTGAAATGGATGAAATTGAGACCCCGAGAATGGGAACGATGGAAATGTAGAGTGAAATTTGGTTGTCTCGAAATGGTCAGGCAAAGTGAGCGCCAGACATTGCTTCTGGAGCTACAGCAGCTTATTGCAATTGCCGCTGCGACAGAGCCAACCAACAATGGTGACGACGAGGATAACTCTTGGGAGCCGACCATGTCTCTCTCGTTTTCTCTTGAATTGTATGCTGCGGTTCTCTCCCATCGCTACCTGAACGCGCGATGCCCTGTTCTCAAACTGCCTTGCCCAGTCGAGTACATCCTGTCATTGGATGCTAAACGATTTCGACAAGAAGCTCGAATGGACAAGTCTAGCTCTGTCCAAATCGTGAGCCGTATAGAAACACACCCAATCTTTTCAACAGCGACAAACAACTGCCAAGCCCCAGTTCATGTGCAACTTCTTGTTCTGTTGGCCAAGTTAGGAAGGTTCGGGAATGGTGCATCCGTTGGAATTCTCGCGCGATTCTTTGGCGTGAGCGAGGGAACCGTTGACATGTTCTGTCAGCGATGTGTTTTTGCAATATTATCCCTGGAACATCAAGTCGTTCACTGGCCTGACAAAGAAGAAAGAGATGCCACAGCGCGTCGAATTTTTGAACAGCATGGCTTCAAAGGCTGCGTTGGTTTTGTTGATGGTACGCTGTTGCCGGTGTATGCAAAACCATCAATCAATGATGAAGATTACTACTCTCGCATGGGCTACTACGGCATGGCGGGTATGATTGTATGCGACGATGTGAAGCGCATTATATTCATGGATTTGGGTTGGCCAGCAGCGGCTCACGATATGCGTGTTTGGAGCAACAGTTCCCTCGGCAAGGACCCCTCAAAATTCATGCGTCCCCACGAGTTTCTCCTCGCTGATTCAGGATACGCCCTGAGTGACCACTTGATGCCATCATTAAAAAAAAACGTGGGTCAAACCTCACTGTGGCCCAGAAATTGTTCAACACACGCGTAACCCAATGTCGCAGTGTGAACGAGCATTGCATCGGTCTTTTGAAAGCTCGATTTCAGTCGCTTCGTGGCATGCGCTGCGATATATCACAGCCAAAGGCAGCAAAAAAGATGATTGCAAATATTCGAGTCGCTGGTGTGCTTCATAATTTGCTCTTGGCATGTCGGATACGAGCAATTGGCACGATGAATTGTATGATATTGATCGCAGCAATGACAGTATCTCTGAAAGCTCCCATGTACCCCAAGAAGAGGATTATAGTAGTGCTTTTCAACGCCGAGAATGGCATTGTAAGAGCATCTCCACCGGTTGATGCTATGGCTATCATATAAACATTTACTCTCATATTTTATAAATTCTCTATTCACCCAGGAGTTCTATGGCTAAATATTTAGCACTCGGACCATTTCAATGTCTATGAAGAGGCACCATAGACATCGAGTGCTATAGACCCTTGCGAGGAAGAGACTTGACTCAATTTGGCAGATTTCGTCAAGTTCATGGCCTGCCTTTGCGTATGCAAGACAACGAATCGCTGCAATGACTTTGACATACGAGCTTATGCCCGGTTTGCTGGTTGCGTCACGTCTCTCCAGGAAAAACGAATAGTTTTTAATGTAAGAATGATCTTGATCGATTTTGGGCTTTACCAGGTAATGATCCACCATGTCGCTTCTTCGTTTTCATATCAAGGTTGAGAGCTGTCAAAGTTATTTAGACTTCGTCTTCGTCATCCAGGATCTCGCGCACGATTCTCTTTCGCCACATTGGTGAATGGCGTTACAATGTGGCTATGCTATATAGATCTATGCCAATCAGAATCAAGGATAAATTTGGCCATAGCTCCAACCGGTGGAGATGCTCTAACAGTTTCTCTAGCCGTCCATGACGTTGGAGTAATTAATACAAGTCTGCATTAAATTCAGGTATCTAGGAGTGCCTTTTCCTCTCGAATGTAGCCTAGTACTTCTTCTTTGGTCATGCCAACTTCGATCATCAACTTTGCCTCGACCACTATCTCTTGGTGGCGTTTTTCACGAGTTAAAACAGCCAAATCCTGTGTTTTCAGATCCCGATGAAAGTTTGCTTCACTCTGACGTAGTTTTGCTTCTTCTTGACGTGCTTGCAACAAAGCTTCCTGCGACCGGCACCTGTTGAGTTCTTCCAGTCCTCTGGCTTTTGAAATTTCGAGGTCAATGATGCAATTTTGGCTTTGATTGCGTTTGCATCGCGAGACACACCATGCTGAAGCATCATGGTGGCAATTTCCCCAGTTATTGTCGTCTTGCTGCGTGCTTTCTTGGTCTTGGTACCACCTTTGAAGTCCGTCCAATTCTGGTATTCACCAGTCACTGCATCAACCGCAGTGATCCAAGCGACCAGCAAATCAAGAGAGCTCCGTCCATGAATGCCAGCAACCAAGCATTCATGACACCTGCACTTGTCAGTGTCCCAAGGTGGTGCCATGCTTCAAAATCACAGAAATGGAAGTTCTTCAAACCAGTCCATCCACCGATTTGGACGATGGAATCTGACAAATTCCATTGAAAAAACCGATGTAATCTACCAATTACAATGCGTTGTCAAAAAGCCAGTAAAACTTCCATTGAAGTTTTTTCAGCTTTGAAACCCCCTAATAAAGAGGAATATCCGCGTTCTTCTCCTTAACGTTTAAAAATAGTCTAAAGGTTGACCTCACAACAATGAACTTTGATTGGCTAAAAACGGTTGAATTTATTGAAATAACGTGATTTGATTGGTTAAAATTGAGTGAATGCCTTTTGAGCTTATGCGGCAATGTAGTAGGAAACAAATGACCGGAGTAGCGGTTCCCCGCTCTCGGCTGTGTGATTGACTGGCCTTGGGAAATTCAACTTGCGTGACAGCCAACGAGAAACAAGATATGACTTAGATTGCTTTAACTTTTACACCCCAGCCAATCTGTGTTTGCCTCGGATCATTGATACAGATACACCAACTATGTGCTTGGCGAGGAGGACGTCAGTTGCCAGCCGACACCTCTTCACCTCGTCAAGAAATGTGTGATCTCGGCATGACCTGAGTAAGACCTACGCATGACCTAGCCAAAATCATTCTCTTGACTAGACATGTGACCTGACCGCGAATTGACCTCCTCCAGCGAACGATTTGCTGCGATTTTGAATTTCGTGTTCGACTTGCCAATGCGGCAGGCATAGATGAGGTTCTGCAGCTCTTTGAATTGTCACGTTGAGGTTTGCTGGGGTCAGCAAGATTCCATCGTACTTGTGGCGTAAATCAGCAGAAGGAGTCAACTTGAAGTCAAATTTGCCGATGATCATGGCCAAAATCACTTGCATTTCGGCCAGCAATAATGGTCATAGTGACGTCTATGGGAGAGTATCGTTTGCTACACCAGACACTCCCAATACTCATCTATCGTAAAGATCTACTTACAGGTAGATCGCAACACGATATTTCATAGGACTTAAGATGAAGGCGTGCTTTGCTTTGATTGAGAACTCTCATAAAAGTGACACAAAATTATATCATTTCCCTAAATTTCAAAAATATGATACAAAATATGATACAAAATGTACAATAATGACATGGAAGATGATTTGCATTTGGTCAACGACTTCACTTCACTTTGACTTGATTGAGAGCTGCGGAGCATGTGGACGTCCTTTCAAGACCTTGGCGCCTTGGTATTGCCTCTTACTGCGACGGCCAGCTCGATTTTTGCAGGATGGATCATCCTCCGCTTCTTATGGAGAACATACCAGCTGAGTCCAATTCCACAGCCCGAATCCTCAAGTTTACTCTTTGGCAACTTGTACAATGATGCTCTCAATCGCCACTGAGCTTAACCGCCGTTTAGATATGACACGCTTAGCAGCGTTGCCCAGTGGCATGAGAGTGGTACATATCCCGAGCCATTCCTCAGCTACGTCAAGCGATTCGGCAATGCTGTCCGATGTCGAGAAGTCCTTGGCTATTCAGTCATGTTCACAGATCCCAAAGCCATTCAATATTTATTCTCGACGAACGGGAATAATTACCATCGAACGGGCTTTATTGAAAACTACCTGGCTGAACGCTAGTCGACTCTTGAAATATAACTCCTTCCCTAGAATTTCACTTTCGGCCCTGGCTTACTCAGCACAAGAGGAGCTGTCCACGACAATTATCGCAAAATGCTCAACCCATTGTTCAGTTCAAGCCAAATTAAATCCTTTATCCCGATATTTGAAGCCCAAGCTCGATATACTTGTGATACAATCTTTGCAAGAGCAGCCACATCAAAGGAGCCGATCAACTTGTACACTGGTAAAAGTAGACGAGAGTTTGTTATTACCTGTAGCTTTTTGTAGCATTTTCCGATTTGACATTGCGAGTAATTGGCTTGGCCGGCTTTGGATTCAACTTGAAGACCATCCTGAAGCTCGTGAAGCCTATCAAATGATTCAACAAGAACTCTCGCCATTGACTATTCTTGGACTTGCCTTAATCCCAGGCTTTGTCAATCTTCCTATTCCTGCCTATATTCGTCGTCGTAAAGCCCAAGCCATATTGCGACGAGTTGTCAACGAAGTTACCGAGCAAAAGCTGGCCCAGAAAACAACAGACGACAAACCGAAAGATTTATTGGACTTGATCTTACCGAATTCAACAACTCAAGAAGCCATTATCCACACCATGACGTTTCTCTCCGCTGGCCATGAAACAAGCAGCGCGGGTTTAAGTTGGATCTTTGCAACAATCTGCGACCGCCCCGACGTCATTCAGCGTATTCGTCAAGAATACAAAAATGTAATTGCCAAACACGGCTCGTTATCCACATGGGAGGCGTTAAGCCAACTCACATATACTATGGCAGTCATTCAAGAAACACTGCGGCTGAATGGCGTCACTCATACCTTGCTCCCACGAATTCCCATCAAGGATGACCACGTGCCAATGCTTGACGGGAGTTCTGTCTTTATCCCAGCAGTATTGTTTTACCTTCAAGTTGCAAAACACTTATCTCTCTAATAGGGGACGACAGTTGCGGATAACTTGGCGGCTCTACATCGCCATCCTAAACATTGGACAAATGTTGACGCGTTTATTCCAGAGCGATTCCTCGAAGGCACGCCAGAATGGGACGCTGATCTGAAATTGCACGATGGAAAACCGCACGCTTTTTATTATATTCCCTTTAGCATCGGAAGCACAAATTGCATCGGGCAGCGGTTTGCCCTTGCCGAGATTCAAGTCATTGTGGCCACGATCGTGAGCAAGTTTGATATCAAACTCACACCAGCTGCCGATTTACGCCACAAGCACAATGGAACAACGTTGACCCCAGTTAAACTCGAAGTGACGATCCAAATATCCGAAGGCGGGGCTTTGCCTGCTGCATAGTGCACTATAAAGTGCGTCGTGGATATTTAAAGGATCGAAAGCAACCTCAACTGTCATTAAAATAAATAGTTTGATGCCAGATACATCGATTCCAGCTTTTTCGGCCAATTTGCATTGAATATCTGCCGCGGAATCGTAGCCAACGTGCCTGGAATCCAGGCAATATATTGTCTTTTTTGTTCTAACTTGGGAGTTTTGGAGGAAAAGCTAAACAGTTTGTTCCGGAAAAACTAAAAATTTCAGCCAATGAATGAGCAGAAGTTGACATTCTGTAAAAGGAAAAAAGTAGAGGTTCAATTTCATTGGCTGCCCGATTCGAAAACCATGATTACGTCATCAGAAATACTCGTCTCTGATTGGTGTTCCGACATTTTGCCCGACTTTTTCGGTTTGGCTTGCCTTTCACAATTTCGGAACAAAACCACAATACCACAGTGAAATATTTACTGTAGCGGATCAACGTTTTAGCCACGATTTCTTTCCGAATACGACTTTACTATTGTAGAAAGAACATGATTACTGTCATCGATACTCTTCTCCAATGGTGGATCATCAAGGACCGAATGAATGCAAATTTGAGACGAGCAATGGATTACTAGCATCGACACTTTTTGCAGTGGTGCATCATCATGTATGACTGTTGTAACGTTAATGCAGTTCTAGTACTCTTGCAGTTTGTTGTAGTGCACTGTAACGATGTTTGAAAAGAATAAACTGCAAACGACTGCACCTGCAATGACCGATCTTCAAACCGATCCCATATCGATCCCCATTGGTCAACATATAACTTTTTCAAATTTTTGACAAATCAAAATGCCATGTGAATTAAATTCGCCAATCAAAAGCTCTCAAATTCTTGGGATCAATTCGAGGAATCACTCCAAATTTGGCAAGTATCGATCTTATGTTCCCAAAGAAACTGGCGGAAGTCTTTCGTCCTTCGTTGTACTTGGGCTATAATCTCCACAGCCTGTGCATCCTTCAATCGAGGGGTTATGAAAACCATTGCTCCAAAAGATCTGAAGCACATCCAATTTCGTGTTATGCCCAGTTGTTTATCCATCATGAAAAGATAGAGAAAGTGGCAAACACCCCAAGTTTCCCGTTTCATTAATCCGTTTGAAACGGGAAACTGTTTTTGCGAAAATTCTTTCGTCACGTGTCTTACAAAAAGCACATGATTACTGTCATCGATAAATTCTGCAATGGTGGGTCATCATGAACCGAACGCAATTTCGTGACGATTAAAAACGATATGATTGCCAGCATCGACGCTATTTTCAGTGGTGCGTCATCATCTACAGTGTATTTACTGCATTAATGTGAATGCATTGTTGTCCTATTCCAGTTCGTTGTATTGCACTGTATGTGGTCTACTCGATGCCAAAGCTCATTTCGGATTTTTCAGTCTGGAGTTCATGTGGACATCATTTGAAGACGCGGGCAACTTGGCTTTGCCTCTGGCTGCGACGGCAAGCTCGATCTTTTTGGCATCGTTCATTCTCCGATTTTTATGGAAGGCACACAAGTTGCGTCATATTCCGCAGCCCAAAACACGAAGTTGGCTCTTTGGCAACGCGTATGCTACATCTCGCAGTCCTTTCAACTAACTTGTCCTGAAATCTAGACTCGACTCGTTCGGGAGAGTGGCTCAGTGGCACGAGACTGGGGAATACCCTGAACCATTTCTTGGCTGGGTCAAGGAATTCGGGAATGCAGTCCGTCTTCGTGAATTCTTTAAATACACGATCATGCTGACCGACCCAAAAGCTCTTCAGCACTTGTACTCGTCGAATGCAAACAACTACCATCGGACAGATATGTTGGAGGACCTTTTGGCGGTAAGCACACCAACCTCGCGTATTGCTTGGAATGCTTTTTAGGACTTTACATTTGGCCCTGGCTTACTCAGCACAAGAGGATCCGTCCACGATCATTACCGCAAGATTCTCAATCCATTGTTCAGTGCTGCTCAAATCGACAACTTTATTCCCATTTATGAGGCTCAAGGTCGCCATGTTTGCGATACAGTCTTTGCCCAAGCTGCAGCCTCGGGGAAACCCTTCAACTTATACAAAGGTATGTCCCTGTATTTTGACCACCGTCGTCTAATGAGTCTAATGACGTTTGCAGCGTTTACAGACATAACATTGCGAGTGATTGGTTTGGCCGGCTTTGGATTTAATTTCGAAGACCACCCTGAAGCGCATGAGGCATACGCCATGATTCCCCAAGACGTGACGCCATTAACCATGATTGGCATCCACTTGATTCCTCATTTCTTCGACGTTCCGCTTCCTGGTTTTCTTCGTCGTCGTAAAGCCCAAGTTACTCTCCGACGTGTTGTGAATGAAGTCATCGACAAGAAATTAGCGCAAAACAATCAGACCGACAAACCAAAAGATTTGCTCGACTTGGTCTTGCCCCAATTTTCAACGCAAGAAGCCGTGATTCACACCATGACGTTCCTCGAAGCCGGGCATGAAACCAGCAGTTCGGCTCTCAGTTGGATCTTTGCTACCATCTGCCCCCGTCAAGATGTCGTTCTTCGTATTCGCAAAGAGTACAAAGACGTCATGTCCAAGCATGGCTCATTGTCGACGTGGAAAGCGTCGAGCCAACTCAAGTACACGATGGCGGTCATTCAAGAAACCATGCGACTCAACGGTGTTTTGCACATCATTGGCACTCGTGTTAGTATCAACGACGACACCTTTCCAATGCTTGATGGCACTTCAGTCTTTATTCCAGCTGTATTTTCATTCTCGTCAATCCAAAGAGCTAACATTTGTGGTTAGGGAACAGAAGTTGTGGTCAACGTAGCTGCTTTGCATCGCAATCCAAAGTATTGGACAAGCGCTGACGCGTTCATCCCCGAGCGATTCATTCAAGGGACTCCGGAATGGGACGCAGATCTCAAATTGCGAGATGGAAAATCCCATGCGTTCTACTACATGCCATTCGGCATGGGAGCTACAAGTTGCATTGGCCAGCGCTTTGCTATGGCTGAAATCCAAGTGCTTCTTGCTATGATTGCTGGCGAATTTGATGTCAAATTGACACCGAACGCAAATGTACGCCAGAAAAACAATGCAGTGACCTTGGCGCCGGCTAATCTCGAAGTGACCATTCAAAGAGCTGAAACCTCGTCTGTCGCCGCTGCCTAAAACACTCAATTAGCTATTGCATCTCATATCCTCTAATGCTTGATGAATATATTCTTCAATGTCAAATTCGGAGCATTTACTCGATGCTTTGTACAATCACCTCGAGTTTAGCTGGGAACAATATTGTGCCATTGTACTTGGCACCTAAATTTGCATCTCCTGTCAGAGCAATCCAAAACCGACCAAAGAGAGTCGCCACGGTTACTTGCCGGTACATAATAGAAGGCCTGAGGCTTGCCGTCGCGCAGTTTGCGATCGATATTCCATTCAGGTGTGCCTTCGAGGAAACGCTCAGGGATAAAAGTGTCTGCCTTGGCCCAATACTTTGGATGACGATTCAGCGCTGCGATGTTCACTTCAATAGCTGTGCCCTGGACAACTTAAGTCATGGTCGTAGGAAGATGACGTGAGTCGATTCCATGCAGCTTGTACAACGGTGTGGAGATTGACATATTGTAGACCGCTTACGCTTTAAGCGCAGTCTCCTCGCATTAAAACAAACGAGCGAGTATGACGAGCAGAAAATGCTAATTCTACAAGTAAATTTACAAACTCTTCGAAAATAACAATTCTGGATAAAAATATTTAAAATATTGTCGTTAAGCTTGACTACAAGGCCATCCGTGGGATCTTCCTTGGTTACGCCGAAGACATGCATGCGTACAAGGTGATGGACTGTACCACCGGCAAGCTTGTGGTATCCATCCATGTGACATTCGACGAATTGGACTCGGTGGCTTCTCAAGAACTCAAGCGGAACGAGCTGAGGAAACTCGGCCAGAACTACGAGCTCACGTTCGACTATTACAGTCGGCAAGCCTCCCAAGACATTGATTTCCTGTTCAATGGCGACACCACCATGACGGCGCTCAACGAAGAGGAAATCAATGCGTTGGAAAGCTTTGTCCAACATTTCAACCTCTGGGATGATGACTCCGGCGAGACCAACCTTGTTGAAGCATACGGCGGTTGTTTCCAAGTGTCTGGGCTCACCTTCAAGGCCACAGACAGCAACCTCGTCAAGGTCTCCAAGCTACAAGCCAAATCTTGTTGGCGCCGAAGTCGAGTTGGCTCGAGCTGCTTGCTACAATGTTGCCTTGCCAGCAGCCAGCGTACCAATCCCAAGGTCCTTCCAAGAGGCCATGGCGTCCGATGAGAAAGACCACTGGGAAGCTACCATCAGGAAAGAGTTGGATTCGATCAAGGCCAACGGCACCTGGAAGTATGTGCAATCCCCAGAAGACAGAAAGCCATTGAAGACTACTTGGGTCTTCAGAGTGAAGGAGAAGAGCGACGGTACCATCGAGCGGTTCAAGGCTCGGCTCGTCGTGAAGGACTTTCTGCTGATCAAAGGCCTTGACTACAGCGGGGTGTTTGCACCGGTGATGCGTCTTGAAAGCCTGCGCACACTCCTTGCTGTGGCCAACGCCCATGATCTACCAGTCGATCAGATGGATATCGACACTGCCTTCTTGAATGGCATCCTCCAAGACACGATTTACATCGACTTGCCCGAAGGCTTCTCGGTTGAGGACATACTCGACGAGATTGAGGCCATACTCGACGAGATTGACTGGGTGGGTGCCAATCCAACAGCTGCTGATGTTAAGCGCGTGGCCTGTCTATTGGTGAAGGCGCTCTCATGCTTGAAGCAGTCTCCTCGAGAATGGCACAAGGTGCTGACAGCCTTCTCGGCGAGAATGGTTTCGAGAAGACCAATGTGGAATCTTGCATTTACACGAGGCAGACCAACGGCCAGCAAGCAATCATCGCCATCTACGTCGATGATCTTGTGCTTGTTGCTCAGAACGACCATGTGATGGCTGACTTGAAGTCTGCGATTAAGCAACGCTTTGCGTCAAAGGATATGGGTCCCATCCATTACATACTCGGGCTGAAGATCATCCGCGATCGGAAGAAGCGATTGATCCACATCTCTCAACCGTTGAACGCTCTCAACATGCTCAAACGGTTCCAACTCGATCGAGCTCGCCCAGCGATGATCCCGCTCAATGAGGTTCTTAAGGCAAGCGATTCGCCAACCGAAGATCAAAGCAAGTCGGAAGCATATGCTGCCATGCACGCCAGGTACCGACAGGGTATGGGATCTCTGATGTATCTCATGCTTGGCACAAGGCCAGACTTAGCCTATGCGGTCCAGTCTCTTAGCCGCTTTCTCAATCGTCCAGGAAAAAACATTTCGGCGAAATGAAGCGCATCATGCGCTATGTGGCGGGCACGATGAGCCACGGCCTGCTCTATCGTGGCTCTGAGCTAGACATGTGTGGCTACACTGATTCCGACTATGCAGCCAACCCTGACAACAGACGGTCTGTCAGTGGCTACTGCACCTTCGTCGGGAAATGCCTTGTCTCTTGGGCCTCTCAGACTCAGGGGATCGTGGCTCAGTCGACGACCGAGGCCGAATACATCGCCCTTGCTCAAGCGGCCAAGGAGGTGCTCTTCATGAAGACCCTCAACTGCGAATTGGGCAACCCAATCAAGACTGGCTCCATCATCCGAGTGGACAACCAGCCAGCAATGGCGACAGCCTGCAACCCAGTAAACCACTCTCGAACCAAGCACATAGACGTGCGATAGTACTTTGTCAGAGAGCGCGTTCAGTTGGAAGAGCTCAAGCTCGAATATGTCCCCTCCAGGGACAACGTTGCCGACTTCTTCACCAAACCTCTTGTAGCTGCTGTGTTTGTGCCACTGCGCGAGAAGTTGGGCCTTTGTCTGCCCCCTGTGTCTCCAAGCACTCCAACAACTACAACCAACAGTGCGCATCCAAGCGCTCACCAGTGTAACTCTGCGTGTACAAGCGCCCCTGCGACTTTGCGCGTACCAGCGCCTCAACGCGTCCCAGCGTCTTTGCGTGTACCAACGCCCAAGCACTTCCCAGTGCTTCCTGCGCGCTCTAGCGCTTTCTGCATGTGCCAGTGCTTACACGACACTCAGTCAAACCACAAGAGCCTTTTAGGGGAACTGTCCAGGCCGGGAGGGTGTTGAAATACCCATCTATCCTAATAGGTTTGGGATGGTTTGTTGCCTAGCCAGTTGGATTTCCTCGGCTCCTTTAGAACTTTAGTTCATTAGTCACAGGGATTAGGTGAGCGACCCTTCAGCGCGTTCCCAACTGTTGGGCCGTGGGTCTTAAGCCGCCGCTTCCAAATATCACATCTGTTTTACACTCACGTTCCTCTATCCGCTCTTTACCGGCTATCGCCTCCTAGCTGCTCTAGGAACACTCAGTGGAATTGATCTGTTGCTCCCACTGGAAATTTGATATGTTTTGAAAATGTTTGAATTTATTGACGCATACACTATTTAATGTTTACGCAGGCATTTGAAGACCCACGAAACAAAATCAGTCTTATTGCCATTTTGATACTTTCGAGTTAAGACCATGAGGTTGTTATGGACTCCAAGGACTACATTTTGAGCCATCATGCGTCTCAATATTCAAAGTATTCATGGAGATATTGTCGATGGCGAACGGCGTCGGCGCGACTTTTTGGAAATTTCAATTTTGAGTTTTATATATGCTTAAAATCACCATTCTTAGCTCTATGCATTGATACTAATATTTAATCGAAATTTACAACGGAAGTTATTGAAATTCAGATAAAAAGTTGGGCACCCTATACAATTCCATCTATAGAACAATTTTTCACCTCTATTTTTCTCGAATATAAATTTTCAAAAGGTAAAAACTTTGAAGTCAATTATCTCGAGAATAAAATTATAGAGGAAGACCGATTTTGTTTCGTGGGTCTTCATTTTCTCAACCATGAACATTAAATAGTGTAATTTCAAACGCTTTAAATGTTTGAAAATATGTTCGAAACATTCAATTTCTTTTCACTTGAAATTTGTATGCGTCAATTGTTGCGTCAATTTGCTTGCGTCAAAATTAATTCCGCACGACTCCAGTTTTTCATTAAAACCACAATATCTACAAAACTTTTCATAATATTGATCAAAAATCCTAAAAATTTCGAGACGGTTTTTACATCATGACCGACATGAAGCTTCTTCATTTGCGAGTTCAAATCAGAAAGGAATTGTGGCTCGTTTGAAATTTTCAATCAACCAGTGTTTACCGACGTTGATACAGATGTCCTCGAGAATATGTCCGCCATGAATATGCCCCTAAAATAATATACATTTTGTATACCATAAAATTGTTAAGTATTTGTTTTAATAGTGGACTTTGACGAACAGGAGAGACTCATACAGGCATCAAAAATCCTCGCGCCGCGCTCCATGACAAGCCACAAGTCGCATCCGCGCATCCATTGAGTTGCCTATGCCATAGTCTTGTATTTTAGCGTTAGGTTCGCCGATTAAAATTCTTTTCGTCCTTCCCGACTACGTAACTCACGACCATCAACCACTTTCACGATCAACTATCGATGGCAGTTATGTGGCCTATTGCCTGTCAACTCTTACCAAATAGCTCCGCCGTTGCGTCGTGTGTCATCTATACGTCGATAAAGAGCAAAATTGCACTTAAGGCTTGATATAGAGTCGCAAGCGACAGATATGGTGGTGTATGGCTCTTTTCTTGCCGCCAAGATGAAATTTTAGACATCTTCCTTCTCTGATTGGCCGTACTATGCCTCAAACGATCATATTGGCCAAAATCGGCCAAAATCTGATACCTCTGTAAGGAATAAGTCCCAGTGGTACTTTCAGTTTGATTGGACTAAAACCCAGGGATCTCTGTACATTCAGCGTCATTGCAAAATTTTACAGTGTTAGACTCTTGCGATAATAAGCCAATCACAAATATTTAAAATTTACAGTTGTCAATTTGAGAGACTGACTTGTCTTCGGAATTCACAGAAAAATGATTCTGTCTTGCAATTTTAGACCAATCATGCACTGTTTTGTTGAGATCGAAACTTGATTGGCTGTAAACTCTCAGCATTCCAACACAATCCACTTTTCGAGTTGCATCCAAGTTGGAGGGTCCAAGACACAGAGCTATGCATGAAGTCAAGTTGGAGAGCATACCCAAGCGGGCGGACATGTATTTATAGACATGTATCACAAGATCAACTGATTTTCAACATTGTTAGACTCAAGATGTGCATGGTTGTGTTTTCTTGTCGTTTTTTGAAGTGATTTGGAGAACCTGCCGCCAAGCAAGTGGAAAGGTATATGGACATGTATTACGAGATAAACTGATTTTAACTTGTTTGGATCTAGAGTATGCATTGGATTGGGATCGTCTTGGCTGTTTTCTTTTCGTTTGTGGTTTTTTTGGCTTCATGCCATGCTGCTTCTCTGGCTGGAGCTCTGTTTTTGCCTTTACTCAAGTCTGCGTTTGCTTCTGGGCTGCTCGTCTGCTAATTTCTCGCGTACACGTAAAGCTCGCACGACAGTCAAGACTTTGAGCTGAGAGGTTCGTATTTCTTGCCATTTTTGGAAAGAAAACAAAACATTGGAGATGTTTTGTCAAACCACTTCATCACAGTGGCTTCGTCAGGTCTAGTTGTCAATGTAAGAGTATTAATTTCAAGGAATTTTGTCATTTTGTCCATTAGATATCGCCATTCACACATGGGTTTTCTTTGTTTTTGGTTTGGCAAGTCAATCAACTGAATTTTTCGATATGGAATATGGCTTCTTGATTGATTTCCAAGCCACCACAATTTCCAAGCGGTCAAAATATCGACACTTGGAAACACAAAGTCATTGGGAAGCATGTGAAATCGGCCACCCCAGAAGAAGACTTGGCCGTTGGAGTTTGATTCAGTCGGAGAATTATGTGTAGTGCTTGATATTGGATTTAAAGTTAGTACATTTGCCAGTGCTTTTAGAATTGATTTATCCAACAACGCAGGGGTAATTGTTCCAGCAGATACTGAATACTCTTCCAAGATTTTGCGTACACCATCCACAACCTTTGGGGGAATACTAATGATTGTTTCAAAATTGCGATCCAAATCCTTGGTTTAACATGAGGGGGCACCCCTGTTGGTTGAATGCAAGAAGTGTTATCGCTAAACAATAAATTTGATTTCAACTTGGCTAGCACATCCATTTCCCGAAAAATCAAAGTCGAAAACAATGGATGAATCGATGGTAATGTAGCAATGAGATAATCACTGTGGTAAACCAGAGACGCTAAGAATAATTCCAACACACCATTTAAATGATTTACCATATATAATTTGGGAAACATTGAAGCCATGGATGTGGAGACAAGAGATTTGTCAAGCTGGGAAAAATGAGGTGGTGAAACGGAAAATTCAGAGCTATGGAGAGGCAGACCTGCCACAACTCGACCTGTGAACTGGTCGCCGGCTGCCTCATATCTAAAATACCTTTCCATAACGTTCCCAATCGACCATCCGCAACAAACACACACACTGATAACCGATGGACCACCCGTAGAACCAGAACAAGCGAACGTAGCCACACCTTTTCTGATAGAATGACTTCCAAAGTCATGCCTTTTCGCTTTTCTTAGCACCCAAGCCAAGCATTCTTGCAAGAGATTTACCAAAACGATCCTATAATTAAATAATAAGTACTTCGCCATTTTAATCTATTCCACCTTTTGTTTTGAACCTGTAAATAGAGATCCTGTGGTAATTTGACTGTTGCACGAGAGATATATCCCCAACGCCAAGAACAAACAAATATTTGGCTTCAAGGGGTTTGCGTAACAATGTCTAGGATCCTTATTTCTGTTCCTACGAATAAAATAGAATAATTTAACTATATCCCCTGTGATTTATACCTTCTTGTTGCGACTTTGTTTTGAAAACTGTGATGCCGATTGCATCTTCTTCTCTCGAAATATGGCCAAACCTAGAGATATCATAACCTACTTTGTATGACACATGAAAAACCTTATTGTTTCCGTGGACTGTGATCTACACATCAAGTTCCACGTCATAATTAGAAAAAGGTGTGCAAATTCGTTGTCGTTTAGTTTGAGGCTTGTTTCAGCAAGTGATTCGTACATCATAAAAGTAAGGGGCCGCTTCCCTGTGTATTCCTTATCTCCTGTTTGCATGCCTGTCGCCATCGACTTTTTATGCCTAAATCGAATCATTTTAAACAGTTCCTGCAGTGAATTTTGGCTTGTTTTGGAAGCTCCATTCTATAAATTCCAAGAAGTCGGAGTAAGAAAATACAGTTAAATTGATTGTTGTCCCGTCTTTGGACTGATCGCATGGCTTAAGTAGATCATTTTTGCCAGTGAGGCAGCACCATTTCTTGATTTGGTTGACACCTGAAGTGTATTTCACCCTAGACTCCTGCGAAATGCGGTTTCTTCGAGCATCTGCAATCGTGAAACCACGACGTTCCTCGTCCATTCTGCAAGAAATGATCTGTCATTTCGTCCTTTTCTTGATGATTGATTGGCTTAAACATCCACAGAAATACCCGTCTGTGCGTTCCTGGCCTTTCACATTTCTGTCCAAATATTTTATTAAATACAAAAATCAAGTTATATATTGTTTTAAAATTGAAATTACTTTTAATATTCACGAAAACCCAGGACAAATTTTCAGTAAATGCATTTAAAACGCAAGTATTTTTCTGTGAATTCTGTAGAATGACAATTGAATCAATATACAGCTGTAATATGAAGATTACCGTACTCCGTATATTAAAAGTTGCAAGAGATTATAAGTTCACAGTTGTACCTACTACGAAAATTAGTACAAATCTGATGAAGGCAAAATATAATAAATGAGGGGTAGAATTTATTCGCACCTGGGTCTGACCTATACCTTTCCAATTTTATATATCGATACTGACGGGTAAAGTTTGACATGCCAATAGCCATTCTTTTTATCAACAAAGAAGCTGACAGTGAAGCTGTAATTCTCACCGATTCGACAAGTGATCAATCAGGAGATGCCGACATGATAGCAAAATACGCAAGGGCAGAACAAAGTTGTTCGTGCCTGTAAACGACGACGACTAGTTTTCTTCGGCGTAAGCCTATGATAACGCGTCAATATCATAGGTAAAGCGACGACAACAGCGAGTTAATAGAGGTTTTCTATACATTACACAGAAACTCGAAATCATTTTATCGTCCAGACATCATGCCTGAGGCCTTTTGTGATCGGCAAAGTGGAATCCTGTAGAAATTGATTATCCTAATAAATAATACCCCTTATAATAGATATCTCGTTCAAAATGTTGGCATAGAGTTTATCTTTAAATTTGTATGCAACATACTTACAATATTCGATTTGTCAACTCTAACAAAGTCCCACTTACCTTCGAAACTTTGTATAAAGTCTGAAATGCGGACGCAACTTCATTTTCAGCAAGTTTAAAAATTCTGACATATCAATATTTGAGACATCTGGATAACAATAGTGACATTCAATAAATATGGCATCAAAATATGGATAAAATTTATTGATACATGTCTGCCACCAAAATTTGGCTGAAAGGGGATGTGCCAAAAAATTGGTTTGAGATAAAGAAAATGAGTTTGGTGTTTAGAGGAGTCCTTGAGAGATACTCGGATGAATCATATCAACATCATCAAAACACTCCTTTTTACATGTTTCAGAGAATTTCTATTTCAATTCCTTTTTTTGGAGGAGAGAAAATACTTTGTCCCTTTACTTAACTCGATGAAGTAATCTTTTTGCTTTACTTTATTAAAGGGGACAGACAAACTATTCAAAATAATTTGTGTTTCTCAAATTATAAGATTATTTCAAATTATCTACTTGAATAATTCAAATTATTGTGACATTTTTATAATTCTATTTTTGCTGATTTTAATAAGATGGATAATTAAACTCGGATAACGTATGCATAGTGAAGAATGAAATAAGAATGTCGATTTTCATTTTTATCTATTTTGTCTTGAGCTATGCCATGAACACGAGATTACAAGAGATTGAAGACCGCTTACGCTTTGGCGCAGTCTCCTGAGGATTGAAAAATTTTATATTGTCGATTTGGTACCAATTTCCACTTCCTGCGCAATCGAATCACGCCAGTCGAATCGCGCCGCCAATCGATCACGCCTCTGATTGGATAAAAATATACTATAGATTGATTTGATTGGTAAATTATAAACAACAATGTCGAGACACCACTGAACCATCATCGATCATGCTCCTTTGTCCACGCCCGTCCGCTCATGTAGACAGACGAGATGATTCAAAATTCTCTCAGAGAACTCACGGGGAGCGTGTGACGCAAGATACGGCTGTTATGACTGAGCGTGTGACGCAAGATACGGCTGTTATGACTGAGCAAAATGCTCACTACCTTTTCATCATGTCGATTTCACAATTCCTGGATGAAACAGTGGGCTACAAGCGGTAACGATTTGGATTTTGCTCGTCACAACAATGAATAATGCTTAAAATTGATGATAAGTAACAGTAGAGCTTGGAGCTTTAAAGAAGCTTATCCCCATATTTTCCCTCAGGCGCGATTCAGGCGTCATTGTGCTGAAATTGAGAAATCACGCAAAACATGGAAATTTACAGCAAAAGCACAATATGTACTATGATATATAAACGTAGTCAGAGGACATGGGTTGACATGAAGTAGAATGCAAATCACATTCAAAGCCCGCTTCCTTTTTCTAAATTGGGGTCGAGAAGTAGATATTTATATCCTGCTAAAATAAATATTTATTGTATATTTATTCGTTCCCATTCCTAAACTTAATATTTTCAAGAACCAAAATCGGATATTCCTGCTCAAAAATATAGCTATTTCAAAAATTAGTTCAATAGCTATTTAGTCCGACTATTCTTCGATAAAGTAAATTTTATAGCCTAGAAACACTACAGGGAATAGCGTTCGCGGGTTTTTCACCGAAAGTTTTCAAATTTTAACGAATGAAATGAAACTTTTACTAAACCAACAGTTTTCATTGGATTTAATATTGGCGCCAAATTTAATAATAACTACACTGTCTTTATCCTCCAAATTTCAATTTCTCGATGACTGTGCTGTCTGTGCCGGTGGTTCATCAGCACACCGATGCCGTCAAGCGCCGCCCACGACCAACGATCGCCCAAAAGCTGTGGGCTGTGTCGGTGCTGGAAAATTTACCTATCCACGATGCCGTTCGAATCACCGGGTACTCCGCCACAAGCCTGAACAAGTGGAAGCGCGAAAAGCGCATGCTCGTGGGCTTTGAGCGGTCGAAAACCCGCAAAAAAAACATTGGCATTACTGGCGCGAAGGCCATTGTTCCTGATGCATACGGCTTGGCCCTCTACATCAGAGATATTCGTCGACAAGAAATGGCTCTTACAGCCGCTCATATGATTAGCTATTTAAGAGTTAATCATAATGAATGGTTGTCTGAGTACATGTCAACAAGGAAGTCGGTTTATAGCTCTCTTCTGCGCCTTCTCCAGCGATTCGCGCATCGCAATGGCTTCTCTCGTCAGCGACTTTGTCGCCAAAAGAGACCTCAAGAGGATCTCGAGGAAACTCAATTGAGTTTTGGCCGTCAATTCCACGAAGAATACGGCGATTTCCCAAGTGACTGTGTTTATAACACAGATAAAACGGAAATATACTATGATATGTCTCCTAAGACAATTCGGGCTGTCAAAGGAGAGGGAGCATTTGTTGCAAATGCTGAAAAGCATTCACTGCGCATGGCGGCTCTCTTGACCATCAGAGCTGATGGTCAAAAACTGTCTATAGTCTTTGTGATCCGAGGTGTTCCTGGAGGATGCATCGAATCAAACGAATTTGAGAGCTATCCTCCGGTACATCATTATGTGATGCAATCTAAGGCATGGATGGATGGTCCTGTCTGGAGAACTTTTCTCCGTGACGTGCTGATGGTCAACATTGAGAACCCTTCGGTACTCATTGTTGACAACTTTGAGAGCCATGTTAGCGAGGAAAGCGAGCGCATCGTTAGTGATGAGCTAGGGTGTCACCTGTACCTTCTCCCTCCCAACAGCACATCCTACTACCAGCCCCTTGAAAAATCCATCATGGGGCCTTTCAAGCAGCATTTGCGTGACCTCTGGGTTCTTGCAAATGACGACGCGAAGACTGCAAAGGAGAAGAGAATCTCTATAATCAAGCGTGCTATTGAAGCTTGGGATAAAATTTCCCCCGAAGAAGTTCGAAAAAGTTTTTTCAAAGCTCTTCCTAAACCTGAATAATAAATGACCATTGTCATTGACTTTTCATAAAAGCAGCTTGAATAAAACTTCTTCGAACCTTTCGTTTTGAACATTCAACTGCTCTTCATAACTACTTATTCTATTCTTTATTGCTACCCCAAGGTGGATCTCAAAACATGACTTGTCAATCCAACTTGGTGCACCAATAAATCATTTTTAAATAAGTCATTGTGCAGAACAATTAAATATTCAACGGACAATCTATTGTTCTGCGCAATTATTTATTAGTTGGACCTCATTGTCAACTGCAACATCCAAATGCCAGGAATAAATGAAAGCGGGCATTCACTGTGCGACCGCTTTCGGCAGTCGAGTCACGTTGTGTCTGAACCACACAGACAGAGCGTCGTGGTCCACCTGGATATTGCAGTTGACGGCGAGTTTCAACCAATAAACGTTCACCAAGTTCAATAAACTGTCTGACTTCACCAGAACACTGGAAATCAAGAAATGACAATTGACATTTGACGGTTGAAGTTCATGCTATTAATAATAAAGAATTGTTCGTTATATTATCCTAAAACATGAAACTGCGATATATTGTTGACTGTCGAATTAGATTATGATACTAGACTTATTCACCTTGTTTATAAATAACCTGTTAAAGTTAATGCAGTATATTTGGGGTTTGGGGATTTTTAAATAAAAATGGTTGACGGAAAATTTGAAGTTATTTCATTGGTTGGTTTGAAAACCAATCAAATCACAGAGTCTGGACGCTACTCAGCGTCGTTCCCTGTAATTTTGATTAAGTTAACAATTTTATCTTGAAAATACTTAATAAAGTAAATTTTTACTTTAATTAACTGAAAGGGACAGACAAGAGGACAAGAGGACAACTTCTCGACAAGCACCACCCAAATCTTCACCCTGACACAGTCATGAGACTGCGAACAAAACTGAAAAGCCCATCCAAAATCTTCACCCTAACGCAGTGGAGACTGCGAACTGAGGCCTCCAACTCTGCAAGAGATAGGCTCTCATTCAACGATGGTATGAGCGTTGGCTCTATACTTGCCGTCGGTTGAGTTCCCCGACCAGGGCCTAACACATGTGCGAGTGTTCGTGAAACTAGCATCCACGCGAACACTTGCACGATCGACTAGTTAGTTTTTCGGCTTGGCAACGGTCTTGACAGGGAGCTATCCATGTTCACTCTTGTCCAAGGCTACAATCACGACAATGAGCTTTCATATTTGTTTCTCCAGTTTTTGTCGAAAGTGACGGGAGATAATAAATCACTTCATACTCTTTTGGGCCACTGCAGATTCAAAAAATGACCAAATTCATGAAGGTGGATTCGACAGAGGTGACTGCACTATGATTGGTCAATATTAACCGGCATCCGGATAATGCACTTTCTGCCTTTGTTCGCTTCCACCTCAGTTCACTGATTTTGAGCCGAGGTCGAGCACCTCGGTCGAGGCCACACGACAGAGGTGATTCTGTGTGACGTCAATTGTTGGTAGTATTCTAGCCAGTGGTATTTGAACGCATATCTAGATTACTTCTGGATGCCATTCCACATTCGATGAGCAAGTACGCACACATCATTGCCATTGCTGACAAATCCATAGGTGGTCAAGCGAACCCTGTGAGCGATCCAAGACCCGACCCTACTCCCTCCGTCAGTGCAGCGCGAGCTCCGGCAAAGTATGGAAGTGCGCAGAAGGGAAAGGGACGAGCACAAGCTGTATGGTGCGATTCTTCTGTCGAGCTGCTTCTTCGCCTGCGCTTTGCAGACATGTCAGATCGTTTCAACGGAGCCCGAAACAGTCAAATGAAGAAAGAAGCTTATGGTATGCTTGCTGACGAGCTGTCTACTGCCATGGGCCGCGAGTACGACCACAATCAAGTTCAGAATATGGTATTACTTGAAACGTTTTTCCTGTTAAATCAATATAGCTCCATCAACTACGCAAAAGCTGGTTTCATCCAAAACACAAACCCACGGGCAATGGGAAGAATGTGAAGTCGAAGCCACAGTATTTCGACATCATGTTTGAATATTGGGGTTCAAAACCTGGTTATTCTCGGGACTCTCTACTATCGTCTGACACGAACGCTGCTATTCAAACAATCGATGATAACGATCAAGACAGCGAACGGAGCAGTGAAAACTTTTTGACATCAAGCGATACTGAGCACAACCCTGGCAATAGTGACGAAAATGAAGCCATTTCCAATATGAAAAAGAGATCGAAACCAGAGCACTTTTCACGACCTCGTGCAAACGAGGCGATAAAAAAACCAAAAACAAGTGGCTCTCAGGCAGATTCAATCCTGCGAGGTCTTGAGGCTGTTGGGACTGGTCTGCAATCACTCGGCACAGCTCTAACAGCCGCACCAGTTGGAACGGGGGATAATGTGGCGCAAGAAATCAAACTGCTTTGCAACGCCAAACCGATGCTATTGAGAAACTCATGAAGCAGCAAGCTAATCAAATGGAGCAATTAATGAGCATGTTTCTGTCTAGAGAGGGACATCGAGATTAACATTTTAATACATGTGGCTTGCATACCGACTTTTGAAAATTGATTTTGCCAAGCGGTTCCGACGATGCCGGGCAACTTGTCGAATGATCTTATCGCTTTCCACAGGGGTTTTACCAGTTCTTTCATGCGGTTGGACATAGATATTTGAGTCGCGACGTGGGTCTGAGGCATCAAACAACGAGTCATTCAGTTCAAGCAGAATATTATGAAGGACCATGCACGCCATGATTACACTGCACGATTTCTCAATAGCCTTTTCAGCCATAACACCTTTGAGGATCCTAAATCGCTCTTTTAAGCGGCCAAACGCACACTCCACGACCATCCTCGAGCTAGATAATACAAAATTAAAGTGTCGTTGCATCGCTGTGAGCTTGCCACCTTCCTCATGAGGCATGTACGGGATAATTAACCATGGGAACAAACAATAACCTGCATCACCGACAATGAAGCAACCGGGAGGAATAAGGGAGCGGACGTTGCGGCCAAAATAAGATAACTTCCAAATCTTTTTATCGGAAAAGGAACCCGGGCGAATATCAACGCTCATAAATTTGCCAACGTGATCCACAATGGCTTGGACATTAAACGACGGGTCACCATGGCGGTTATAAAATCCGTCAAAATCTTTGGGTCGGTTGATTTCAATTAAAGTACCATCAACGGCTCCAACAATGCCAGGAATTGATCTTTTCGAACGGAAACCATCCTCCACTATTCTCCAACACACTTTTGACTGTGGCAGACGTATCCACGACCAAAGCATCTGTGATACAATTTGCACAAACGTATTAACGATATCAATGCACCACGACTTGGATACACCAAACACTCCAGCTACATCACGATAGGCACCCTGAGATCCTAAAAAATACAAAAACACTGCGACTTTATTTTCGAATGAGTGTTGCTTTGTGTAGAGATCGAGGCTAAACTGTCCATTTCAGCACGTAAAAGGACACAAATCCTGTCAAAGGAGGTTTGACTGCAGCGGAGGTTGTCTACGAACCACTGGTCGTACCTTGAATAGCCATACATGGTCTCAAAATCAATTGTTAATATGTTGAATTTTGCTGAGCGGGTAAAAAGAGAGTTTGCAAGCATGGTAAATGCAACAGACAAACCAGATGAAGCTGCAGCAGCGACGACAATGGTCGCCTTCATTGACGAAAAGAACAAAGGTGAAGGATTCCCCGACCACAAAACTGTTCAACAAGCAAGATCCGGATATCTATATGGATAAAAAACAGTGGGACTTGGTTTTGTTAGTTTTACCCGACCAGGGCCTTAAGTCTCGTCTCAAGAATCCATTTGGTTCATATCAGGATTGTTCGTGGATGAAGTTTACTTTGCGGTAGCAGATTTTGTCCCCCGTAGATTGGACGCTTTACGCGGACCTCACATTGCTATGCCCGCGCTTGGCTTTCCCGAAAGAAGGGGCACGATAAATTGGATCATCTCAACCAATATATTCATAGGTTATTTACAGTTGTTAGGTTTTATTCAGCTTTCTGATCTGATGCAGGTTTTCCTCATTGAAACTGCAGTGGCGAAGCCTTAAACTACGGAGACGATGCTTGACATCCGCTCAGAAAACCGGCTTAACGTAGAATGGAACAGCAAATGGAAAAAATTCTGCCTTTGAGGAGGGCGTACCCCATACAAGATTCCCAACGATTCAGCGAACAAAGTTGCTCAACGTCATATTTGCTTTGGATGACATAGCTCAGACATATTCCACAAGGGCAGACACTGGAGATCTTTTAATTTTCTACAGGACTTACATTGTCAGATTTGTTTTTGCACGGAGTTCGCTTTTGTTATGTACTTCCTCCGATCCACAAATATTGCGCGAGTTTCAGGAGGGTGTACATACCTCATCATAATATTATGAAGATAACTTCAAAATCCAATTTCTCCCTCCCCAGAAGTAAGTATTGAATTTCCATTGGATGGCTGGATAGAGCGGGAAAAGGTGATCAATTTGACGTCTTTCTCGCATCAAATTAAAACACACCAGCCACCAGTTCTCGACAATGATTTAAATATAATTTATTATATAAAACATACACTCATAGTGCAAATCCGTCGTCGTTATTCCGAAATGGCGGCAGGCAAGAGAGATTTAACAAATGAAGAGCGCGAGTGCATCCTGAGGGAGGTGCTCTTGCACAGTAAGCAAGCCTTCATGATGCGGCTACCAAAAGGGCTGTGCGCCCATCTCGCAGCCAAATACAACTGCCACGTCTCATCCATTCGTCGCGTCTTATCTCGGGCAAAGAGTCAAGGGATTCAAGACGGCAACATGAGAGTCTGTGTCAAAAACAGGAAAAAAGGCCGAGTCGGACGGAAGATGGCTCACAGTCCAGCTCAAGTCAAACAGAAACTACTGGACATGCCACTTGAGCTAAGGGGAAATCTACGAATGATTGCAACGAATACAGGTAGGCTACATTTTACTCTATATTTGACTGTGCTAGGCATAATCTATGGTTCTCTACATAGATATCTTAAGCTTGGAATGTTCCGCTCACACACGAACTCCATTCGTCCCCAGCTGACCCCAGCAAACAAGTACAGTCGCTTGAAGTTTGCACTCGGCTTTGTTCGTCCAAGCATGGAGATAAGTGAAATGCTTGAATACGTTCACCTGGACGAAAAGTGGTTCTACCTCACACATGAGAACATAAAATTCTATCTTGTCCCTGGCGAGAAAGAACCCGACTGGAGCTGCCAAAGCAAACGCTTCATTACAAAAGTAATGTTCTTGACAGCGGTCGCCCGTCCTCGCTTTTGCGAAGACACAGGCTTGTGGTTCAACGGAAAGATCGGCACTTGGCCATTTATAGAGCTTGCTGAGGCAAAACGGTCAAGTGTGAACAGACCTGCTGGAACTCTGGAGACAAAGGTTGTGGTTGTGACGAAGGATGTTTATCGATCTTAGAGCATGCCCAACGCGGCCACGCTAACCAAATAGAATTTAGCGCTCTAGCGTGGCAAATTCAAGCCCAACGGTACCACGCTAAAAATATCGTGTAACGGAATTCTAGCGTGCACGCTAGAATTTCCACTAGATTTAGCGTGGTGAATAGCGTCTGGCGTGGTCAACCCGATATCTTCCCGAGTGCCAGCATCTCATGAACTTCATCGACTTGTTTGTTGATGATGATACTATTGAACAAGTGGTTGCCATCATGGATGAAGACGACCTTGAACAACTGTCGTGGGGTGCCTCCAGGTTTGGCCGTGCACCGGCAGTTGATCGCCGCCGAGAACTGTATGATCAACTTCTCTACGATGACTATTGGGGACCAAGTCCCATTTATGATCACACTTACTTCAAAAAGCATTTCAAGCTACCAATTGAGCTTTTTGACGAAATTCACGAACGTGTCAAAGCCCACGATGCCTACTTTGAGCAGAAACGAGATGCTGTGGGTAAGCTAGTGATATTGTCTCTCTCCAAAATTGCCTGTGCGATTAGACAATTGACCTCTGGTGTGTCTCCTAATGAGCTTGATGATAAATACAGAATGGCACCTTCGACTGGCCTGGAATCCTTAAAACGATTCTGTTCTGCAGTGATTGGAATCTATGGTGACTCTGTGCTACGGTTTCCAACTGAAGCCGATCTCAATAATCTCATAGCGGATGGACTGGCCTCTGGCTTTCCCGGATGTATTGGCTCCATCGACTGTATGCACTGGGAGTGGAAAAATTGCCCATCTAGTTGGAAGGGCATGTTCCAAGGAAAAGACAAAGTTCCGACTGTTGTGCTTGAAGCAATAGCTGATCGTCAATGTCGCTTTTGGCACTTTAATTTTGGTTCCCCTGGCACGTTGAATGACATCAACGTATTGGATCGCTCACCATTGTTTAACAATGCTGTCATGGGGGAGTCGCCCCAGGTTAAATTCACTGTAAATGGTCATTACTATAATTATGCGTATTGGCTAGCCGATGGGATTTACCCTGACTACGCTTGCTTTGTCAAGACAATTCAAAATCCATGTACACGCATGCAAAAACACTTTGCTGCAGCCCAGGAGGCTAACCGCAAAGATATTGAAAGAGCCTTTGGGGTCCTTCAAGCTCGATTTCATATATTGGTTACAGGGTGCCGGCTTTGGAACCGTGAATCAATGGCAGACTTGATCAAGACTTGTGTAATTTTGCACAACCTGATCAAAGACAAGGCCCACGCAATGACTATGAATTCTCTCAATATTTGGTTCAACACCCTTTTGCGATGATCAGACGAAAAGAGGACCAGTCCGTCAGAGATCGTGAAGAAATGATTCATGAGATGCAGGACAGCACGGTCCATTCACAACTCCAGTATGATTTGATGACATCAATGTGGCAGCACTACTCAAAAACTCAGTAGAATATATCTTGACAGCAATGCTAGATTTTATCTCTTATACTGCATCCTCCACACGCATAATCATTCCTTTAATGCACTAGTTTCTCGGCTTGAATGATAAACAGCTTGCGCCTCAGGAAAAGATATCGATTGATTTTCGTACAATTTGAAGTTGAATTAAGTGAGAAAACTTCCATCATGATATGTTTTAGCAACATTGCATTCTTTTTTCATACGTGTCGTCAAGAAGAGTAAATTGGACAGCTCTTGATGAGCTCGCTTTAATGGCCACTGTCATGCGCTATAACTTCTTTTGCTGATTGTGGGGCGCAAATGACAATACGTTCAAAACTTTCACAGACGATCCAACAATGTCAAGGTACGCACTTGAGATGCAATGGCAGGCAGAGGGACTTCAAGTTGGGCAAACGATATAAGATCCTGAAGGCACTGATTATGATTAAATACAGTATTCCAAGTTTCTTGATATTTAGCTGTCGTATTGTTATCATAATATTGCATCCCCCAACCGGAATGAAATCCATGTTACCAGCGCAATAAGCGATGAGATATACTTTTGAAGGATTTCAAGAAAGTGCTGAGTATGAAGGATTTAAATCGACTGTCGCAAAACAAAAACGTTCATTGAAAGCTCCAGAACGATGTACAATGTAAGATCTCAAATTCGATGTTAAAATATACGATCTTAAACTACATCTTCAACATCGCTGTCATTTCTTTGCTGCACTAATTTCTCAGCTTCATCAATAAACTGTTTGCGCTTCAGGGCAAAATATCGACGGCTTTCGTCGCTGTTTGGATCAAGTTTGAACAATTCCATCATAATGTGCTCGTGCAACATTTCGTTCTTTTTTTCAGAAGCATCTGCAAGTCGGGCAAGCTGTACTGCCCTTGATGAGCTTTCTTCAACGGCCATTTTCATGTGCTTTGACTCCTTTTTGCCGATCGTGGGACGCTTGGCAATTTGAACTACATTTTCAGTTTCAGCAAGAGATTCACCACTGTCGAGATCAAGAGCTTGACGCACTTGAGACGCAATGACTGAACGAGAGACTTCAAACTTGGGAAGACGACATAAAATCTTGTATACTCCCGCATGTTTGAATACAGTATTCTTTGTTTCTCGATATTTTCGCTTGGCATCATTCACATAATCTTGCATTTGCCACCCAGAATGGAATTCTCGTAATGATTGAGACAAAAGTCCAACAAACTTGGACACATCCTTTTGAAGGACGTTGTTGAAACGATTGGCGAGAGAGTTGGGAGACCTTTCAATCCCGCTAATTCGTCTTGAGTTGAACTCAACGTGTACTTTCGACCAAAATGTATCACCGCTTTGATCAGTTCCAACAGACGCGTCAGTTGAGATTTTGACGTAGGCAGAAGCAAGAAGCTCATCTTCTTCTGTCCTGAAGTTTGATTGTCCAAACACGCAACCTTTAGGAGGAATAGTTGATGTGGTTTCCATGGCACTGAGGCTTTTTTATGAGATGTCGCTACTCTTTTTGATTAAGAATGAATTTAAAAAGCGTTTGGCGTTGGAAGTGTAAACGACCGTTGGGCTCGTTGAAGCCCCCACGCTAAATTTGTTGTGTGTAACGCACGCTAGATCTGATTTAGCGTGATGAAATAGCGTGGTTGCGTTGGGCATGCTCTTACCTCATCAATTAAGTACTACCGTCAATCGTGAAGGCATGGCCTGAGTCATCGAAACGAATTGTTTTGCAACACGACAAAGCCAGACCCCACGTCACCTCCGCTGACACTGAATTGCAACGTTGCTTCGACAAGCACAAAGCTGACGGTTGGCGTTTTGAGTTCACACCGCAACCGCCCAATTCTCCTGATATGAACATCCTTGACTTGGGCTTTTTCGCTGCAATTCAGTCATTGCAGCATCGACAATCGTCCCGCTCAATTGACGAACTCATAGACAATGTACTGAAAGCTTTTGAAGATTATCCCTACCAACTACTCAACCATACATTCCTCACATTGCAATCTTGCTTGGTCGAAACCATGAAGAATTCTGGAGGCAACACGTTCAAAATTCCACACATGGCCAAACAGAAAAATGAGCGTCATGGACAATTGCCTCAAAATGTCCTCTGCCCACCCGATGTCTATGCAGAGGCATTGGCCTCGTTGAATTTGCATGATGGTGACGAAATGGACCGGAAGTGCGACAAAGAGAGCGAGGAACAGCGAGAAATCGACGAACTTGCCCAATACTTGGAGACCATCGCATTGAATATTCGAGCCAAGAGGACATTTCTTTGGCCCTAAGCGAGTTGGATATAGAGCCAATAGACATAGTAATAGTATGAAATAGATATAGCTATGTTGGTACATAGTTGATTTGTTGAGCGCGGCAGGGGGGTTCTCGAGGTAAACCCCCCTCCTGAATCGAATGCCGCTATCGGTTTCCTTGAATTCGTGAATTCAACAAAAAATGAGGCATTTATTGTAACGTTACACCTGTAAATTTTTATATATGAAGTTTTGGAGGTATAATTATTTATTCCGGGAAGGACAGATCGGAAATGTCATTCGCGCAACAATTGTGGATCGGAGGAAGTATTTCAATACGACTCCAACGCCCCGAGGAGACAAAGCATAGCCAGTCTTCGATCCCTCACAATGGAAACACTCATCCATTTAATGGCAAATTACCCCCAAAAAGTCAAATTCCACAATTAGCGGTGCAATTTTATCCATTTCCAAAGTCAAACTATATTTATAAGAGGAAATTCTTGAATATTCCATCTTATTGACTGACTATTTTTATCCCATATCAACAGTCCTTGCATGCCAAATCTACGATCTCCAGGCGCACGAAATTGACATCCTCCATGCCTTCTTATGCCATTGAGAGCACACTACAGCAGTGATTTCACCAGCTCGCTTTGAAAGTTAACAGTGAATCAAACGTGAGATGGCATATCCTCTTGTCCAATCATATTGGACAAATATATCTTTTTTTGGATTCCATTATCCAAATGTAGTCAAATCAATTTGTTGAAGATTTTGCCAAATCACACTTTGTTTGCTCGTTATATTGCATATTTTCATTGTGCGAACCTGACGACAGCGATGGATGCGCAGCTCATACTCGCAGCGACTACTGCCAGCGCCATCCTTGGCGCGTTCCTCATTCGGTATCTACTGCAGCCACATCCCCTCGACAAGCTTCCAGGCCCGAAAGCGCGCAGTTTTCTATTTGGTCATGCGTAAGAACCCTTTTCTCTCGGGAGCGCGCGCATTCTCAGTGTGGATTGTAGCCTGGACAGTATTGGTAGCGTCGCCGATTGGAGAAACAACGACACGTACCCCGAGCCATATTTAAAGTGGGCGCGTGAATATGGTGGAGCGTATCACATTCGAGAATTGGGCATGCATGTCTTGCAACTCACAGATCCCAAGGCGATTCAGCATGTGCTCATCACGAATGCTCCCAACTATTCCCGCGACACGCTCTTCGATTCGTACTTCTCGGTGCGCTCTCCAACAAATCTGCAGGTGCTCAACGCGGCTTTGACTAGGATATCATGTTTGGGAATGGTCTGTTGAGCACGAATGGCGCTGCCCATGATGGAATGCGCAAAATCCTCACTCCACTCTTCACCACCAGTCGAATCAAAACGTTTTTGCCAATCTTTGTCAACCAAACCAAGCGATTCTGTGATCAACTCCCGTGCGACAAAGCCATCAACATGGCCGAAGGTAGGACGCTCACCAAATTCCCGTCAATTTAAACGCTGGATAGCTTTTCAAAAGCTGACTCTTGGTGTGATCGCTTTGGCAGCATTTGGCTTTGACTTTGACGCACATCCTGAAGCGTTCGAGGCATTTCAAGCATCTCAATTGGAATTTACACCATTTACATTGATTGGCATCTTTCTCATTCCGAATTTTCTTCGATGGCCGCTTCCTCAACTCTTGCGCCGCCGTAAAGCCCACAATGTTCTGAAGAAAGTCATGCAGGATGTGATTAACCAAAAGTTGACGGCGCCAACAAAAGAAGCGACGGATTTACTGGATTTGATCCTCCCAAGTGCCACTGAAAACGAAGCTTTGGTCCATACGATGACCTTTATGACTGCTGGTCATGAGACGACCAGCACCGCGTTGCAATGGATTTTTCCAGTGCTGTCCTCTCAACCTAAAGCTGTGGCTAGAATCCGAGACGAATATGCTCATGTGATGGCCCAGCATGGCTCGTTGGAGTCGTGGGAAGCTGTGGGCGATCTGAAATACACATTGGCAGTGATTCAAGAGGTCATGAGGTTGCATGCTGTCGCATACGCTTTGATCCAACGAATCGCCCAAGGCGACGATCAAGTGCCTTTGTCGGATGGAACTTCAGTCTTTCTACCCAAAGTAAGGCTTTCAAACGAGTTAACTGACTCCTCGTCGTTTTTTGCTAGGACACTGCGATCGAATTGAATATTGCAACGATCAACCGCAATCCAAAATACTGGACGAATGCTGGAGACTTTATTCCTGAGCGATTTATCGAAGGCACAGACGCGTGGAATGCCGATTTGGCCCTGCGGGATGGAAAGAGCCACACGTTTTATTACTTCCCCTTCAGTTTGGGCAGCATGAGCTGCATGGGACAAAAGTTTGCCCTGATCGAACTCCAAATCATCGTGTCGACGGTTGCCTCGACGTTCGATTTCAATCTAACGCCAAATGCCAACTTGAGACATCAATTCACTGGCATTGCGATGCGAACAGTCAATCCCGAGATGAAATTCAATCGCATCTCGCCATGTGCATGATGGAATGCTATGCATTTTGCGTCCGTAAGCAATCTGTAAGAGATTTATCCATTTCTTCCTAACAGTTCGTCACACAGATAATACAGTCTGGAATTGATTAGATTGAGAATCTATCGCTAGCAGAGTTGAAACCTCCAACTCTACGATGTTGTTGTCAATTGCAATAACATCGTACAAGCTGGAACGAATCGACTCATTGACTAATGAATCTCTAGTCAAACTTCCATATCCGACAGGATTACTCTGATCCAAAAGTGGCATTTACAATGGCATCCAACTCTCATGAACGCAATCTTGTGGACTTGTCAGCTCCGTATCCCCTTGGACCAGTCCTTCGTTGCACTTCATTGCCAGAGACGTCGATGGCGTCTCCCATTTCTCTATTTTGTCATTTTTCAAACTTGGCTGTCATACTCAAGCTGCTTGAATTTGATCATGGGAACAGCATTCTCTCAACTATCCCCAATGCAAGCTACTCTTGGTGCTATGGCCACCATCGCTTGCTTTGCCATTTCGTCGTTGTTTCTTCGATTTCTTTGGAAAACATATCAACTGCGCGGCATTCCAGGTCCAAAGGCATCCAGTTTATTCCTCGGACACTTGTAAGATCGCCAAACTATGAACCGCATCCTCAGTGTTCTGCTTTGCTAGGCTGGACACGCTGGGTCGAGTCGCGAATTGGCACGAAGCAGGCGACTATCCCGAGCCGTTCCTTTCTTGGGTCAAACAATTTGGCAATGCGATTCTCTGTCGCGAATTCTTCAGCTACACGATCATTTTCACAGACCCGAAAGCTATCCAGCATGTGCTCGCGACAAAGTCCTTGAAATCTTTCTCGCTGTAAGTTTATAGCTCAACATTTCAGGCTTTGATTATTGCATAGGATATTACATTGGGCGCTGGTTTACTCAGCACCAGCGGAACGACCCACGACAAGTACCGCAAGATGCTCAATCCATTGTTCACACCAAATCAAATCAAACAATTCGTTCCCATCTACGAAAGCCAAGCGCGACGAGTCTGCGATACAGTTCTAGCTCCTGCGGCAAAGTCGGGGAAAGCGATCGATCTAGCTGACGGTACGCTTTATGCCTTGACTGCACCAAACTCTCAACGGAAGCTTTGTAGTTTTTTCCGATTTAACCCTGCGAGTAATTGGACTCGCTGGCTTTGGATTCGACTTTGAAAGCAACCCCGAGGCGCATTTGGCCTACTTGGACGGCCATCTTGAAATCACGCCGTTGATTTTAATCGGGTCGTATTTGATTCCAAATTTCCTCAGTTATCCATTGCCGTCGCTGCTGCATCGTCGCAAAGCCCAAGCCAAGATTCGAAAAGTCGTCAACGATGTCATTGAGCACAAGCTAGCGTCCAAACAGGATCCAAACCGTCCAAAAGACTTGTTGGATTTGTTTTTGCCACACTCGTCCACGACGGAAGCCATTTTCCACACGATGACGTTTCTTCAAGCTGGTCATGAAACAACCTGCTCCGCCTTGAGCTGGATTTTTGCAGCGCTCATAACTTATCCCGACGCTGCAGCCAAAGTTCGCCAAGAATACAAAGAGACCGTGGCCAAGTATGGCTCACTCGATAGCTGGGAAGCTGTCAGCTCGCTCAAGTACACTCTGGCAGTTATCCAAGAAACCATGCGATTAAATGTCGTCGTGTACATGGTAGTTCGTCGAACGTTCATGCAAGATGACTACGTTCCCATGCAAGAAGGTCCTTCAGTCTTTGTCCCTGCGGTACGCCAGCTCCGTACGACCATGACTTAAGTTGTCTAGGGCACTACGATTGAAGTAAATATTGCAGCGCTGAATCGTCATCCAAAGTATTGGGCCCAGGCAGACACTTTTATCCCTGAGCGTTTCCTCGAAGGCACATCAGAATGGGATGTCGATCTCAAACTGCGCGACGGCAAATCTCATGCCTTTTATTATGTGCCGTTCAGTGCAGGCAGCAAGAATTGCATCGGCCAGCGCTTTGCCTTGGTTGAAATGCAAGTGACGGTGGCGACTCTCTTTGGTCGGTTTGGATTTGCGCTGACGGGAGATGCAAACTTAGGGGCCAAGTACAATGGCACGGTTCTCTTTCCAGCTAAACTCGAGGTGATTGTACAAAGCATCGAGTAATGCTCCTGTAAAACTCTAAACCTTGCATATATATATATTCATCAAGAATTAGTGGCTATGAGATGCCATGGCTCTTTGAGTGGATTACGCAGAGGCGACAGAGATTGCCCCGCAGTGAAAATCGTCAAGACAGTAGCCGCTTGGAAGTCGAATCTTTTGGCCTCTCCACGTTCCTGTCGGCAGCTAGCTTGTGCTAAATACCATCGTTGACCACTTTTTTCAATGTAGCTTGACGAACGAGCGATGGAAGCAGTGAGCTGAGGACACCTGGGACGAGTCGCGTGCCAATTCATAGCCACGGGGAAGCTGAGCTTCTTGATACTTCGAGATGTGCTTCAACGTCAAATCCCTGGCTGTGAAGAGTGGGTTGGGCATTTTGCGGTATCGATCGTGTTTTTCTGTACCTCCAATGTGCAATCCGTCGCCAAGAACAACATCCAAACCGATTCGAGTCAACTCGTCGGTACAATTCTGATGGGAAACTACCGCAAAAAGCTCTCGTTGACTTGGTTCCGTGGAGAATTGCGTCTTCTTGTGGCCAAATTGGGCTATGTTCAAGTATACTTGGGCTGTGATTCAAGAGTCGATGTGACTGAATGTAGCCATCGCTACGATTGCACGACCAACTTGTGCCCTCCAATCTTTGTTCCAGCAGGCCCCCGTCGGAAAATGATAGAACTTCTCATCAGAATTGCATCGGACAGCGCTTTAGCTTGGTCAACGTACAAGTTGTTGTCGCTCGTCGAAATTCGCTCCTCTGCTTGTGCAGCAATCCACCTATTAATAGTCCCGATGAAGAATACAGTAAAGCTGCATCAATCCTTCCAACGTTACAATCAAAGCTGTTCAACTCGTTACGGTACTTTTAAATGGAAATGACGCCATCTCCAGCTTATCATGGTATAAAGTTCCATGGCAGCATTCTTCAGCCTTCCAAATTTACGACACCAGTCACTGCAGTCTGTCGCTTTCACAGCAAATCTTCTATTCAGCATCAAACCTCTCTGAAATTTAATTGAGTCGAGGCGATCTCTGCATAGTCGTTTCATCTCATACAGTGTAGATTCAGCTACTAAATTCCAAGGGACGATAGAAAGTCCCTTGGAAAAGTTGGCATTGTGCGGTACGATCGTCTTTCGAAACTGTAAGTTTGTCAAACGCCAATGACTCTCTGGAGCAAAAAAGACGACGATCTCTGGCTTGGAATCTCCAAATTTGGAGCTTTTATATCGTCAAGTCGTCGAGAGACAGTGGAAAGAGTCTCGTTGGAGTCATTTTTCAATTTTCCTCTGGGACAACAAGACAACGTCTGTCATGGCAACAACTTTATATTTCGAGCCGTCTTTGATGAATCTCACAATCTTGGTGGCGGCCACGGCGATTTGTTTCGTGTTTGGACGATTTTTGCTGCAATTTTTATGGCTTTCGCATCAAGTCCGACACATTCCAAGCCCCAAACCGTCGAGTTTTCTCCTTGGCCATGTGTACGCCGCTCTTTATCCTGAATTGGACTTTGAAACAACTTGATGTAGGCTCGACACGCTCGGACGGGCGGCAAAATGGCAACTGGCGGGGGATTACCCCGAGCCGTACATAAGTTGGACGAAACAATTTGGGAATGCCATTCTCTGTCGGGAGATTTTCAATTACGTTGTGATTTTCACGGATCTGAAAGCAGTGCAGCACGTCTTGGCCACGAATGGACGGAATTATCCACGGAATAAAGTCCTCGAGAGCTTTCTATCAGTATGCCATAGCCCAGAAGATTGAAAATTTACAATGAAATCTTGTAGGATATGGTACTTGGCCATGGTTTACTCGACTCGGACGGCGCAGAGCATGATCGCTATCGCAAAATGCTCAATCCTCTCTTCACGCCCAGCCAAATCAAGTCGTTCGTCTCCATTTACGTCAGCCAAACGCGCTATGCGTGTGATAGCATTTTAAGCCAAGCCGCCAGCACTGGCCAAGTCGTTAATCTGGCCCATGGTAAGCCATTTCTTGCTGGTTTCACAAGCTAACGCTCGCGGTAGTGTTTTCCGACGTGACTTTGCGCATTATTGGCCTCGCTGGCTTTGGATTTAACTTTGAAGCTGACCCTGAAGCGCATTGAGCTTATGAAAACGCACAAATTGTGCTGGCGCCGTGGGTTTTAATCGGCACGCGAATCCTTCCAGGCTTCCTCAGTATGCCAATTCCATCGCTGCTCCGTCGGCGGCAAGCCCAAGCCATTCTTCGACAAGTGGTCAACAAAGTCATTGAGCATAAATTAGCTGGCGGCAACGCCGAGGGCCCGCAAGACTTGCTCGATTTAATTCTGCCCCAGTCGACGTCCCAAGAAGCTATTGTCCACACGATGACGTTCCTCGGCGCTGGCCATGAGACGTCAACGTCAGCCCTGAGTTGGATCTTTGCTGCTCTTATAACGCATCCAGCGGCTGCGGCCAAAGTTCGCCAAGAATACAACCAAGTCAGGACAAAGTTTACCTCGCTGAAGCACTGGGAAGCCGTCAACGCGCTCAAGTACACCTTGGCGGTCATCCAAGAGTCCATGCGGTTGAACGCCGTCGTGGCCAAAGTCGCGCGACGAACTTGTGCCCACGACGACTTTGTACCGATGCAAGAAGGCCCCTCCATCTTTGTTCCAGCGGTTTGATGAGCTTTTCTGTGATTTTTTTCAATGGCATGGCGTAGGGAACCGCCATTGAGATCAATATTGCAGCGCTCAATCGGCATCCAAAGTATTGGACAAGCCCAGATGCGTTCATGCCGGAACGTTTCCTCGAAGGCACTGCGGCATGGAACGCGGATTTGGCATTGCGGGACGGCAAATCCCATGCGTTCTACTACATTCCCTTCAGTGCTGGGAGTAAAAACTGCATCGGGCAACGCTTTGGGCTCGTGGAAATGCAAGTCATTGTCGCCACGATGATCGGTCAAGTCGACTTTAGATTGACAAACCAAGCCGATCTTCGTGCAAAGTACAATGGCGTGACGACATTTCCAGCACATTTGGAAGTCTCTGTGCAGTTTGCCAAGGCGATTTCTTCAGCATGATACGAAGCAGTGGACAAACAACTCTCTCTTTGGATATTATTCAACTCGATATCTGCGTCCATTGGACTTTTCAAAGCCTCGTTTGTTGGAAAAACTACTTGGCAAAGGACACGTGGGCAGTCACACGCACTGGTTTGATGGTCGCATTGTTGTATTTCACGCCCGTGTCGGCATCTGGACCCAATTTGAAATCAAACTGGCCGACAAACATCGCGACAAAGAGCTGCATTTCCAACAAGCTAAAGCGTTGGCCGATGCAGCTCTTGCTGCCAACGCTGAAAGGCAGGAAATAATACGCATGGGGTTTGCCATCCCGCAATGCCAAATCCGCGTTCCATGCTGGCGTGCCGTCGAGGAAACGTTCTGGAATGAACGCCTCTGGGTTGGCCCAATATTTTGGATGGCGATGCATCGCAACCATGTAGATCTCAATGATGGAGCCCTAGAGAAACAAATCAAGCATTCTCAACGTATGGCTCAACGTACGCCTGGAACAAAGACTTGACTTCCATCAGACATGGCACATTGTCGTCGCTAACAGATACGCGGCGGCCTCGAGGAGCGACTGGATTCAACCGCAACGTTTCTTGGAGAACTGAATGAGCGACCTTGAGCTCACCGACAGCTTCGTAGCTACTGAACGAGCCAAATCTCGCAAGAACGTCGTGATATTCCCGGCGGATTTGCGCCGCCACATGTGGATATTTCATGACATTGACAAATGTCCATCCCAAGGCGGACGACGAGGTTTCATGGCCAGCTAGAAGAAACGTCATAGTGTGGACAATTGCTTCTTCAGGCGTCGACTGCGGCAGAATGAGATCCAACAAATCCTGGCCGCCCTCTTTCTTGCTGGAAGCAAGCTTGTGGCCGATGACGTCGTTGACGACTTGGCTTAGTTTGTCTTGTGCTTCTCGACGACGACGGAGCGATGGCAGAGGCCAGTCGAGAAACCCAGGAATGAGTCGCGTGCCAACTAAAACCAGCGTATCGGGCACGAGTTGCGCATTGTTATAAGCTTGGCGAGCTTCAAGATCGTTTTGGAAATCAAAACCAAAACCTGCCAAGCCAATGACGCGCAATGTCAAGTTGCAAAACACTACAAAGGCCGTGAGATCGCTGAAATCTCAAAGGGGGAGAGCACCATCAGACAAATTGAGTACTTGGCCACTCGTTGCTGCTTTAGCCAGCACTTCACTGCAGGCAAGACGAGCTTGATGGTCGTAGATGGGGACGAAAGTTTTCACATGCTGGGCGGTGAAGAGCGGATTGAGCATCTTGCGATATCCATCATGGACCGAGCCTTCCGTGCTGAGCAAGCCATGGCCGAGGACACTATTCTAGTTTATCGATGAGTGTGCTGGACGAGTCTGTGGATATCGTACAGAGATAAAGCTTGAGACGATAGGGTCGCGGGGATAATTGCGGGCATTGGACACCAAGACGTGCTGGATCGCCTTTGGATCGGAGAAAATCACCGCGTAGTTGAACATTTCACGATGGAGAATGACATTGCCAAATTGTTTGATCCAGCCTAGGAATGGTTCGGGATAATCGCCATGGATGTGCCATTTCGCAGCTCGGCCGAGTGTATCGAGCCTAAAATCACAGAAACATTAGCGGCACTCCAGCCAAAATGGACGAGTATACGTACGTGTGACCGAGGAGAAGACTGGATGCTTTCGGGCCTGGAAGATGCCGTACTTGATACGACTTGTGCAGAAAGTTGACCACAAAGCGGACGGTGGCGAGACTACTGACCGCCGCAATCGCGAGGAAAGTCAATTGGAGCCAAGACAATTCTTGCGCCAAGACTGAGATCGACAACATAATTCTTGCGGCGCTGGGGCGGAGAGGGGGGGACTTTTGCTTGCGTGGTGAATGGCGAAATGCAAAATGACCAACAAACTTGTGGCCACTGCTGCGAATGGTGATGAGTTTGAGCGACAGGCAGCCACAGGACAGCCTCGCCATTGAATCGTTGAACGGATTTTTCGTGGCAGATTACATGGGTTCCCCCGTGGGTTTCCCATTGAAACCCTTCGTTCTATACTTTAGGGCGTGGCATACTCATAGACTATACGAGGACAGACAGTCCATGGGCTTGGTCGAGAGCCAGCAAGTTTCTCGGGCAGTGGATTGTATAAAACGCCTTGCCCGCTGTAAAAATTCAACGCCATTTTCGGACGAAATGCCCAGCTACAATGGATTCGCGGTCACCAAGTCCTTTGAAGAAATCGGGGGGAAAGTTTGTCGAACGATGTTCGCCTGCATAGCGAGCGATGCTTTGTCCCGTTGAGAAGTCGACGATGGTTATTTGAGGGGGGGCAGCTTTATAAGACGTCGTCAGTGGCACGATCCAGTGGTTGCGCTCCTCTGGTTGCGCTTCAGGACACTCCTGTCGTTTGTTGTTCGACTGTACACTGTATCTAGAGCTTTCCCAAGAGCGACGTAGCGGTGACTGTGGTGAATGTCAAGGTCGGATTGACCCTTGTACGATTGGATTCCACATGATGGACCTCAAGATCGGAATGATTACTTTGGGTAGTTCTCCATGGACAGCGCACTCTGTGTGGTGCCAAGTTATCCATCCACGACAATGCCGTTGGAATATGCATTTTCGTGCTTGCCAATTTTGAAACTGCTCTCGCTTTGTGACTTTTATATTTTGTTCGCAGTCTCCACTGCGTCAGGGTGAAGATTTTGGATGGAGTTTGTCCGGGTGTTGTCTGTCCCCATTAGACTTGATCTTTGTATATATAAAATTACGATTTATTTTAATTCAAAATTTCTTTGTAGCATATGTTGTGTGAGTGTGAAGCGTGAATTTTATAATATTCTTTAATAAAAATACTGCGATATTTTGACAAGGTATTTTGAAATAGTCATTGTGATGTTCATTTTCTTCTCCTCAGCGCATATTATGCATACAGTATTGCAGAAATGAGAGACTAATTGGATATTGCCAACTAACTTGACCAAATTCAAACGAAAAATTTCATCGATTTTCATTGATTTCCATGTGTAATTCATCAATTACGCAGATTTGTGTATTCATCTTCATTTCACTGAAATAGCTTCCGCTTTTTGCCAGCAACAATATCGTGCATTTACAGTTCGAAAAGCAGGAATTCAAATCAAATACTTCCTCTATTCCACATTACTGTGTACAAACAACTTTACATCGACCACCAAAATCTATTTCTTTTCTAATTCGATTACGGATATCCTTTTTTAAAGACCGTATTGAGTTGGCAAAGTCAAAATCGATCCAGGGAAAGGATTTATGATAAGTAAAAATATTTCAAGCCAATCATAACGTCAGGATTTATGACTAATGAAAGAAGTATTTATGACCAATGAAATCTTATAAAAATATTTTGAACTATTTGTGCTCAAGAGTAAATAGTTATTCTGGAGAAATTTGTTTCAGACTATTTGGATCAAAACAGAAGACTAACATCAAATTATATTTGTAGTGCGCTTGAAATTGTTTTGATGGTACTCATGTGACTCAATTTCATGGTGGATGAATATTTACACTCCACATTAAGCAACCTTTGTTTACCGTATATCGTAAGTCATTTCGGTGTCAAAACAAAAAATAACCTCTATATATTAATTATTTCTGTTTTACAAAAAATATGATTAAATACAGTATATGCATTCATATGGGGTCAAGTAATCACAAAGAAGATTGTCCTGTTAAATTTATTACATACAATGTTTAAAGTAATTAATTTATAAGTCGAAAGTTGAAACAAAAGATATTCACTAACACTTTGTATGGGAAAAAGTTTTTTTTCGATCTTTCAGTTGGCCATAAAATATTCTCATTGGTGGAAATTCAGCAGTCAACCTTTCGAGTTTGCCATTTTCCAAGATTCTGCCGATCACACAAGAGCACACAGGCACGATCAAACAATGACCGTCAAGAGCATGGAATACCTCGAGCGTCAAGACTGGTCACCATGCAGCAAACATTGAAGACGTGGTGGCGGTCCAAGTCAGCGACAGAAACGACGAAGATGGTGCGACAAGAGACTGGTAAGACACTCATCATTATGTATTACAAAAATCTAAAGAACTATTTCGTAGATCACATCGCCAAAAATGTCTTCCTCGCTTCGAATTGCATCTCTTGTGCTTGCAAGCTCAACGATTGAGTCGAACAATACATCTCCGTCGTTTTTGTCGTCGACCGACGCCTCCACCACGTCTTCAATGTTTGAGGTATCGGCAATAATCATGCACTTTTTAAAACCATTGATGATAGTCTTGGAGCTCAAGTGATTCCATGCGTCTGACGCCCATTGAATAAGCTCAAAACGTGTTGGCGCGTGCAGCTTGAAGGCTCCCAAGCTAGAGTTGTGGTTTTGCACTGATTTTTGCAAAAGTTATATCCAATTTTTTCGCATCATTGTTTTGAATGGCTTAATCCATGCAACGTCAGCTGGCTGACACATCCAAGCAAATCCTGGAGGTACTTTTTCAAGCATGACATTTAATGAAGCTGCTAATCCAATGACTTTAGGACAAAAATGAGGAGCAAAATCATCCCATATCAATAGAATTGGTTTGACATTTTTACCTTTGCGGTTTCCAAAATGATAATTGATGAACTCACAAGATATTGCTGAATTCCACCAGGCTGTTGGATTGCCATAAAGCTGCGCGGTAAACTTGTCTTGTATTTTGCATATCTCTTTCCACACAACTTTTCCAAAACCGTTTCGCTGATCAATATTTTCTTGGACATTCTTTTCGACGGAGCATTTAGTTGTCTTCAACACAATAAACAAAAAAAAAATTTCCCCTTTTGAATTCGCAAGTAGCATTGCCGTTGCGCGTTGCTTCTCATGACCACTCGTCCGGATCCACACACGCTTTTCACCAACCGCATTGACTGTCTTTCGTCCTAGATATTCGTAATTTATCGCGGTTTGGTCGGCATTGTAAATCTCCTCAATTTCGTTTTCTTCAACCAATTTTAGTATCTTGTCACTAAAGGCCTTCAACGTTGCATCGCCTTCTTCGGAAGACTTATTGCCGCATCGAGTTTGGCATCTCATCGACAATTCATGACGTTTCATAAACGACTCAATCAAACGGTCACTTGCCTTAAACTGCTGTGGTAAAATATTTTAATCTTTAGCAATCGGTAATGCATACTGTTGTAGCAACAGGTTGCAGATGGGTATATCTTCAAGACGGCGCTCCACAATCCATTCAACAATCCGTCTTTCAGCGGCAATATCGAGCACCGTCGCTTGGCCCAGCTGTCGCGTATTCATCATATTCGCAGACGCAGGATTTACAGCTTTTTGTTCAATTGATTCTCGATTTCTGTACCAAGCTTGAATCTTTTTCTTAGTTGACACTTCCCTTGTGCCTGTGAGTCCTGGGAAGTACTTGGACATTGAATTGGATAGACCAGCATCGCCGAGACCATTCGTCATATACTCCTGCACCACGAGCCATTTGAATGCGTTGGATGTAAAAGATCGCTTGTATTGCTTTGGCCCTGTGCGTGGATTGCCCTTTATAGAGGGACGGCCTGAGGCCAGTCGATGGTACTTCCTCATTCGTGAACAATGAACTTGACCACACTGTCTGCGAGAATTTATTATATTCATTCTGACAAGTATAAAGTGGGCAGAGTTCTCACATGGTATTTTATCACATCGTCGTCAGACACCGAAATGACTTACGATATACGGTATACAAATGTACTTCGTAATAGTAATACTTATCCTTTGGTAATTGTAGTTACTGTACTCGGAGTACAGTAACTACTCGGAGTACAGTAACTATATATATTATGAATTTTAGGGGGAATAGCCAAAATCCGAGTATTCCCCCGATTTTGGCTATTCCCCCTAAATTTCATTTTTGATCCATCCATGCCTATCAACTCCGACAGTTAGGGGCACGGACGTGAACTTCCGCGATGTCGGCCTTAACTTTGGCAAATTTAAAGCGTTTATTATCCAGTACTTAAGATCTCTTAAATCGCAGTCGATTTTGGGGAAGCGAGGGCAAAAATGTAACAAAAATTTAAGGGGGGAATAGCCAAAATGAGGTGGAAAATTTACATCTCAAAATTTTTTGTTTTTATTTGTCTCATGATTTAAGTTTTTCCAGAAATTGACGATGCATTAATTTCCTCGCAGAAGTAGAACAGGTACATGCAATTATTCATATCTGCAGTTCATCATTCTTGTGTCGGAAGGAGACTGCGCCTAAAGCGTAAGCGGTCTACAATGATTTCGGTCAAAATGTGCCAATTCAGACGAAATTTCCAATAATCTGGAAATCATCTGGACAATATGATTGGCTAAAATAATTTACTGTCAATTGATTGGCTGAAAACTGAGTTTAGCTGCTTCATCTCTATGACTTTGAACAACCTTCCAGAGCAACCCCACCTGGAAGAGAATTCCACCTTATTCAGCGCTCCTCACGTTGAGCATAAAACGAGTTAAGAGGCTTCTGTCCTCGCCAGCGCAGTGACGAAGCTTCGTCGATTTCGTGTACCATCCTGATCAAGACTTCAAAGGTCAAAATAACCTTCGAAACTGGATAATTGTATTATATTTCGGAGGTAAGCCAACCTCTGAAATGGTTTCCATCATAGTTTGAGCTTCTTGTCGGAATGTAGCGATGGCGGGAAAATCAACAGTGAAATCGACAATTGTACGCTCGCATTTCGCGGGAAAGTCGTGATTTAGCAAAGCATATTGCCTCCGAGAGGGGCTGTCGACTGTTGAGCAATCTATTGCAATGCTAAAATGTCAAAGTCGAGAAGATTTTGCCTCGTGTGGAAACGACGTGGCAAATGCGAAATTCACAGTTTAGCGTGCTAATGCGCCGTCCAGCCATTGTGCTTGGCTTGAAAGTCAGCCGACCAATGCAACATCCACGTTAACATGACTACCACGACTTGCATTTTCAACATGGAAAAGCGCTGGCGGATGCAGTTCTTGCTGCCAGCGCTGAACAAAACGTAGAAAGTGTTTGCCATCACGTATCATTAAAACTACGTTCCATTCCGGCGGTGTGCCTTTTGGGGAAATGCTTGGCGATGAAGCAATCGAGGTTGGCCCAATGCTTGGGATGGTGATACATCGTTCACCTCCACAACTCTTGGATCACTGCAAACTTGTCCTTGGGCTCTTCAAGCTGTTTGACGAGCCAACTCTGGACGTTGCTCACGGCGGATTTGTGCTGTCGCCTTTGAGATGCTTCATGACGAGCAATGGAAGTGGCGAGCCGAGAAAGCGAGGAATGACTCGAGTTCCGACTAAAATCAACGGCGTGGGAACGAGTTGAGCATTGTTCTGTGCTTCAGCATCGTCTCTAAAGTTAAATCCAAACCCAGCGAGGCCAATTGTAAGAACTGCATCGGTGAACGCTTTGAGCTTTTGGAAATCCAAGCACAAAAGAATTTGTTCGAGTAAAGCATGAGGACCATGATCGAGAAGAAAACTTAATACGACTTCCAAAGAAATCGAAGCATAGCGCGACCAGTTACCAACTAGGATCGTCAACACTATGAGGTGATTTCTTCAGCATGATGGACCCAAAGCAGTGGACAAACAACTCTCTTTGGATATTATTCAACTACTTCAACTCGATCTCTGTGTCAATTTTGGACTTTTTCAAAGCCTCGTTTGATGGAAAACTACTTGGCAAATGACACGTGGGTAGTCAAACGCACTGGTGTGATGGTCGCCAATGCGTAGGAGACGGTCGTGTCGGCATCTTGACCCAATTTGAAATCAAACTGGCCGACAAACATCGCGACAAAGAGCTGCATTTCCAACAAGCTAAACCGTAGCCCGATGCAGCTCTTGCTGCCAATGCTAAAAGGCAGGAAATAATACGCATGGGATTTGCCACCCCGCAAGGCCAAGTCGGCATTCCATTCTGGCGTGCCCTCGAGGAAACGTTCCGGGATGAACGCATCTGGGTTTGCCCAATATTTTGGATGGCGATGCATCGCAACCATGTAGATCTCAATGATGGAGCCCTAGAGAAACAAATCAAGCATTCTCAACGTGTGCCTCGACGTACGCCTGGAACAAAGACTTGACTTCCATCAGACATTGGCATATTGTCGTCGCCGGCGGATACGCGGCGGTCTCGAATAGAGACTGGATTCAACCGCAACGTTTCTTGGAGAACTGCATAAGTGTACTTGAGCTCGTTGACAGCTTCCCATGTATTGAATGAGCCATATCTCGCGAGAACTTCACGGTATTCCTGGCGGATTTGCGCTGCCACATGTGGATATTTCATGACATTGACAAAAACCCATGTCATGGCGGACTGCGTGGTTTCATGACCAGCTAGAAGAAACGTCATGGTGTGGACAATCGCTTCTTCAGGAGTCGAGTGGGGCAAGATAAGATCCAACAAATCCTGAGCGCCTCCTTTCTTGCTGGAAGCAAGCTTGTGCCCAATGACGTCGTTGACGACTTGGCGTAGTTTGTCTTGTGCTTCTCGACGCCGACGGAGCGATGGCAAAGGCCAGTCGAAAATCCTGGAATGAGCCGCACGCCAAGTAAAATCAACGTATCGGGCAAAAGTTGCGATTCGTGATAAGCATCACGAGCTTCAAGATCGTTTTGGAAGTCAAAGCCAAAACCTGCCAAGCCGATGACGCGCAATGTCAACTCGCCAAACACTACAAAGGCTGTCAGGCAGTTGAAATTTCGAGGACAAAAGCACCATCTGACAAATTGATAGCTTGGCCACTCGCTGCTGCTTTAGCCAGCACTTCGGTGCAGATGTGGCGAGCTTGATGTCGTAGATGGGGACAAAGGTTTTCACATGCTGGGAGGTGAAGAGCGGATTGAGCATCTTGCGATATCCATCATGGACCGAGCCTTCCGTGCTGAGCAAGCCATGGCCGAGGACACTATTCTAGTTTATCGATGAGTGTGCTGGACGAGTCTGTGGATATCGTACAGAGATAAAGCTTGAGACGATAGGGTCGCGGGGATAATTGCGGGCATTGGACACCAAGACGTGCTGGATCGCCTTTGGATCCGAGAAAACCACGACGTGATTGAACATTTCACGGTGGAGAACGACATCGCCAAATTGTTTGATCCAGCCCAGGAATGGCTCGGGAAAATCGCCATTGATGTGCCATTTCACAGCTCGACCGAGTGTATCGAGCCTAAAATCACAGAAACATTAGCGGCAATCCAGCCAAAATGGACGAGGTACGTACGTGTGACCGAGGAGAAGACTGGATGCTTTCGGGCCTGGAATATGCCGTAGTTGATACGACTTGTACAGAAAGCGGGCCGTAAAGCGGACAGTGAAGAGACTACTGACCGCCGCAATCGCCAAGAAAGCTAAGTGGACCCAGGACAATTCTTGCGCCAAGACGGAGATCGACAACATAATTCTTGCGGCGCTGGGGCGGAGGGCAGCTTCTGCTTCCGCATTGGATCGCAAATTGAAAAATGATCAACAAACTTGTGGCCAGCACGTGTTTGAGCGACAGGCTGTCGCCGGACAGCCTGGCCGTTGAATCGTTGAACGGATATTCCGTGGTACAGACAACTCACAGTTGTGAGACTCACAGCTTGAGAACAATCACATTTGAAGGCATCAATTTTCTCGGACAAAAATAAGGTATACTAGGGTGAGGCCAGGGCTACGTGGTGTAAAAGAAGTATTCTGATTGGCTACTGTTGAGTGAGTGACGAATATTTGTTGTTTCATCAGGAGATAGATCATGTCCTGACCAAAGAACCTCGGAAAGAAAATCATCAATCAAAGATCATATTATTTTGAAACTAAGGAGACGGCATTTACTTCGCACGCCTTATTCACTTCTTTCTTATTTTACTTCGATTTGGCCTCCATAGTTTCCCAGTTTTGTCGTGCAAAATGCCAGTTCTTACACAGATAACACGAACGACTTGTCAGCGATAACACAGACGGTCGAGGGACCCAGTCCTATTCACGGCGCATTTGACGGCAAGATAATGATGGCCATGCGCTTAGATGATGCTCAAGACGACTATGCACTTAGATGATGCGCAAGGCGACTACTGACATGTCGGAGTCATAGTATATCTAGGTGGAGAAAGGCGAACCTTAGATGGTAATCTACAGTTGTGTCCAATGTGAGCGTGGCGTATGGTGGGTGGAGGTTCTAGGAGCACGGTCAAGAAGGCCAGCATAGATGCCGAAGTTTCAGCAGCTGCTTGTACTGCTGGTATAGAGATCTTTCCCGTTGCGGGAACTTTGCGCACGATGTGAACGGCGAAAAGACTGTTTCCAAGAAGCAGACTCTTTGACAATTTTATAGCTTTACGCTGTTGGATATGCTTCTCCCATTTTAATGCTGAGGTTGAATCTAAGCAGAATGTGCCCAAGTTCAGATTGCACAATCTGTGACATCGATTAGTACATGGAGGTCCTCGTTGGTTGACAACCACCTACTTCTTCATCTTGTAGTACTGTAACGGTGAATCTAAGACTGTGGTGCGTAATTTCGAGTTGGCTAATCTCGAGGATTTATCGTCCAATTCATCGGTACGATGCAATTCGACTTGATCCAGGAAGTCTCGGCAATTCCACAACAACACAGTGTATATATTTGTACGAACATGATAGTAATGGATGAAGTTTTATGGAGTCCTGACTATTCTAATGCTTCTTGATACACAACGTTTTTCGTGTAGATTCCAGGCAGTCCTTCGTACTGTCCATTTGCGACCAAAAATTTAATATTGCCTTTTGCTTGGGCTCTTGACATGGCGACGTAAAGCTGTCCATGCGAGAAGACGGGTTCTGGAAGGTAGACGCCCACGTGAGAAATCGTTTGACCTTGAGCCTTGTGAATCGTCATTGCAAAGGCAACTTGAACAAGAAATTGTCTTCTGCGTAGCTCAAATGCGTAATTGTTTTGCTCACCATCGTGAATTGTAGTAGTTCGGGGAATGTAAACGATCTTGTTCTTGTGGGAGCCGTTCATAATTTGAGCCTTGATACATCGTGTTTTCAGCTCAAGAACAATTAATCGTGTTCCGTTGCACATGCCTTCCGAAGTACACAAATTACGAAGCAGAATAATGGGGCAACCAACTTTCAAATGCAACTTGTGGCTGGGGAAGTTGTTGATGTCTATAGAATTCAGAAACTCGATGGGGAACTCGCATGCATCGGCGTCTGAGTCGCGTTTCTCAGCAACAGAATCGGCGGACAGATATGTCATTTCGCCGTCCGAAGTGAGTCGCTCAAGAAGTGTTGTGTTGATGTCAGCAACAACACTGTGTTTGGGTGCAAGGATAGCTCGACATCCAAAGTACGATCTAAGTTTATTGATGCGCAGGTTGTTCATGTCTTGATAGACGCTGTGTAAAAATGACCCCAAATCATCAGGCGAATTGTATGGAATCGCCAAATCATCAGGTAGTCGAATGTAATCGGCACCGAGTTCGGTACATGTGGGGTATGTTCCATGCCCAATAGACTTGAGCAATCCAGCAAATTCTCGAACACTCTCTGAGTTGTTGTTGGTCAACCTCATGTTCACCGTCAGATGAAACTTTGCGACATTGCTCCAAAGGTAGCTGTTCTTCAAGCATGCTTCGAGGATTAGCCCAGGTGTGCCCTTCAAAATGACTGGAAGCGTTTGCTTGAAATCACCCGAGAATATGACGACTTTTCCACCAAAAGGAAGCGCGTTGTCCATCAAATCTTGTAGCATGTGATCAACGGCCTCCACAGCATACTTGTGCATCATCGAACACTCGTCCCAAATGATAAGTTCTGTGAGACGTAAAAGTTCCGCAAGATGTGACTGTTTCCGAACATCGCATCGGCTGAGCTCGTGCAACGATCTTGGGAGACAAAATCGCGAATGCGCAGTTGTACCCCCGATCAAATTCAGAGCAGCAAGTCCGGACGAAGCAACAGCCAAGGCAATTTTGTTCATGGAGCGCACTTGAGCCAGTAAAATGTTTGAGATGAACGTCTTCCCTGAGCCGCCCTCACCTTCGAGAAAATATACTTTGCCTCTTCGAACATTGCTTTCCTTCGTAACCTCGCTCATAACGTCGTTGTAGAAGACCTCATGTTCTTCGGTCATCGTAGACTTGCCTTCCAAAATGCCTTGGATTTGTTGTTAGTTGTGCGAAGATTCCATAGCCACTAATCGGTTGGATTCACGGCCCCTGTTTGTTTCCTCAAGAGCAAAATATTGTTCGAATTGTGCAAGCTGTGGAAGCTCCTGAAAACGATCCAAGCTTGATCCATTCGACTCGAGGCATCTTGATAAAGCCTGAATTGCGAAAGCTGTGGATTTTTGAGAGTCGTCGGGGTACATGCGGTGGAAATCTTGCCTCATTTCATCTTCGAATTTGTTCCATTGCCCTCGTGCATCCGCAGGTTCACAGTGAATCAGAATACTGACAAAAAGTGTTCGGAGCTCATAGGGAGTTGCTGTTTCAGTGGCTTCTCGCATGCAAGGTTAGCCATTCCTCGTCATTCTCAAGAAAGCCAAGGGCAAGTGCGCCTGACTTGAACTTCGGATGAACCACGCCGTTGACGGTTCGCAAGTCTTCGTGCGATGTCGGACCTCGTCGATAGCATAAGAGCATTCGCATATAAAAACAATCTCCCGAGCGGAGTGACACCGTCAGCATCCTCCCGATCATACGTTTACCACCCCTTTTACGTGAAGTCCACTTGCGGAGATTTGAGTTCCATACGAAATGCTCGGGGATATCATGGTACAGACATTCACGCGCCCGTGCTTGTGAATCACTGTTTTCACGGCACAGTTCAAAAAACGCGGCGAGTTTAGTCCGGTTCCTCCTTGCCAATTCCTGAGGGCTCATCGGGCTGTCGGTAGGAATGCATACAACTTGTTCACCTTCCAAGTGTATTTCCAGGTTCTCGACAGCGTGAGATCGATTGAACATGTCGAAAGAGAAAATGCGTGTGAGGGCCTCACAGCACGATACATAGCGGGCATCTTGGTATTGCTTGATTTCGTCAAGTTTACTGGACTCAAGTTGAAAATTTGAGCGGTCTGAGCCCTTGAAGATGTACTTGTACAGGTACTTGACTGCAGATATATTTGTACACGCCTCGACATTGATGTGGCAGTCGAACATGGCACTCAACGTTGGGCAGTATGGAATGACATATTGGTTGGTATACTCAGAGGGCCGCTCTGCCGAAGAGCGGCGACGACGGTAGAGTGGATATCCATCATTGCCTATTGATGTTTCGTCGCAGTATGCTTTTGGAAAGTTTTTCTTGCACTTCCCGTTTTCCAGGCATCGGTCACTGCATTTGTGAATCATGCAGGTTGTAACAATTTTGTGCAGTCTTGGATTCTTTTCCTTGTCGGGGATTTTTGCACTGATAATACTGTCAATATCGGCAGTTGTCTTGATTTTGTCGTCCCCAGAGAATATGACCAATATATGGGCATGAGGCAGACCACGCTTTTGGAATTCGACAGAACGAACATGCGCACCTTGTCGACCCAAAATTCCCTTCGTGAGCACGGCTTCAATGGCTAATAGCTTGAGGCGGAACATGCGCGTCAATAAGTCAGGTCGATCAGATGGAGATCGTTTAAATCCATAGTCCTCTTTCGCCAATTCCAGCTCCCTGTCGATTTGAACCCACTTTGGATTGCATTTCACAGTGATAAAAAGGTCTGGTCGACCGTACTTGCGAACGATTGCCATGGCGTCAAGGTAACGTTGTCTCATGTACCGTGGTCCACCCGTGTAAGATGACGGCAAAACAATCCTTTTTCCAATGCTGTTGACGTCTACATCATGCGAAACAGCGTCGTGAACTGCGCGATACGTGTCGCTACGGAGGTTGTTGGTTTGGTCACGAAGAAATCCAAGCCATTGGTTTTCCACCTTTGCAAAATTGTCGACTGCAAACACTTGAAGTAGAGGTCCGCTGGCATGTAATGGAGAGAATGCACCGCGCTCGTACAAATGGTATCGAGCATAATTGTTCAAACTCTCGTTTTTACCATTGAGACCGCTGTTGTTGCCATAAGACCACCCCAAAGTCCCAGTAGGAAATAGCAAAGGGTATTGAAGCGGGTCATAAGCCGAATGAAATTCCTTAATGCGAAATAAGTGGTCTTCCCCAGGTTGTCGATCCAAACACACATGTTTACCAACGCGATAGTTTGGCACAACTTCGCTGAGTACGGGGCCATCGGTACCGTGCAGTAAGATATGACGCCCTGACTTGGACGTTTCTGAAAAAAGGACAGCGATTTCAGAACACGTAGGAAGGTTATGCGTTCGGCTGTTGCTTCGAGGCTGAGCAGTGAGCACTAATCTCATGTCGTCATCCTTTGGAATATCCTTGGCATGCTTGTACAGCTGGGTGAACGCGTTGTGCTGTAGTAGTAGATGCTGGATTTTCGTCACAGTTGACTGATTAAGATTTCCCCCAAGCATTCTTCGTCGTATGCTTGCTTGCGTTTCAGGACCCGTAATGTAGATCTGGGCGTAACTGGCTTGTTCTTCGTCCGCAGGCAACAGTGGTCCAATACTATGATGCAATTCGCCTTGGATTGTATAAGATCTCGGCCCACCGTTGCCGTGAATAATTTCTTTGGTACCAATAGATGTAAAGGCAAAGAGGGCGTTGTACCGGCGAATGTTATTGACAAACCCTCTGGTTTTGAACAAATCAATGTATTCGCGAAACTCGGGTGTGTCAGGCCAGGTAGCAACAGGCAGCACTCGAGCGCCACTATCGCAGCAGTCCTTTTCTTCGCCTGGCCAAATCTTCGCTTCGCAATGGGGGCAAATCGAACGCTGCGCAATAATATGAAGAGGCACCAATGATTCATCGAAGTCATCGAAACTGACGCGCCCACTGTTGTGAGTACTCTTCTTCTTCGGGCGACCCTTGGGTTTATTCCGGAGACTTAGAGGAGGTACGTCAACCAAATTCACATCCATGTTTAGCGGAGGATCAGCATTTGCCAAGGCAAGTAATTGATTGTCATTGTTGCAATCCGCATTTCCATCGGAAATTATTTCTTCCTTGGTTTCTTCTTGACCTCCTCCATTCATACGGTTAGGTTGTAGCGCATGATAAATCCTTCGATTGTCAACTCTGCGCTCGTGATCTTCTTGCTCCTGAGCTGCCAGAGGCTTGAGATGATGGCCACTTTGAGCGTGGTAATGGATTCCGTCTTCTCCCTCCTTGGACTCCTCTTCGTTGCTCTGATCCATGTCCATATGGTGCAAAATGCATGCACCCCGCCCTTGATTCCCAACCTCAGAGTTGCGCTTTTTTTCGCGAGCACGTTTGTTGTCTTCCGCCTTCTTGGATCTTTTCATAGCCACCTCTTCGTCAACTGTATCCACGATAGCATGCCGTTTCTTTCCGTAAGCACGTTTGTTGTACTCCGCCTTTTTGGATTTGTCGACCTCTTTCAGAGGAGCTTCCCGTTTCTTTTCGTGGGCACGTTTGTTGTACTCCGCCTTTTTGGATTTGTCGACCTCTTTCAGAGGAGCTTCCCGTTTCTTTTCGCGGGCACGTTTGTTGTACTCCGGCTTTTTGGATTTGTCGACCTCTTCCAGGAGAGCTTCCCGTTTCTTTTCGCGAGCACGTTTGTTGTACGCCGCCTTTTTAGTTTTTTCCATTGCCAACTCTTCGTTCGCTTTATCCAGGATAGCCTGCAGCTTCTTTTCGCGAGAACGTTTGTTGTACTCCGCCTTCTTGGCCTTTCTCATAGCCCCCTCGTCGTTAATATTGCCCTTATTCAAGGCATCGTCATCCACAGCCATGCCATAAGCTCCAGTTGATGCAGACTCTTGCACTGCATTCCGCTCTGCTTGCTTGCCAGATTCGGAGTTATCGATCGCATGTCCTTGATTGTCATTGTCATGATTGCCATTGCTTTTGCCTTTCTTAGAGGCCGAGTAGTTGTTATTTTCTACGCAGAAATCTGCGTCAGACAAATGTTCATACAAAAACATCAACACAAAAAAGATAATGTGATTGGATCGGAAAATACTGTGGATATGTGTCCCGCCACTTAAGCTCAACAGTATGTGGTTTGCCAGAAAAATACTACTCATTCCTTTCATAAATCGTACAGAGTTCGCGGTATGTATTAAACATCACTTTGTTTAAATCGCGTTTTGAACTCGTACATCCAATGAGTCGAAACTTTGATACTGGGTAATACACCTGCTAAGTATCATGAAACACCCCTGAAGTGTTTCAATCTACTCGCCGTAGGTCCCACTATCAACAGTGGTACTCCGTCAAAAAAAGTAGCACCACCAGATACAATAGTGGTAACCAACGTTACACATTGTCCCCTTACTGTAAAAAGTTGAACTATGGGGAGAGGATTTACTCGTCCAAAGTCAATATGAAAATCCAGTAAAATCACACGTTATAGCTGTCCCTGGCTGCTCTATGAGAAAGTCCGGTATTTCGAGCCCAGCAGGCCCTACTTCGTTACTATCACATATTGCGTCGGAATTCGCCTTTCGGAGTCCAAGCCTCTGGCCAGGGTATGGCTTAAAGTGGCAGAAAGGGCTCGTCACCCTACTGCACAGTGTGTTGACCGCTTATTCAGCGGCCTTTTCAGCCCGAGTGAAGCTATCCTAAGACATGCCTCTCACTTTGCATCGTCCAAGAAAAACCCAACTGCCATTCAATTGTCTTTAGCAGGTATTATAGTAAATAGTAGGAAAATATTTTCTTTTTGAATGTGGAATTGTTTGATTATTAATATTATCAACCACTGGCATGTCCAGCATGATGGGTGCATCGTGAACTCCTCGAAATTAATACATCTTAATATACTTTATAAACTTATGGAATAATAAATATAAATTATCATAGTAATGAGCCAGATGCCTAGGATGAGGTGACGCTCAGGATCCTGTTTAATTGAATACCTCTATTGATCGATATTTTATCTCTTAAATTTGTTTGTCAACTGCCACGTCCAGCATCATGGGTGCATGAACGATCTTGTCTCAAATTCCTTTTTTTGTACAGTACACTCAGTTTACACGACAGTGTTCCATGTCACTTCGTTCCGTCCAAGGAAATACATGGATTATCGGATAATTATCCGGCTTTCAGACCTGCAGAACTCCAAAGTGATACCCCGGATAACTTATCCGGACACATGGAGTGGAGATGAGGTGAGTTTGGAGAATCAACATGTTCAAGCGCTTCTCGGGGGAAGAGCATGTGTCCAACATTAGCAAAGTAAAGACGTCTGTGCAGCGAAAGATCTGCCGGTTTTCGTTGGATGTTTCCATGGACAGGTTGAAAGAGTCCTGGGCTTGTTGATTACTCTTTGTTGTACTTGGATAAAGAATGTCCAGATTACTCGTTGTTGTTCTTGGATAAAATATACAAAAATTACTCGTTGTTGTACTTGGATAAAATATACAAAAATTACTCGTTGTTGTACTTGGATAAAGTATACAAAAATTGCTGAATTTTTGTCTTGACGTTTGTATGTCCATTTTACTCTCGCACCTATCTGGGTTTTTATCTTATAGTGTTTTGTAATATATATTGTGCTTTTGATTCAAAATTGGGAGGACCGTTTGAATCGACCGAGGTTTCGAATCGATTCTGAATCGAACGGGCTTCTCTTATTGGCTAAAATTAAAAATTCAAATTATTCAGCCAATCAAAATCGATCAGCTACCTGACTCACGCAAAACACACACGGACACACACACGTTCTGTATGAGGAAATCGATTTGGAAATGAATTCGTATTTTGGTCAAAACCACAAATTTGGTTGAAAATGACAATAAGAACCAAGTATATATTTTTTACTTCGAAGTACATCACAATTGATGGACTGAAGAGCACAAGAACAGTGAGGAGGGTGATCAATTTGATTGTTTACCCAAGAACATTTTCTATATACTTCGTAGGTTTTGGATTGGGATTTGGAGTCAAAACTCTCCTCCGAACACCAACGCAGCATGCTATAATCGTCATTCCTTTATGGCGTGTACAATAATTAAAAGTACCTTTATGCAGGGTGCAATGTTGTTCTATGCACACTTTGTCACCGGATTTGCGTCTGCAATGCATCAATCCAGTTTTTCAAAGTGGAGTAGTAGAGATTAAAACAAAATCCCTCGCCATGATTCAGAGAGTATTTAAGCTTATATAAATTGTTGATTTGATACGAATTTCCAGACCCCGTTCAATCGAATCACGCCGGCGGATCGATTCACCAATCGACGCCATTGGCTAATAAATATTTTGGACGATTCTTATTGGCTGAATAAAATTTTGAAGAAAGTACAGTTCCAACGAGTGTTCTAATTTTCATTCATCCAATGTATCGGCGCGATTGGAGATTGATACAAAAAATGAAGCCAAATTGGGAAATTTCGACCGAATCCACAATAATAAAGCTCACAAACTTTCAATTGTCTTCCTGGTCCATCACTCTTACCAACCTGAGAGTGTTGGTACACCAATTGTCAATTGCCCTATATCCCTAAAGTCTTAATATCCCTAAATATCACCTATACTATAAACAAGTCATGTTCTTAAGAGGAGAGGTTGAATCCAAGAACAGCCCTGTGGTTGACGGACAAATCGTGTTCTCCAACTGTGAGTTGTCTGTAGAAGGAGGGGTGTCACTCATACAAACTTCAAGTATAACTCTGTCAGACATGATCCCCCGTTCAGCAGGCCGACGGGAGAGTTTTTGAAATGTGATATTGTCTTTTTCGTCTAAATTTGCAGATTTGATCCAAATCGACGAAATTTGAGTGATCAATCTGGCCATAGTAAATTCAAGTATAATCGGAAGGTACATAAATTAATGTGTGTGTGTTGGTGTGTTTTGTGTGTGATTTAAGCAAAATCTGGACGCTGATTGGCTGGTTCGATTTGATTTGATGTTTGATTCAAAGTTTGATCGATTTCAGCCAAGTTCGGAAATTTTGAGTGAATCAGACAATATCACGAAAACCCGATATACGACGGACGACCAGAGATATTTTCAAGTGTGACATCATTGATATTCCGGTCGTCTATCATTTCATTGGTAGAAAACAAGTCTAGACACTTTCAAGTTGAGAGAGTGAACCATCCGAAGGGGAGAGGTTAAAGCTAATAAAGAGCTTGCATGCGTGACTAGGGTAGAGAGAGAGGGGAGTAGTCAAAAGCAAAACTTTCCAATTTAGCGTTGAATATACCCTTAAGTTTGGGTGAAACAGTTAAATCGCCAATAAGTTTGCGGGGGTTCCATGGCTCTGTTGAAACCCCGCACATTCAATTGCCCTCGCCAACTCCAGCCAACGCTAGTCGCAGCTTGTCAGCAACCGAGCGACCAACCTCCTTGCCAGTTATGATTACCATCTCCCCCTGCGTAGACTGTGGACTTTCAACCCATAGCAGCGCTTTCCCATTTCCTTGTTTCACGTCTCGATCACATAAAATCTCCATGCGACCTCAAACCTTTCCACCACCCCTCTTTCTTGCGGCGAGAAGCTCGGACTTCACTGGTCTGACATGATCTGTAGCTGCATATTTTCCGGACAATATCCGTAAGAATGATCTCTGTTGGTTAAATTATGGTATAGTAGAATGAAGTCAAAATATTGTCCGGTCAGTATTTCCTGAGCTGTGATAGGCTAAAAACATTTTTATATGATGAAACCTATAATATACTTTATATAAGTCAAAATGATAACCGACCATGTTTATGATCCCACAGTCAAGTATAGTTAATCATGATTGGCAGACGACGGGACGTTTTCTTAAATGTGATATCATAGTTTCTCCGGTCGGCAAAAGTGACACCCCTCCTTCTGTAGATTACATGGGTTCAAGGTGTCGCAATGGGTTTCCCATTCAAACCCTCCGTTTTATACTGTAGGGCATGGCATACACAGACGATACGAGGAGAGACAGTCCGTGGTCACCATGTCGCTTGGTCGAGGGCCGACAAGTTTCTCGGGCCTTGGATTGTACAAAACGCCTTGCCCGCTGGGAAACTTCATCGCCCTCCTCGGACGAAACGCCCAGCGACAATGGATTTACGATCAGCCACTTCGCAACAATCGTTTGGCATCAAGTAGAGCAGGAAGAACGCTATGAGGGCAAAGTTTGTCGAACAATGTGTGCCTGCATGGCGACGAATTGTCCCGCCGGGAAGACGGCGGTGGATTTGGGGGAGGGCGAGCTTTGTCGTCAGTGGCACGATCCTGTGGCTGCCCTTCAGGACACTCTTGTCGTTTGTTCTTCCACTGTATCTAGAGCTTCGCAAGAGCGAAGTAGCGGTCGCATTGACTGATTTACTGGCGCTGTATGTCAAGGTCGGAATGACCCTCTCTGCTCTCTTCGGGGGAGTGCTAAAGGCACCACCCCAGGAGGATAGGCGCACCACCCCAGTACTTAAATAAGGAAAAAGAATGGGTGCATTCTCTGAGTGAAACAGAGACCAGCAATCGTCTACGCCTAAATCTCTTGACGCAGGCTGCTCAACAAAGCCGCTCCTGAGCTTGGCACATTCTAGCGCCGTGACAAAAGGCCATGTATGTCTACTCTGCTTGTCTGCGACTCACTATCATTTAGATTTCAGCGACAAGGAGATATTTCTCGATCACTGCGGGATTGAACGAGGCATACCTCAACCGTAGGACATGGAGTTGAGGCATGCCTCGTTCAATCATGTATTGCTCGAAATTGTTTTGGCGCTGCCTTTGACAGTCAAGCGCATGGAACGCGAAGGCACAAGACCAATAACCAGTAAGTATATTATTGATATGCATTTATTGACGTTTATGTAGTGCGGTTTAATTTTGTGAGAAAGATCGTAAGCTCGGTGGGTTTCCATGGCCCCTTGCAAGTGCTTCGTTCAAGTTTGGAAGCGGTTGTCGCGTCGCGCTTGCCCAAGTGGAATCAACCATGTAAGTGGAGGTTCCTTGATTTGTACCTTGACTTTGAGATAGCTCAAACCCAGATAAGATGCGTGGTTCAGTACGGCGACGGCCACCACGTCCTTTGTGCTTCCTTTTGGCTCGCTCAGCGGCTCGTTCCGCTCGTATGTCGGCAATGCGGCGTGGCTCCAAGACCACTGGGGCTTGTGGTGGCGCCAACAGGCGGTCAATCCACCAGTGAGCGTCGAAACTGGAAGGCTCTAAGTGGCCTTTTGCAAGTCTAATCGCATTGATCTCGTGCACACAAGGTAAGCCCATTACGCGACGATACTCACTAGTACATGGCCGAGCAGGAGACTCGCTAGAGTTGTTCAAACATTTAAGAAGAGCGTAATCCTGAATAACACGAGTGACTTTTGCAAAGATTGTATCTGTGAGCTGGGATTTTATTTTGACTTGCGCATTGGACTGCGCAGTGTGATGTCTAGAAATGCTGGATCTCCACCAGTGTACCAAACGTGTATGGATTGTCAGCAAGTCACCTGTAGACGACGTAATCCATGTTTTAAGGGCCCATGCCCAGTGATAATCCATTTCTGTTTCGCCTCGTAAGAAGGCTTGAGCTAAGTGCAAAGTTGTATTTGAGCCAGAGACACCAATAATATTCAGAAGGGGCATGCCAAAGCCATTGGTTTTGTACGTGCAATCCATGATTACGACATCGCAATTTTTGGAGAAGATCTCTACATTTTCATTGAAAGCAAAGAACAGATGAGTAATGTGCCCATGATCGTCTTGTTGAAAATCACTTGTGTATTCAGCGCTATTTAAGAGGTGTAATAGATGGTCAATTCGAGAGCGGCCATTCAATTCAACTAGCAAACTCCGTTGCCGCTCGTTATAGAAGTCTCTCGCAGTAAGGCTCAATGTAGGACGTTCAACCAAAAGTCTCGCAAGAGTTTGATCCGCTCGAACTCCAATTTCACCATTTGTTTTAATTGCACCAATAACAAATGAATCACGGTCGGCCCTACGATGTACTGGGTGGGAAGAAGGAGTTGATGGTTGTGAGTTGTTTCAAGTCCACGATAATCAATTTTCCATTGTGAGGTGCCAAGTACTCGGACAACATTTACCACCATTGGGCAACCACATCGACGAGACGACGTGTTTAAACGACGTTTTGTGTTAGGACGTGGGCTTTTTTGTCTTTTTACACCATGTCGGTCACATGCAAGCTTCAGTCGACGACGCTGCTTGTCTTTGTCATAATATGTATGTTGAATAACCACAGCGTAACCATGCTTGTCGGGCAAAGCTATTAATTGAACTTAATGCTTCTTCAGGAGTAGAGAAGACATCGATGGGGTGGCAAGGTAAGGTGAATGTAGTCTCTGGAACATGGTCGTCAGACGGAACACTCATTGCGGTTGTGTTTGCTTCTGTGATCAACGTGCAGGTTTGTGTCTATAATTAGACACGCATAATCTAAAAATAGATTTATATCTCCATCGTACAGTGCACTAAAGCTCATCTACCTCCAAAAATGAATATCACTTTATTGGATCCCGCATAGCGCGACAGCGGGGTTCAAAGTATTCGTTATCAAGATTATTAATTTGTATAATTTGACTGTTATATAGAAATACAGAGAGGACACAGACAAGAGTTTATAAGAGCGTGGTCGGCCAGCATGAATATTCCCTTTCATGTTTCATCCGGTAGTTTTATCCGTAGTCAATAGGCATGGATGTCCCTTTCTGGTCACTGAACTTTCATGTTTGCAAAGCTCTTGCGAAAGATCGATATTGGTCATGGTGTTTCCTGTCAAAGTCATCCCTGCTGTCGCATCAGTCGTTGCTATGGCAGCCGTTGCTGCTACTTCAATACTTGGACGAGAGATAGCCCGGAAGTACAATATTTTGACAGTTACACAGGTTGATTTTGACGAAATGCTGCATGATTCGAAGTACAATCAGTGGTTCCTACACAACCTGCGATGCTCCCAAGTGACATTCACCAGTCTGGTGGCTATGATTTGTGTATTAACTGACCAAAATCACCAGCGACAAAGCCGACACTCTTTTGAAAAGAAAGTGGCAATGCTGTTGTACTTCTTAGGCTCGGAAGGTGGGTATAGAGAAGTTTCAGCTGCCTTTGGTGTCTCAAAAACGTGGTGTATTGAGATTATTGGTGTGATGTCAGTTGCTTTGGCAAAAGCTGCTAAAGAATGGATTAAATTACCTCAAGACAGCGACGAATGGAATGCTGTTGAACGAGGTTTTTACCACTGACAAAATCTGCCTGGTATTGTTGGCGCAGTTGATGGAACACTGATTGATATACAGAGGCCGTCTAACTATGAAGGGTTTTATAATAGGAATGGTGACCCTTCACTCAATGTTCAAGCAATGGTCGACTCAAATTTGCGTTTTTTGTCCGTCGACATTCGTCCAGGGTCGTTTTCTGATATGAAAATATGGCGCGTGTCCACATTAGGACGCTTGATACGAAAGACGATACCCTGTTGTCGCTTTATAATTGGCGACTCTGGTTATACCCTGTTTCCATGGCTCATTGTACCTTATTTGCCCCATGAAGAGGGTGGAAAGCTTTCAAAGTGTCAAAAATATTTTAACTACGTGCATGCTAGTTGTCGAATGCCAGTTGAATGTGCATTCGGACGACTCAAAGAAAGGTTTCGTATATTGAAGACTGCCATGAGTGAAAAGTCGATCAGAAAAACAGTCGTGATTGTGATGGCTTGTTTCGTCCTCCACAATATCTTTCACCACTTCAATGACAATTTGTTTTACGATGAGAACGATCGTCGCGACCGAAATGATTATGTTCAAGCTGCTGACGAAGATGATGAAGAGCCAAATCAAATTCTACGACGTGCTGCAAAAAAGAAGCGACATGCTTTGGCAAGTTTAGTGTATGAACAGTAGATATATGAAATGTATGTATGAAATATGTATTATAGGACTACATGTCCTTATTGCCTTTGACTAAATGATTTAGAAGCTGCGCCATTGTCGTTGCCTGAGCTTGAACGGCCTGCAGTATTTCCTTCAATGTGTCTTGGTTGTTTTGTGGTTGTGGAGTGGGCTGTTGTGTCTGCACACTTGCAATTGACTGTCCAAGAGATATCAAGCCTTCTTTCATGGCATTGAAGCCAGCTTCTAGTGCCTCTGACTGCGTCTTGACATGTTCTCGCTTCGCTTTCTTTCTTTCGCGATTTGAAATAGTTGTGTCGTTCATTCGCTTAACTCGCTCATTGTTTATATTTTTCTCGGACTCTACATGGGTGTTGTTATATCAATTCTAAATATCAAATAAACCTGATGAATCCAAGCCAACAGAGGCCACTTCTGCATCACTACAGTCGTCAGTGGCCAAGAGAGATTCTCTTTGAAAGCCAAGTTTTGTTCCCCAATAATCTTGCATAATCTCAAAGTGCAGAGGCTGCGGTGGTAGTTCATCGTTTCCAGTTGGTGCAGGAATAGTCGGCTTTGACACGGACCATTCAGCTTTCATTCTAGCAAACTAACGACGATTTATATGTGTGTCACCCCAGAATACTTCATCTACCTTATCTTGGCACTGTTTTGCAGTAAATTCACGTCGCATTTCTGCCGAGAGCTCCGCTGCCAAAATCTCAAAGGCAACTTTTTTCGTGTGATTGTTCTTTGATTCAAATGATTGCTTCAAATGCGATCGATATCTCAAGAAAAATAAGCTAGCAACACTCTCGTTGCACCAAACAGACAGAGGAGAGGGCTTGGACTTGAGTTTCTTCTTGGACGCCAGTCGTGGTGAAGGACCTGATAGACCTATGGCATAAATTGTCAGCATGACGCGTAAATATGATACCATTGAAGTCAAGCTGGCTTTGTTCAGTGATGGAAGCAAGCTCACTGGGATCGGTGGTCATCGTACACGGAGGCAAAGTACTGACTGACTGATGAAACATGAAGGGGCAACTGCACACACGAATGGACCATTCGTGTGTGGAGACATCTTCCCTGCACGATTTCGGCACATGAATGCTACCCGGACGTTTGCTGCAACAGCCAATAAAAATCCGTCAGCTGCATGTCTTTGTAACGAAACATGAATATTCATGCTGGCCGACCAGCCTCTAACAAAAAATATAGTGTGAAAAATATTAACTAAAGGGTTATATCCTTTACATTGATAAACATAGCGAGACTAAATGTCCAAAGCAATGTAGTACTCAAGCACGATCACACGAGGAATAAATGAGCATCAGACTCCACTCCCCAATCTGGTGTCTGAGGGGGATGGGACACGTATCGTAAGGCTCAAGGCATATCTCACCAAATCCAGATCCAACACCCCGCAAATGCCTTGCCGTCCAACAGACGTCATTTGGTCCACAGCAAGCTTGAGCCGGCCGACTTCTTCGATAAATGCCTCTATGGCAGCTTGGTGGATGTTACATTGGCGTTCAATATCGACATAGTAACGAGGTTGGTTGATCAATTCCTCGCTACATCCTCGCTGAAAGGTCCGGGACCAGCTCCCATGGGCCCACAGTCGCTCTGAGTATCCGATTCCTACTGTGTTGAAGGACCTCGACACAGAGGACCAAGGTCAGCTCCCATGGCTCACAGTCGCTATAAGTATCCGATTCGTCCTGTGTTCGAGTAGCTTGACTCACACCCAGTAGAACGATTCTCGGAAGACTCAGTCACACTAGACGGTTTATGATCCGTACGCGCAGCGGCTTGCTGAAGTGACATTGCAACGACATCGGACGTTTTGCGTCAAAATCAGCCGAGTCAATAGTCACGAGTCAATAGTCAGCACAGGTTGACTGCGAGCGATGCGGGATTTACGTTGCGCAGGTAAAACCTACTATTCACTGTGGCCACTCGTTCCGCGTGTCTCGTGTTGACCAGGGTGGCTTGTGATGCAGGAAAAGTTACCCGAACGATGACTACATGGTGCCATCGCTAGCGAAGGGTCAGCACTGGGTAGAACCTTATATCTTAGACTCCACATGTTGGCGAGATACCATAAACCAGCCGTCCCCATGCATCGTGCAAAATCTAATATATAGCCAGACATCGATTCCGCATAAATTTAGACTCCACCAGATGATCACCGAATAAATCAACCAGACTTCGCGGTGAAGCTGCCTCACTAAGCATATGAACAAATATCATGTTGCCTCCGACGTAACCAGACATTCGAACAGTGTGAGCCACGCAGACCAACATAAACAAGAACGCAGGATAGTTTGGCTTTGAATTCACTTCTCTGTTTGCCTCGCGTTCTAATCCTGCGACTTTACGGCTTTACCAGAAGCGTAACCAAGTGCATGACAATGTAGTGAGTTCTGCTGGCTGTCTCGTGAGAATCCGACACTGATTGCTACCTTTCCTCATTGCCCTGTATCGACGTCAGCCGCAGCTAGACGTAGTACTTGGGTCAAAGTAAAACATCCCTGAAGTCTGACATTTACGCGAGTTTCCCTACTTGCCTCCAAAGACAAATCCGACTCGTATCAAATCGATAATATATATTTATTTTACTGGAAAATGATACTTTACTTGTATCAATCTTGTAATATTTTCTATTTTTGGAAAATGGCACTTTTGATACTACAATGATATTTTGCTGAAGAAACCGTTTCACAACAGCAACATCTGTTTCCTAATTCAGTACTGGGGTGGTGCGCCTATCCTCCTGGGGTGGTGCGCCTATCCTCCTGGGGTGGTGTCTTTATCCGTCCCCCTCTCTTGGTTTGTTCCCCACCCAAGACGACTAATCAATATTAAATCTGAGAGTTTCCACAAGTTTGATAAAATATTGAAGGTATTCTCTTTTTGATTTTTTTATCAAAATCGAATTCTATTGAAAATTGATGCAAGCCTACTGAAGTCAAGTATAAATGGAAACGTCCCAAATTAAATAACACGTGTGTCTGGGTGTGTTTTGCGTGAATTTGGTAAATACTCGATTCTAATTGGCTGAGAGATTTGATGAATCGATACATTTCATCACAATTTCGAATGAAATTGACAAAAAAATCATCTTTTGTGACTTGCTTTTCACGATGGAAAAGCGCCCGCGGATGTAGTTCTTGCTGTCAGAGCTGAACGAAACGTAGAAAGTGTTTGCCATCAAGCGTATCTTTAAAACTACGTTCGATTCCGGCGGTGTGCCTTTGGGGAAATACTTGGCGATGAAGCAATCGAGGTTGACCCAATGCTTGGGATGGCGAAATTACATTCCTCCAATGTTCACCTCCACGACTCTTGACTGCAATCTTGTCCTTGGGCTCTTCGAGCTATTTGACGAGCCAACACTGGATTTTGCTCACGGTGGATTTGCGCTGTCACCTTTGGGATGCTTCATGGCTTTGAGAAATGTCCATTCCAAGGCTGACGTTGTGTTTCTGACTTGGAATATCACAGGAATGGACAATATGATACATCTCGATGCTATGCCCCCATCCCCTATTTTACCGAAGTCTGTTTGCGTTCATGGACTTTGTTGACAACTTGTTTCCATGTAGCTTGATCATTGCGACGGTGACGGAGAGATGCAAGCTTGACTCTGAATCACATACCGGTTAGGGGAAAACATCGCCAAGACTTGATATTCCTCAATCTTATTGAGCGTATTAGGAAAACTACTCGGCAATTGACACATTGACAGTTAATCGCGTTGGAAATGTCGTCACGCCGTTGTACTTTGCACGGGTATCAGCGTCTTGAGCCAATTTGAAGTCAAATTGACCGATCAAGGTGGCCACAACGACTTGCATTTCCACTATACTAAAGCGTTGCCCGATGCAGTTCTTGCTGCCAGCACTAAAGGGGATGTAGTAGAGTGCATGGGGTTTGCCATCCCGCAAGGCTAAATCTGCGTTCCATTCTGGGGAGCCTTCGAGGAAGCGCTCTGGGATGAAGGAGTCGGGCTTGGCCCAGTACTTTGGATGTCGATTCATCGCTGCAATAACAACCTCCACCGTGGTGCCCTACAGGATTAATTCGAGTGAGCCACCTCTCGCAATATCGATTGACGTACAGCAGGAACAAAGATTGGAGGACCTTCTTGCATTGGCACAATGTCATCACTTGCACAGGTTCGTCGGGCAACTTTGGCGGCGATTGCATTCAGTCGAAGCGACTCCTGGATGACAGCAAGCGTGAATATGAGCTCGTCGACAGCCTCCCAACTATTCAAGGAGCCAAATTTGGCCACGACAGCCTTGTATTCCCGTCGAACTTGCGTTGCCACGTTGGGGTGCTTGATCAAATTGACAATGATCCATCCCAAGGCTGACGTTGTCGTTTCATGGCCCGCCGTGAGGAACGTCATCGTATGGACAAACGCTTCTTCAGGTGACGAATGGGGCAGAATCAAATCCAACAAGTCTTTTGGTCCGTCTTTCGTGGATCCCGCCAGTTTGTGCTCAATGACAGTATTGACGACTTTCTTCAGTTGCGCTTGGGCTTCTCGACGTCGAACGAGCGATGGCAGTGGCGAGTCGAGAAAGCGAGGAATGACTCGAGTTCCGACTAAAATCAACGGCGTGGGAACGAGTTGAGCATTGTTGTACGCCTTTTGTGCTTCAGCATCGTCTTTAAAGTTGAATCCAAACCCAGCGAGGCCGATTGTCCGCAAGGTCAAGTCAGTAAAAACTATAGAATTTGTCAGCATGACAAGATATCAAGGAGAAATGTGGACCATCCGTCATATTCAAAGTTTGTCCATTTTTGGCTGCTTCCTGGATGATGGTTTCGCAGATAATGCGTGTTTGGGTGTCGTAGATCGGGACAAAGGATTTAATGCTGTTGGACGTGAAGATTGGGTTGAGGATCTTGCGGTATTCATCATGGACAGAGCCCTCTGTGCTAAGCAGCCCTTCGCCAAGTACAATGTCCTAGTCATGATCATTTTTCTACATGAGGCCAACGAAAATCCTACGGCAAGGTAGCTGGCGATGATTTTATCGCGTGGATAATTGCGTCCATTTGTAGCCAAGACGTGCTGGATGGCTTTCGGGTCAGCAAATATCACCGCGTAGTTGAACAATTCGCGAAAGAGAATCGCATTGCCAAACTGCTTGATCCAGCTTATGTATGGCTCGGGGTAATCGCCATGGAGATGCCATTTTGCCGACCGGCCAAGCGTATCGAGCCTAATAGCACAATGGAATTTAGTTGGAAAAAAGCACGAAGGAGTTTACGCATGACCAAGTAGAAAACTTGATGCCTTCGGGCCTGGAATATTCCGAACTTGATACGCCTTCCAAAGAAATCGGAGTATAGCGCGACAAGTTACCAGAGCGATCGTCGACACTGTAGCCACGATGGCTATTCGTGACCATGGCCATTCGGTGGGCAGTATCACTGGCAGGCTGTGGCCGCTGCCCATGACGTTATGTTCGACTGGAAGATTGCTCAATACACGGTGGCCTTGGCGGTCCAGCTCCCTCTCATTTCCTGTCGCTTGCAGAGAACTGGAAAGGCAACGTTCTCGTCAAGAGTTGGATGGGTTCACGTCAATTGGGCACAGTACATCCATAGATTTTGTATGTACAAGCAATCAGATCAGATTCTTGCAGCTTGGATCTTCGATCGTGACTTCGATCCTGCCAAACACTCATGACATATCGCATTTGCGCAAGAGGAATCTCTCATCGGTAGCTGGCAGGCTGGAGATTGACGGCCACGCCCCTCTTTTGAATCGATTATTGCTCTAGAGGCTACAGCAGTCAATCATTTTGCATAGAATATCCAAGAAATCTGTAAGCACTGGTAATAATGAGTCGACCAGGCCCTGGAATGCATAGAGCATGACGTGGCACGACGCGTGCCATCGGCTGGTTTCACTAGACCACTGCTTCACGGTCACTTAGGTTTTTTGGGTTTTTTAAAAGAATCTTTCATTTTGTATATGTATTTAAACCTAAACACCAAGAACAACAAAGGTTATTTACATATTTTGTGATAGAAAAACCTATAAACCTATATTTAAATCAAGCACTAGGTTTTATTTTACAATTTGAACACACGTGACATGGCAAGTGCAGCATTGCAGACGTTCCAGCAGCTTGGATCGTCTTGTGGAAGTCTCATCTTTGAGTTCCAAGACGGCATCTACTACAGTCTACGAGGTCGCTTCGCTGAGCGTCGCGATACGGTCGTTCTGGACAACGGAAAGCTCAGTCTCTTGCCATCGTTTCGGCAACTGGAAGGCGCCCCCGACCGACTTTTGGACTTGGACCTTTTAGCGCTCAATCGGTCGTATTCAGATCCACGTTTTCCACTGCATTTGGCAATTTTCGAAGGCGAATTGAATGTCATCAAGCAAATTGTTGCATGCAGAGAAGGCCTGCTGACTGTGGACATGTTGGTGTGTGCAATTCAAAACGATCAACTTGAGATCTGTGAGTTTCTACTTCCATATGCGCTCCACGATGAATCCGACAAGCAAGATATGAGGTTTCTCTTGGATGTTGCGGTTCGATCGAATAGCTTGGCCTCCCTCAAGTATTTGTACAACCATGGCTTTGGTCGATGGTCCCTGTCTGCTATGGAATCTGCCGTCGAACATGGAAATCTCGAGATGATCACTTTCATGCATATGGTGGATCCAACAAATTGTGAGCCTGTGACTATTCTCGAAGTTGCTGTCGATCAAGGCTTCACCGAGGTTGTCAAGTTCATTCTCGAAAACATCCCTGTCAATTCGAATCGATATGTTTTATTTAGTCGCGCCAGCGCCAAGGGATGTCTGGACATCCTCGAATTACTCTTTCAACATGAACCAAATGCTCCAAATTATACGCATACCGTGGCCAAAGCTGCAGCGTACGGTGGTCATCTTATCATTTTGAAATGGGTGTGGACAAATCACCGAGAGGTCGGCTCTTTGGACTGGTTAGAAGCTGTCAATCAAGCAAGGCACATTGACGTCTTCCGTTGGCTTGTTCAGCACAATTTATCGACTCCACTGACCGTGTCAAACATCGATGTCGTGACTTCTTTGTACTCCATCGGCCACCCATTGGACTCGGTTTTCCCAACATCGCTTTTGGTGGCGCAATTTCTTCATGACCATGGCGTCCAGTTTACAACATGGCATGTACATATTTCAATTATGTCGGCCTCTTCCAATTCTCCAAGTGGACAATTAGAAGTGATTAAATTTTTCCACGAATACTGCCCTGAAGTAGAATTTGAACCTGAACACATGGACCAAGCAGCCAAATTTGGAGCTCTGGACATTACTCAATTTCTTCACAAAAATCGAATTGAAGGATGTACGACTGAAGCGATGGATGGTGCAATTCGTGGTGGCCATTTTGAAATTGTGAAGTTTCTCCACGAAAACCGACATGAGGGATGCTCAGGACGAGGTTTGCGTAATGCGATCGACAGCGGGGATTTCGAAATGGTCAAGTATTTGGTCGAAAACTACAAAGACAAGCAATGGGATGCGCTGATCGACAATGAAAATTTGCCATACGTGTCCCTGGAAATTTTTGAATATCTGCTCAACAATGTGAAGGGTTTTGACGATGGCCACACATTTTCACTCGCTGTAATTTATGGCGGCGAGGATTTACTTCAGCGAATTGCTCAGCGTGGAAATATTTCAGCGAGTGACATCGAGGCTGCAATTGAAAACGCTCAACGCCTTGAACTAACCGATTTGGTCTTGTTTCTCTCGAATTTGCTCCCCCAACAGTCCTTGGAATCAAATAGTGATGGCGAAGATAACTGCACAAATCAAGATGAATCAATGTAACATCTACTAAGATGAGTGAGCTTGTGGTATATCCATCCAGTACTCATTAGCTTCAGATATTTTAGAGTTAAAGTTTCCAACTCTACTGCGTTGTTTGACGCAACCTTTCGAATGAAAAAGGCAAAATGCTGATCGAAACTTCTGAAGACAAAGAGTGGAAAGGCTTCTTTAACAACGACGGACACTTGCCGAACAATCTCTAGTTTCACTGAAATATATGACTTTATTGGAATGCTCGAATTTTGTCCGCTGCAACCGATAAACTCGTTACATGACCGGTCACCCAAATTCTGAAGTTTCCTAGTTCCTTCAAGACACTGGGTACATTTGACATGAGCTTGAAGACACAGTTAATAAGCTTTTAGATTCATCAGCAACGATAAATGCATTTTCGAAACTTTGAGCGTGCATCAAGAGCTACTGTACTTTGTTGTCTCGATGATTGATAGTGTTTGATTGTATTGTATTGACTTTTAGTCTCGCAAAGTTGTGAGGATTGTATTTAACTACTTGGGCGTATAATGGCATTGAGGGTCAAGCGCAGCTTCGATTTGTTTGGTGTTAATCAATGCTGAGCAATACGATCGAGAAAGTTTTTCTCTATTGCAATGTCATCGAAACACACTTCTGTCTTCAAATCCTCTGTAATTTCCGAGGAGGCACTCAAAAATTGCACCATTGTATTCGACTATCAACTATCCTATTTCTTTCTTTCTTGTTCTCTATCAAATACTGGACGAATACCAAATTATATCAATCGATGATATACAATGAAGTTTGAAACCTCCTGCTTCGAATGAATACATTGTACTTTATTCAATCATATTTCTGTTGTATGAATTGGGCTCATACCTAAGTTGCTCAGAAGTACGCATCATCCCAGATCTTTTGAATTTGTTTGCTTTTCCATTCCAGACAGTGGCCAAATACTTGTGGATTTTCAACATGGACGAATGTTGTCATCACCAAGGGATCCTCAGTTGGAGCACTGCCATCCTTCAAACAACCAAACACATCGTCCTTGGACTCGTGAGTCAAAGCTGTCACTTTTAAATTCACCTAAATAATCAAATTAAAATTACCCTTCATCACAAGAATTACCTTGTACCGCCCATCGACGCTTGGTTGGGTTTCAAAACTGTCAACGTCGAGTTTGAAAAGGGGAAAGTTAAGACAGATCCCGTCAAAGTACCCATGCATTGTGCGGGATAGCGCAAGAATGTTATTTTTGTCGTCCTTGAACTGCTCGCAGCCGGGATTGTTCTCACAGTGCTGCTTGGACATCAAATGCACTCTTGCAGCTCTCCCTAAAAATCCAAAAGCCGATACGTTTTCAATGCGTTGAATGCGAAATTCTTCAGTGCCTTGGTCAGCATACGAAGGTTCAGACACCGTTTCTTCTGAAGAGTCTGAATCGCTCGAGTCGTAATCCCCAAATTTGACTGGTCGCAAATTGAATCGGTTTGATGGACAAGACACCCGATCGAGATTCAATAAGATCTTGAGATTCTCAAGAGGCGAAATAATTGTTTAGCTCTCAAAACGGAATGCGGTGTCATAATCCATTGCTTTCTCCTCTACGATGATATCATTACGATAACAGACAACTTAGAATTTACCAGTTTTGAAGAGCATGTGAACCATCAATTTCTTGCCGTCATAAACGAATACATCAGTGTGGTTCGGATCATGGAATCCGTGGTTGAAATCAGCCAATAAATATAGTCTCGAAAGGACTCTTCTCACACCATGAGCATTCTCCACAGAGCCGTTGACAGCCCACAACACATTGGGAAATAATGTACTCGCTTCACTTTCTGGGACAACGATTGAAGGGTCGTCTAGCTGGGAGTACATTGATAATGGAGATGTCTTTGCCATTTTCGTTGCAGAATCGAAATCGCTCAACGTCTTCGCCGACAAGTCATCAATTACAGTTCCGTTAAAGTCAAATTTTGTGCTCGAAATCTGCACAAGACCATCCACGCAGTAAAGATCGAGCTTATCGGACGCGAACTGATACATTTGTTTCTCCTTAATCTTGTCTTTGAGAACCTGAACGATCTGACTCGCCTCAATCCCCACTGAAAAAGGTCTTCCCTCGCCAACCACGACACACACCACAGTGAGCATTTTCGGAAATGAGCGTTCCCAACTAGTTAACCTGTACCTATTTATATTCTATATCTTAAATGGGAAATCACAACGGTCTTACCATGCTCATCTGTTGTTGTCGCCCGGAAGTCACAATGCCAAGAGTATAAAAAACAACAAGTAGAGAGTGCAAACCAAGGGTCAGTTTAAATATTCCCAATTCTTTCGCATCGCACAGCAGATTGATGGCAAAGACCGTTGCAGTATAATACCATAGTGGAATTCAATCAAACGTACACGACTGAAGGAGTCGAGAGTTGATACAATGCGTACTGGAATTTTCTTTGAATTCCAAGATGGCGTATACGAAGATTTTCTGGGCCGATTCAACGAGCGGTTCGAGACAACGGTTCTTTACAGAGGTGTGTTTGGGCAAAGGTGCGCAAATTGTCAAGTGGATTTGAGACTGTTAGCTCAATCTTTTGGAACTCGATGAACGATTCCCACTTCGCTTGGCTATCGTTGAAGGTAGCTTGATTATCGTGAAGCGCCTTGTAGCCTGTCGACGCAATTTACTTCATGTTGATGCCATGGTATACGCCATTCAATTTCGCAAATTGGGTATAGGTAATTTTCTACTGCCGCAAGTAAGTCAAAATATCAGCTTCAAAGCGATTTAGGTGCGAAATCCAATTGCTTTGAATTCATGCAGCACTTGCATGGGCAAAAAATTGGCTGTTGGCCGTCATCTGCAATCGAATTCGCAGTTGGTCATGGGAATCTCGCAAAGGTTTCTTTTATGCATGCAGTTCATGCTAAAATTTGTGAGCCATCTTGAAATGCCTATGGACAAACTACAAAGGAGCAGGATACATAAAGTGTGTAGAGCCTGAGTTTCGAGCTGATCACATGCATGTGTTCTTCCTTGACTTGTTCAAAGGCATTTTTCAGTAATTCAATCAAATCCAAGCCATCTCACCATTGAAAACTTGCCAATGTCAAAGTTGTCGAGTTGCTACATTCCATCAATTATTCGCTAGAATGGATTAAATCAATGCCTGCAGCAGTGACTCAATTTCTTCACAGCCATGGTGTTCAATTCAGCCAGCAGCATATCGAAGTGGCTACATGTACGACTCCTTTTGCATTGAATGGACGCCTTGAATTTGTGAAATTTAAAAATGTCAACTGCCCCAATGCAAACTTTGTACCGTCCAATATGGATAAATCTGCTGCACTTGGAGCTTGCATTATCACCGAAATGACGGTTGCACTATTGGAGCTATGGATGTAGCCGCCCGCAACAGACATATCGAATTTGCGAAATTCATTCATCAGCATCGATCCGAAGGACGCTCCAATATTTATTCCCCTCATGGTTTGTCGGGTCAACACGAACAATTTACTCCCCTTGGACCAGCGAAACACCCGACATAGCCGATTGAAAGGCCACGCTGACTGAATGTTCCCCAGCCTGCTCGAGTTGTTTAACGAAAACATCACAATATCGTTCATACGTAAGAATGGACTGACTTGGCATTTACAGTGAATAAAAAAAGTTCGACTTGGATTTAGCCTACAAAGCATTTTTGATAATCTTTTGCGAATTCGCTGCATTTTCTTGAAGGGGTGCGATTGTGAGGTTGCCAAAAACAATCGCAATGATGAAATGCCACCTAAATGGGCATTGTTTCGTCTAGGGAGCTGTTGGCTCTTCTTGATTTTCGTTATCGGCGTCAGTAGACTCTGGATTGGATTTGACCGACATTTCATTGAGCATGTTTGTAAGATATTCGACCATGCCGTGGAATTCAAGTCGTTGTGCGTTTTCAATTGCAGCTTCGACGTCATCTGGAACTAAATTTCCTCGCAGAGCTATTCGCTTGATCAATTCTTCGTTGTCATACACGACAGCATGGAAGAACATGCGGCCGTCTTCAAAGAAGCGCATGTTGTCCAGGAGGAATTCAAAAACGTCAAGTGGCATTTCTGGTAATTCTCCATAGTCAATGAGACTATACCACTGCTTGTTTTTGAAATTTTTGACCAAATACTGGGCCACTTCGAAATCACCCAAAACAAGTGCTTCTCGTAATGCTCCTTCAGAACAACCCTCCGAACGATTTTCGCACAGAAATTTCACAACGTCGAAATGACTATTTCGAATGGCTTCATCCATAGCAACGCTGGAACAGCCTTCACGTCTGTGTTTGTGCAGGAATTTGACAATTTCCAGAGCACCGACGGACGCTGCATCGTTCAAGCTGTCGGTTTTGAATCGCACATACGGACAATTTTCGTGAATAAATTTCACCACTTCTAAACGCCCATTGTCATCGAAACCTTCAGCAGCAATGGCCAACTCGACATGCTCTGGAGTGAATTCGACACCATGATTATGCAGAAACTCTGTCACTTCTAGCGACATTGGGTAAATCATGTGCAAAGAATGAGAGATCGAAGCAAGCAATAGGACAATTTCGACCTCGGCAACTGGAAGTGGGTCTGCGATGAAAGACTGGACTTCACCAGACTCGTCGGGATGATAATGCTCCACAAGCCATTGCAATACGTCATAGTTGCCAGCTCGAATCACAGGCTCAACCCACTCAATCGACCCAGGCTCTTGATAATTTGCCCACAACCATTCCAAAATGTTGACATGACCAGCAATAGCAGCAGCTCTGCTTGCAAGATTTGTGTGCAAGTACGGAGGTACTTGTCGTTCATAAAGCAATTGCAGAACATCCAGGCGTCCTTTGGACCCCGCACGGCCGTAGAGAATGTAGCGATTCGTGTTGACGGGAAAATTCGCCAGAATAAACTTGACAATATCAATGAATCCACCATCGATGGCCACTTCCAGGATGGACGAGGTATCACAATTTTCAGGGTCCAGTTCATACATAAACACCACCATCTCTAGATTTCCATGTCCAATTGCATATTCCATTGCAACCGATGACCAAGGACCAAAGCCTTCTTCGTGCAAATATTTCAAAAATTCCATGCTGTTCGAGCGCGCAGCTGTGTCGAGCAGATATCCAAAAGATTCACGATCGATAATTCCAGACTTGAGTAATTCTTGCAGCAGGTACTGTCCGATTGCTAATTTGTTAGTCTGAATGGCACAAACAAGGGCGTCGACGGAGAGTAAATTGCGACGGCAAGCCAGAATACGCTCCACGACTGTTGCTTCACCTTCAAAAATAGCCAAGTGTAGTGGAAAATGCTCATCGTGTCTCGAAGGATGAAGAGCCAGCAATTGTAAGTTCAAAGTGCGGTCTGGGCATGCAGGAACCGATCGAAAGGAAGGTAGGAGACCGGCGACACCTTCCTCAATCAACATGATGTCGTATCGCTCGGCAAAACGGCCCCGCAGATCTTCATAAACACCATCTTGGAACTCGAAAATGAGACTTTCACACGAAGATCCAAGCTGCTGGAAGGTCAGACCGGCGGCTGTCGCCATGTCAACTTTCTTCTTGCTGTCAAATTTGAAAATGAAATGCGGGCTGACATGCAAGAATATTCAAATTAATTGAGTTTATTGTGAAAATTTATTACGTACAATATACGTATTAATACAGTATATTTATTTTGATAGAATCAATATTTGATATGAACATTACAGCCGATAATTAAAACATTAATTCTATGCAATAATTAATCTATACAGTATATATTGAAAGCGAGTTATAATTTATTTTACGTGCTGGCGACAAGAGATAACAGCTGGAAGTGCATTTTCACAATCTCCACAACACCGCCGCGACTCCAATGACCATGAAAAAGGCAATGGAGGTTTCTGTATGTACTGTTCTGGGAGGAGGTACACCAAATCCACTGCAATAGAAGAATCAACACGAGCCAAGTTTGCTGCCAAAGTCAAACCATGACGATGACAGTACTTACGACTGCCTGCCACGTCGAGAAAACTTGAAGCTGAGGCCGTTTACGACAAATGACTTCAGCAGCTTCATTCTTCTCGCCCGTCATACTCTGGTTGTGTTGGCAGCATCTGAATCGCTGAGGTCTTACGTTTCGTTGCAAGTTGAATTGGTTTGATGGAGAAGACACTTCAGACAAAATTCGGCCCGATCTTGAGATTAGCGACAAAATTGCTCGACGTTCATGGCGAAATACAGTGTTAAAATCCGGTGATTTCTCCTCTGCATACGATTGCAAGAAGACACGCCGTCTGTATTAGGTCTGCAGATGGAAGGGGTTTTGAGTTGGAAGGACAGAGATAATGGAAATATTCCATTGTTAATCCATCGATATCCCTCAACGTCTTCACCGAAAAGTCATCGATCACGGTTTCGTTGACTTGAAATCGTGTTTTCGCCAATTACTTGCTCAAGACCATCTAGAACTCCATATTTATTGGCATTACGGGTGATCAAGTTTGAATATTCTGTTTTGATTATCTCCTTAAGACGACCAACGGAAGCCAGCTCTCTCGTGAGTTGACAACGTGCAGGAGATGTTAGTACTACATGGCTTCGACAGTCAAGACAACAGCTCTCTTTGCAGGGGCTGAGATGACAGCTAAGGGCTTTCCTTTGGGCGAGACTGACTGCTCGAAGCTTTTGGTAAATGATGTGCTTCGTTGGAAGACAATGAAAGCCAGTACTTTAAAGTCAAAGGAAGTCAGGATTACTTTAGAATGCAATAACTCGCCCTTAGAACATCGAGACAGTGTGTTTCCTTCGTAGTAACAATACAAAATCTATTCAAATAGGGAAGGCAGTGGCTCCTGAACTGTGGGGGGAGGAGGCGGCGGTGCGTCTTTGGTCGCAGTGCGATTCAGTTCGTGGCAAACGTATTCGAGTTTTCCACAGATCGCATGCATGTTGGCTTCAGTACGCTGCATCCACTGCTCAAACTTTTCAAGCTCCTCGACTTCAGCTTGAAATCGCTTGTATTCTGCTTTCCATCGGATCGTCTTTTGATGAAACATGACTTGGTTCTTTCCCATCGCAAGACATTCGTCTTCGAGCTGGCGCTGTGTCGTCAAAATGCCATCCAGCGACGCATCCAACGTCCGTCCGAGCTCTTTCTCAACACGAACCATGCTCGCTTCGATGTTCTTGTACGCTGCCAAGCGCTCCTTTCGCTGGTTCTCGAGCAGCGCATCCGCTTCCGCCAAGACGCTGTTCCCCAACGCCATCTTTATCAAAGTGGTCAAAATAGTTTTTAGATACTGGCTAAATTGATTAAAAAAAACTTAATGAGCAAGTTAATCGAAGGGTATTCATTCGTCTTAAGAGCATCTCCAGCAGTGTTTCTATTTTTATTTCTATTGTCAAAACTTCGGTTTTACGGATAATTTTTAGCAATTTATTCGATTATCCGAACAAATTCATGATTTGAGTTGCTAATCTGGACACCAATGGCAACTCCAAACCCAAAAATTACGGATAAATCCAATGAGTTGCTAAAATTTATCCGTAACTTCGATTAGAAATAGAAATAGAAACACTGCTGGAGATGCTCTAACGTAAGCTTTATGATGGATGAAAGATTGGTAAGGTTGTTTATTGTGTACCCATCTTCGAGCAGTTTTGTGATTAATGTTTTATATTTTAAAGTAAATGTAATTGGCTATTTATAAGCCATTTTGGTAATTTTAGCCCATTCTATTGGCTCTTATATTCTAACGTTATGCTTTGTAACATATTTAGAGTTTAACTTTTCCTGTGTGGTTTGCTTCAATCATAATCCGATGCTGTCCAGTCCTTTCACAATCTATCTCCATATTGACAATAGAGTACCAAAGTCTACAGCGAAATGCATATTATGCACAATTTGCATTGACATTGAACTTGGAAGAAACTTTAAAGTTTAAAAGTTTGGAAATTGTGTCACTAACAAGATGGATTGCCGCAAGATCTTTGAATGAGAAGCGTACGAGATATCTCACTAATATTTGCTGCTTGGGTATGATCTAGCAAGGATGTTCCAATGCCCTTAAATCGACATGAGAGAGGATTGAGTTGAGCTTGCCATGTCGCACTCGTGAATGTCAAAGTGCACTAATGCAAATGCGTTTCCCTTTGGCCACTCTTAAATTTTTCAGTCGGATTCAACACTCAACACCACTCTTGCGCCTGTCGTCCATTGACCTCTCTACCTTTTGGAAGGTCTAAACTGCCGTCCGATCCATATCTAGCAGTTGTGTCGTCACAAATTTTGTCAAAATGTCTTTCAACAAGTGGAAGACCAGCGGCATCAAACCCACATCTACTTAAATGATCGTAGACTGTATTAATACACTAGCTTTAAAGTAATTTGGACTAGGAAGACATGGCGAAAATGGGGAATGAAAGTAACAGTTCAATGCTTACATCGTGCTAGTTCAAAGTGCATTAGTCAACCAATCTACTCTCGATTCAACAAACATAAAATCCAGAGACGTGAATTTGTCACAGCCTTAAATTTCAACAATCGATTTGGCATTGTTGAAAAAGTTGGCAGCAGCTCCAGTCTATCCAAGAATGCTGCCTTGGTGTTGCCTCGTCTTGACAACTTTTCGCTTGGAAATCGGTCTCTCGATCGTAGTAGCGTGTCTTGTATGGTCGATTCGAAGCTATCGATCCCAGCATGGCAGCACTAAAGCCACGAAAACCTCCAAGATAAACGCGGCGTCCACTGTAATCCCAGGCCCGGCTCCTTCCAGCTTTATCTTTGGCAATGGGTAAGTCCACACAGTTTGGCTTGACCAAATAACGTTTGGATCGTAGCCTTGACACGCTTGGCAGTGTACCAAGATGGCATATCACTGGCGCTTATCCTGAGCCTTTCCTCTCGTGGATTCATCAATATGGCGGCGCGGTGTACTACCGAGAATTATACACCAAAGTCGTGCTGTTTTCCGATCCCAAAGCTCTCCAGCATATTCTCGCCTTGAAAGAGTCGAATTATCCACGAAATCGATCGATCCGAGCCTTCCTGACAGTATGAACCTCAATATTGACGATTCTAATGCCAACTCTATGTAGGATACATTACTTGGAACAAGTTTATTGAGCTCAGAGGGCTCTGACCATGCTCACCAACGCAAAACGATGAATCCACATTTTAGTCAAGCCCAAATCAAACCCTTTGTCTCAATCTTTGAGCTCTACACCCGCGAACGATTACTCCCAGCGCTTCATGATGTTAGCCAGAGTCAAAGTCTTGTGAATTTGACCAAAGGTAAGCTGGTCGTGCCTCCCTGGACATTCTAAAATTCACAAACTAGTTTTTCAAAAATTGACGCTTGGCATTATCGGCAAAATTGCATTCAGCATGGACTTTGACGAACATCCTACCGTCCACGAAGCGATTATGCAGCTTTTGGCCACCCCAAGCGTCTCAACCTACCTTGGACTGCTTTATATTCCTGGCTTTAGTCGATTGCCACTGCCTGAGTTAAATCGCAGACGTGCTGCCTAGAAGATTATATTCGAAGCAATTACTAGAGTCATTGAAGGTAAACTCGCCTCGAAGAGTCCCCAGACAGACTTGCTCGATTTGATTCTCCCCCATGCATCCCCCTCGGAAGCTGTCGCTCATACTATGACGTTTCTGCTGGCTGGTCATGAAACTACAAGCTCCACGCTATCGTGGGTCGTTGTTGAAGCTTGTCGGCGTCCTCAAGTGGTCGCAAAAATTCGCCAAGAATGCCGAAAAGTGTTGAAAAAGTATGGCTCCATGGCAACTTGGGAATCGACCCAAGAAATGCCCTACACGACCGCTGTGATCCAAGAATCGCTTTGATTAAATACTGTCGTCTATGGAATTCCAAGGCGAGACGCATGTGAAGACAACGAAGTGCCCATTTCGGATGGCTCCTCGATTTTCATCCCAAAGGTAAAATTCCCAGAGGATTCAGGAAGAAATTGAGAACGCAACTAGGGAACGTCGATTGCAATGATCGCAGCAGCGATACATCGAAATCCTCGTTATTGGACAAAGCCTAATGAGTTTATCCCTGAGCGATTTCTTCCTGGAACGCCTGAGTGGACAGCCGACGAAGTACTTCGTGGAGGCAGCAGCCACAATTTCTACTTTCTTCTATTCAGCATGGGCACCAAGAATTGTATCGGGCAACGTTTTGCCATGGCTGAAATTCGTGTCATCCTCGCCATGCTCTTTGCAAATTTCGATATCAAAATTAATGCAGCGTCCAATTTGTTCCCCAAATTCAATGGCATGACCATCCATCCAGCTGACCTTCAAGTCACGATTCATGCGCTCGAGAATTAGAGCATACATATACGACAATCAAGTTTTGGCGTCAAATCTATTCACTCATTGGAAGGTTTATACGAACAAGTACTTCAATTTGACGACTTTGTTGATAAAATTCACACATTTCAATTGTCTATCCCCTCAGTAAATTGTGATCCTCCCCAAGTGGTCGGAAAAATTCGCGAAGAATAGTGGGCAATCAACTTGAACGGCTAGACTTGAGCCCGACTGGGAAATCGAACATACTAGTATCATGGTGCGCCTATAATATCGTACCAGATCCAACAAATGAACATTTTGCTTTGAGATTCGTCAAGTTGAAGAAATGGTGGGGCTTCAGACCAGCATCCTGGCCTTCAATCAGTTTACAGTAGTCGAAGGATCCCACAAACTCCATCGAGCTTCGTAATCACGGTTGGAATCAAGTTGTTCTTATAAAGTTTGTGGATTCAATCCACTTCATCTTGGAAACACCATCATCCATGATGTTCTTTCCATTTCTTTCAATCGTCCCTCGTCCACGACGAGGGACGAAGGATTCTTGATCTTCTCCAAGTTGATGCCAACCATCTCGGATCAGTTGAAATTGAAAAGATCAGTAGTAAAAGAGTTCATCGATTGATCCTCCCAGTATACATCTTGATAATTCACTTGGTTCTGTATCTACCTTTACCAATTTTCATTTGTTTTATGTATAAAGTTCAATCCATTATAATTATTGGTGAATTCGGCAAGATGCTACAGCCAATTTTGGGTGTGATTTTCTCGCAACGATTCAATTTTCTTTGAGATGTGCAGAGGATCACGAACGAGAGCGTGCGGCTTATCCATTCACGCAGAATCTTCTCGAGAACATGCAGAAAACAAATAAAAAAGCTCTTTTCCAAACGGATAGTCTTAAAATCCCACGTTGGACCATACAGATTTCCTAATGAAAACCGGGTAAAAGCCTGTCAAATACCGTTTGAAACGCCTAAAAATCTACAGTACAGTGCCACTCTGTCCAGTTTTGACCAGATTCAGTCCTAATTAGTCTTGAATACTGTAGAACAGGCCTCATCTGGGTGCGGCACGGCCTTCGGCCTACCTGCCGCCCTTTCCCGATGAGAATTAAAATAAAGAAATCCCTTTTTGGTGCACGTTTGGGGCTCTCTCCTCCGAGCCATCCTCCAACAGAAAAATTTACTCTCGACCTCCGCTTCGCTCCGGTGAGTGCATTTTTCTGGTCGGAAGCCTGACGTCGTTCGCGGCGTGCGAGGTTAGGTCACACCTGAAATAAGGGCGTTTGTTTTTAAGACTTTTTGTTTGGAAAAGAGTTTTTCAGTTTGATTTTTGCAGGTTACCAATCTTCTCTTCAACAAACTCATCCCCTGTGACAACCTGGTAGTTGAGATTTTATCCATGTTTGGGTCCTTCGGTTGGAATGCAGGCGGCTTAATTGGAACTCCAACGCAAATGCTTTCTATCTCATATTGCAATGGGATAACTTCAGCTTCCCAATTCCTTCATGCGAATTGCCGCAGCTCCCTTTCATTCAATGGTGTCTTTCACATTGGTTGATACATTTCGCAATGAATGTGTCGTTTAACTGTAAATTATTCAATTTTACGCCAAGGCAGAGGCTGGGATTATGCCAAGGCTCAACAGATAAACTCCAGATTAATTCGCCATTTTCGAAGGTATGTCCAATTTATCGTGAAAGTTTTCACGTTGTTCGTGGTCGATAATCAACAACAGAGGTGGCTCAAAACGGCTGCTCAGGATCAAACGTTCGATTAAGCGCCGATATGATTGTGTTCGATCGATATTTCAGCAGAACAACAAATACTGGTGAGTATTTGTAGGTGCTGAGTGCATCACTGGTTTGTTTGGATTTTCCATTATGGTCCACCGAAACCACATGTCATTACCACCAAACTGTCCGATGGGTCCCTCATTCTGTCATCCACTTGGCGTGATCTATTTGTCGTTAAACATTCTATGAAAACAGCAAGTCAATATCTTGAAAATTTTCCTTACAGCAAAGCATTTTGTCTTACATTTTCTATTTCACAAGAATTTATCCACGGCAAATGTATAGATTTTTGAATAACTTTTGAATTAATATGATATTTGAGGAAATCGTAAGTCAGTCTGCCTTGCTGGTAGGTGTCCAATGAAAAATGAGAGAAATGCCAAAATGAAGTGATTCACCCACAATCGAATTGTGAAAGACCTTGACAGAGCGCAGCGAGTTCAGCATTGAGCATGCTAGGCGGAATCGTATATCAAATCCCACTCGAACCTGCTACAAGTCCGGTATAAACCAAATGAAGAAGTGGGCCACGCTAGTGGGACGATCTCACTTGCTGATGTCGTGTGATGTAGCTGAGTCGCAGGACGAATGACAATCAACTTAGACACATTCGACTACCAAAGTTTCTTGGATTTCATAGAATGGACAGTTCGGAACAAACCTTCTATTCAAGCATCAACTATCAGAGGATACAGAAGTGCCCTTAAGAGCCTTTACAAAGATAGAAAAATTGAGTTGCCAGTCGAATTCGGCGACGACATGAAAGAAATCTTCTAAGGTAATAATTCGTTTTCACAATGATTAAAATCTTTAAGGGATAAAGAGAACCATTGCGCAGAGTTTGCAGGCCGGGGAAAACAATGATACAGGGAAGAGGCCCCTGTCTTACCTTTGTTCGAAAAACTCTGCCAAAGAAATCTACAGTTGAGGGATGGTGGCTTCACACACGTATTTCTCATACTAACATGGAATTTGATGGCTCGATCGAAATCGACGGAAACGATCAGGTTCGTAGTTAAATAAATCCGACGAATTCTTGTGCTGATTGCTTTGTTTGTAGGTTTGATCATTTATCATGTGAAGACGACGCAATCGGAGTTACATTCTACAAAACAAAGACAAAGCAAGAAGGTGATGAGAGTTTGTAGACACAATGCATAAATTTTCTCTAGGAACAACAATTCGCGACCCAAAACATTGTTATGCCAACCCGCTGAAGCCTGCAGTGTGTTTGTTTCTTGCTCTGGGGGGTTATCTGACTTGCAATTCAACTATAAAGCCTGGATGCTTGTTTCCTGGGTCAAAGCAGAAGGTACAATGGTAAAGATAATTTTTATAATAGTTATAGGAACGCTTTGGTAAAAGCTTAGGAAGACTGCTGTCGACAGACCTTGGCAGTGCCAACGAAGAAAAGCCAAACCGTAAGAGTGAGTTTGGAACGCATTCCATTCGAAAGGGGGTTGCTACCTTTGCAACCTCGGGCTCTACAGGTGGTCCGTCCATTGTGAGTATCTGTTTGAGATGTGGGTGGTCGTTGGGGAACGTGATGGAGAGGTATTTCCGCTATGAAGCCGCTGGCGACCAATGCACAGGTCGAGTGGTCGCTGGTCTTCCTGTGAACAGTAACGATTTTTGTGTCTTACTTCCACACTTCAGGAACACGGATGACCCCAAATTGGATGATATAATTGCCCTGGTGTTTCCCCAACTTCACGAATTGACTCACTTGTCTGGTGTTTGGCGTCTGCTGCTGGCCAGCTTAGTCTATCACTTTGATTACTTGGTAGCTGAATTGCCTTCCAGTCATTCATTGCTGCAAACAGTTCTATTTAGCAACCCAGACATGATTTTCTATCTACGATCAATATTGGTCGTTGGCCATGAGTCACCAGTTATGCGTGCCTCTGGTGTGCCTCCCCATGTATACATGTACCAAAAGCTTGAAACCATCCTCTCTTCTGTGTGCTCAATCCCAGCTCAAGTGCATGGCGACATCGCAATGTTACTTGAGCAAAATGGAATCGCAGCCGGAAATATCACACGAAGCTTTCTCGAATCAACTATAGCTTCTGCAGTCTCGAGAATTGCCGAGTTGAATTGACCTCAGCAAATTCAAGCGGATGTAAACTCGTCATGTCACCCAAATTACTCTATTTTCGACGGTCCAGCATCCAAGCTTCCAGCTTCATTTAGTTTTCCAAGCGTCAATGTTGCAGCAGCCTGGAGGCTCTGGTGGCTCGGCAATCCCGTGCAAAATATTGTTCCTTACTCTCAAATCATGGCTCGTGACTTGCCCACTCGTACGCTCAAGAACACGTTGAGTGAATGGAAATATCTCATGAATGAAAAGCTTCTCCCTGAATTGTAAAGATGTGGCGGTGCTCCATTGACGAGCAAGTCAACATTAGCCGTTGTTATCAATGCCTTCGATATGGTCAAACATATACTTGACCCCGTCAGCAATAATACTGCTAAAAAGAGACAGCGTCGAGACGGCCAGATGAAAGTCTGCACTGTTGTAAAGAATTTTCGATTGTTCGAAGGGAGCAATACGCAAAGACCATTCAAGAACAGACGACGAGTAGCTGTCGCCCCAGTTCTGTTGTAGCCATATTGCATATAACTAGTTTCTATCATGTCTATGTTAGAGTCGATTCATTGTTTCTCTTACGCAAAATCAAAGCGTGTTGCCATCTCGAAGGATAGCTAAGCAACACGGCATACTGGACGTCCTCTTTCTTTGATGGATGCTCTAGTGTCCTCAATGAGTAGATTGTTTGATACGTCATCATACATTGTTGCTTTCTAGCTAGAGTAGTTGTTTGCCGAAGACTCTAGCTAGAAAGCCGACTCTGTGTGATTCTTGATGCTACCACCCACAACCATGTATTCACACCTGTCCTTGACAGGGCCGCTGGACTCGAGTGTGTGCTTCTTCAACATTCCTATTAGCTTGATGAGATTAAGTATTGCGTAGGCTCCACACCAGCACGACCGCCTTACTCTTCGTCCATCGTGGAGTTCATTAGCTTCAGCGTTGACATGCTCGCGTTCGGGTGTCCAAGTGAGAAAAGTGCGAGGCCCATGGTTGCATCCAATCATATATGGAACAGTTTCTGATTGGATAAAACTATTAAGCAAGGCATCGATGCCTTGCAAATTCCAATCACAAGTCATTTAAAATGTCACCTACTAAAATGAGCCATAACATTTCCATCGCGTAAATTTTTTTTTCCCATGAACAAATTCGACTTGAATTGTTCGGGGACCTGGGCTGGGTTGCAATGCCACCGCTTCTAGCAAGTGTTACCCAGATTTGTAAACACTGACGACTTCTCGATGAGCTCTCGAACAGCACAAAACTCTCTGAAACTAACACACAATAAGCAAGCTATAAAATTGACAGGAAGTGGCAAAAATTAGAGGCTGAGATCGTATGATATATTGTCTACAGCGACACATCATCGCCCTTTTGATGTCTCTTGCGCGCTCCCCAGCGGGAGATTGTGACGCGACACCCTCAGTACCAACAATCACAAAGAAACTTTGCCATGAAACTTTCGAGCGACAACAGTTTGGTCTATCCACACGTTCTCACAACGCCATACAAAGCAGCAGCAAAAAACTTGATCGATACAACGCTGAAGATGAAATTTTATCTGTGAGGAAACTTAAAAGACGAGAAGATGCCACAGGTAAACCATCCAGAGGTTTCAAAACGACATAAATTTACAAACCAACAACGAAATCTTCATCGATACATCGCCTAAGAAGAAATTTTATCTGACATGGACGAGAGTTAGAAGATGAGAGACGATGTGGCAAGTACAAGTGGATGGCCACGGCTACTCACTCTGCTTTTCCCAGAGAGGCAGCTTGCGGCATATTTCTAGATTCGACTCATAGAACCTTCAAGATGGAATTCTTACCATGTAAAAAAATTGTGTATTTTACTCTTAATACCTCTATGATTTGATATTTATATTTAAGAGTATATCGTGTTAGCGTAATTCGTTCATGGAGAAGTTGCGAGAGCTTCTGAATCATTTGGCAATGGGGAAACTTTCGCGCTAAGGCCGTTGATAGTAATATATTGATAACTGAACCACTCATTACGACTTCAAATGCTCTCAGCGCCTGTCACCAGAGCCAGCAGCCTGTATCAATATAACGTTATGGAATAACGCATGGCATGTAGTAGTAGATCATTACAGTGTTCACACGCTTAAATGCCAGTATATTCCATGCACAGTAATTTATAACGTTTACCACGCTTAACCCAAGACAATAGATCCTAAAAAGACAGCAGTACGTACACTTTGAGAATTATCTTATAAAATGATAGCCCTTGTAAAATGCTAATTATACTGTGATAAATTATATTTCTACTGTGGAGACTACATTTATTTTGCAGATATATTTTTCGGGACTATATGGATTTTTCTTGGTCATGACTGCGGTCATAGTTCATTTTTGGTCTTTTTATGACCTGGATAAAATATTCTGTTTTTTCGTTTTCTTTCACAACAATGACACCGAAAATCTTGTTTTAAAGCTTACATCAGATATCACAAGACATCTAAACTTAGTCATGACCGCTCTAGCAGTCGACATGGCTCTTATCATGGAGCATCATAATCTTGACCTTGGCAGGAGTGATGAAAATGAGTGCTTGTATTAGCTTGAAATTAGTATGATGACCAGAGCTAAATATATCTCGAATATTTATGCAGAAACAGCCAATTTGGGAAATATATCTGATATTTATTTTCTTGGTCATGACCCTGGTCATGACCGCAAAATTTATATTTAATTTTATCAATTGCAACCCTGCAAATCTACGGCTTGCTTCATATTTTCGTGAATTTATCAAGTCGTACTTGGGTACTTCATGGCCGGAAACGATCATAATCCAACTTGACGCAATGGTCTCAAGCTTTGAGATGAATCTGAACTTGTCCACTTTGTCTATTGCTGGCGCCACGGCGCTTCTTGTTCTTTTTGGCGCTGTCTTGCTGCGGAGATCGTCCAAGGAGAACCCACTGATGAGACTCTCAAGCCCAAATGCATCAAGCGCTTTGTTTGGTCATTTGTACGTTAACACAACGGCCATGGAGGATTGTTTCTCATGCGAATGCTAGGTTTGACTTGTACGTGAGTGTGATCAATTGGAAGACGACCCAGCCATACCCTGAGCCGTTCTTATCGTGGGTGAAAACGTACGGTGGAGCAATCTATCTCCGTGAATTCATGGACGATAAAGTTCTACTCTCGGATCCTCTAGCTCTACAGCATGTCATGGTCACCAACGCAAAGAATTATCCCCACGAACCCGTCGTTGAAGGCTTCTTTGCGGTAATTCACGATGTCGGGAGTATATTCAACTCATGAAAATGGCTAGGATGCCACCATGGGACCTGGTTTACTCAGCACAAACGACGCTGCTCATGACCGCTTTCGTAAGATCCTGAATCCACACTTCACATCGTTGCAAGTCAAGACTTTCGTTGAGCTTTTCCACACTCATGCTTTACAATGCTGCAATTCTGTCTTAGCCAAAGCAAGCTTGAGTCAAACCTCCATCGATCTCGGCGCTGGTACTTCTAACGCTCTCCCTTTTACCTTATTTTACAATTCTCTTTCCTAGTTCTCAAGCAATTGGTCTTGAAAATCATCGGCTTGGCTGCATTCAACTACGATTTCAACCAAGATCCTGCTGCGCTCACGGCGTACCATGACTTTATGATGGAGATGAATCCATTCTTGTTCGTCGGGATCTTCCTCATTCCGGGATTTTTGCATTTTCCTCTGCCAGTTCTATTGCGCCGTCGACGAGCTCAATACAAGCTCAAGGATCTCTTCGTCAAGACTATCAATGAGCGCTTGACGGCAAAATCCACCCAGAGTGGCAAGACAAAAGACCTCTTGGACCTCATGTTGCCGTACTCAACCACGAAGGAAGCCATTACCCACACGATTTCCTTCATGGTCGGGGGACACGAATCCCCCATGGCTGTCTTGGGCTACATATTTGCCTTCCTCTGCTCCCATCCTGAATCCGTCGATCGCATTCGTCAAGAATATCGCCAGGCCCTGGCCATGGATCCGAATTTTGCCTCTAGAGACGCCCTCTCCGCACTTTCGTACACTTTGGCCGTCGTGAATGAAACCATGCGATTGCATCCTGCCGTTTATGAGCTTGCCGATCGTATTACACGTGAAGATGATGCTGATGTGCCCATGTCCGATGGTTCGTTTGTGCACTTGCCAAAGGTACCGAATTATTCCATATTTTGAGATTTTATGATGGACTTAGGGTACAAAAGTCCAAATTAACATTGCAGCAAAGCATCGCAATCCAAAATACTGGTCGAATCCGGACTCGTTTATTCTGAATCGATTCATGGAAGGCACGAAAGAATGGAACGACGACCTGGCACTCCGACAAGGCAAAAGCCACGCATTTATCTTTATGCCATTTGGTGCTGGAAGCAAGCAATGCATTGGGTATCGCTTCGCCTTGGCGGAAATGCAAGTCATTGTCGCCACGTTTCTAAGCCAATTTGATTTTAAATTGGCCAAGAATGCTGATATCCGACCAATGTGCAATCTACTAGTGCTTCAGCCAGCGAATCTCCAAGTTGTTGTAACGCCTGTGAGTGGCTCAATCGACAAGATTGAAACCCCATCGATGCCCCCCGCTCGTAGCTTTTAAATTTAATCTATCTATGTTTATTATGTTACAGCATGAGCTTGTGATTCAGGACTCTAATCGATTCGCATTTGGAGTCGCGTGGCGAATCGAATCAACCAGCCAATCATATCACGTTAAAAATGCTTTTAGCCAATCATAATTAATTAATTTTGCACTGTTTTTGGGGACTTGACAAAAATTCGCAACAACAATAGTTCCTTGCGCAAAAGCTACGCATCCCCAGAGTGGCTGATAGCTCTAGGAAGAACTCACTAAGCAGTACTGGTGAACTATACATTTTCATTGAAAAAGACACTCAAAATCGATTCGGTCAATAGACAGGAAAGATAAAAAAATTGTGTCAATTGACAATATAGCAGGCCGAAGGGATAATGTAAACAGCAGCAATATTCGTCAAGTTGACTTGATTGACGTATGCAGTTCTTGCTACCAAAGCTAAACTGCAAAAAGTAAAATGCATGACTGTGACCACCGCGCAAATGCTCATCTGCCATCCATTCAGGCGTGCCGAGAATAAATCTCTCTGTGTCAGTAGCGTGGATTTCGGTGAAATGCCGCGGGCATAATTTCGATACACGGTCAGCGTTTTGCCATGGCGGAAATGTTGGTTATTTTGGCCGCGATGGTCACTCATTTCGACTTTGAAATCGCCCCCTCGGCTGATTTACGCCATAAATTCAATGGACTCACAGTTCAACCAACCAAGCTCCAAGTCAAAGTGCGCCGTATTAAATCCCCTGAGGCTGGCAAGGGGGCATAGATATTTGCATAAATAATTGATTCTTCACACCAATTTATAACTCACACCCAAAATAAACGCATTGATACATTACGAAGTTATTTATGCTCATTTTCCTCCTTGAGAGGCTTCAATACGACGCACTGTGACTAAGAGTCTGGCTGGTTGAACGGTCAATCCATTATAGTTGTGGCGTAAATTGGCCGAGGGGGAGATTTGGAAGTCAAATTGGGTGACCATTTCGGCCAAAATTACAAGCATCTCAGCCATGGCAAAGCGTTGACCGATGCAATTCTTGCTACCAATGCTGAAAGGCAGGAAATGAAATGTGTGGCTCCTGCCTCCGCGCAATTTCTCGTCCGCCATCCATTCAGGCGTTCCAGGAATAAATCGCTCAGCGATAAATTCGTCGGGTTTGGACCAGTAGAGAGCATTTCGGTGATTTGCCGCCGGCATAATCTCAATACAAGTGCCCTACGAGAATAATTACCAACTTAAGCATATCAAGAATAGCTCATGTACCTTTGGAATAAACACTGACGAGCCATTCGAGAGAGGAACACGGTCGTCTTGTGTAGCAACGCGCCGGAGTAACGCGTGTACGACGGTATTTAATCGCAACGATTCGTTGATCACCGCCGAGGTATAAACCAGTTCTTGCGTTGCTTCCCACGTGGAAAAAGAAGTATATTTCTCTAGAACTTGGTGGCATTCCATACGCATTTTCTCGAGAACTTGAGGACGTCGCGATGCTTCCGCAATGACCCACGCCAGCGTTGAACTCATGGTTTCGTGGCCAGCCGTCATAAATGTTACGTATGAGCTAAGGCTTCTGCGGGCATTGTTTGGGAAAGAATCAAATCCAACAAATCATTTTGCGAATTTGTCGACGCCGTCTTTTGCTCGATGACTTGCATGATGGCATCCGAGAGAATTTTCTTGGCCGCACGGCGTCGCCGAAGTTCTTCAAATGGTAAATTTCCATACCCAGGAATATAGAGCAAGCCAAGATACGTCGACACGCTCGGTGGTTGAAACAATTGATCAAATGCATCGTGGACACTTGGACGGCGATCAAAATCACAGCTGAATGCAATTTTGCCAATCATATACAAGGCAAATTGCTGAAGGACTATCACAATACTTGGCTAAATCGTCATAAACGAATAACATACCATGGGTCATATCAAACTCTTGCTGCATCTTGCTCGCCTTGTCTAAAATTGGAATCAAGCGGTCCTTGGTTTGCTGGTCAAAGATTGGAATAAAATTCTTGACATGGGCCAAGCTGAAATGCGGATTGAACATTTTGCGCTGAGCATCATGCAATGCGCCTTCAGAGCTGACAAGCCCAATGCCTAGCAAAGTGTCCTACAGCAGCCCAACCAGATAATTCATTTGATAGAAAGTAGAGATTTGTACCTTCATAAAGTCTCGGATCATATTGTGGCGCGGATAGTTTTGTCCATTCGACGTTAGAATATGCTGCAAGGCTTTCGGATCCGACACGAGCGCCACGGACGTCATAAACTCTCGGAGAAAAATCACGCCACCGTATTGATTGATCCATGATAAATACGGCTCGGGATAATTTCCAATCTCGCCCCATTTGGGAATACTTCCCAGTGTTTCAAGTCTACAAAGTCAGAAACGAGTTAGAAAATACCATCCACGTCGTGTTTGTCGTACGCATGACCAAAGAGAACGCTTGACGGTTTTGGCCCTAAAGTTGTTGGTTTGTGAGGCTTTTTGTAGAAAAAGAGTTGCCACAGCACAATGACCACGAGGCCAGCAAGGACAAATTGTAAATCCATCGAGAGAATCGTTGACGGCGGCACCATCGTGACAAAATGGAAATGAGGCTAGTTAGTGAAAACAGTGACAAAAGAGAAAAAGATATGTTCTTGCCAGTGCAGTCGTCTCTTTCGACTTCAATATGCTGGTGGATAAATCGAATACGACAAAAATATAACGTCACATTGATGCTCTATAACATTTAGTACTTTATTGGCATATCAATGAGTTGAATTTAATTAGCAGTCAATTTTACGTTTAACGGCGGCCATTTCCTTTTCCTTTCACAACAAGATTCACTGAATATGCAGTACTTGGACTCTGTTGAATGGTACGTTTGAGCTCATGAAGGATATCGTTAATGACTCTATCAACTGGTCTTTGCTGTTACTATTAATAGTATTCAAATGTTGACTTTAGAATCTTCGTCGCCTCTGGCAGCGGCGTGATGGACAAAATTGTGTTTCTTTCATTGATGAGTTGCTTTGTACATACTTGATTGTCGTAGCTGCCAAGGAGAATATGCCTGCAGGGCAAAATATGAATGATAATTAGAGCTTTACCAAGTAGAGCTCGCAGAAACTCTGAGCTTCGATGAAATGATGATATGAAGTTGCACTTGTCCTTTTCATATCCACCAGCGGAGAAAAATGTTTTTGCACACAGAAAATCGGGAATCACAGGAAAGATTTGAGGAATCACAAACTTGTGTATCAATATCAGTACTGTGGAACTCTCTCTCGTCGGTGACGAGTCGTCACACCTGTTCTAGAGAGTGGGGATGTTTCCTGCAAAGACCTTTGGTCTGCAGGGAGTGACGGGAAATGCCCACACGAGGGAGAGGCAACTTTGTGTTTTCTGTTCCTTTGCTAGGATCTGACGACTACGTCCGTGTACATGACAGAAAATAGCGATGAAGACAGAAATAGCTTGGTTCATGGATATGAAGATCCATTGTGACGCGTAATTTGAAGGAGCAGACGTCAACGTTGTCATGATAGAACTGCTCGACTTGATGAGCTGATGCAAATTCTACTGATTGTAACTGTCAAGGCCAGTGGCCGTTGTGATAGGGTATCAGCGTTTGAACCTGGAGGTTGCATGTTCGAGTCCTGGCGTGGGCACTCAGATTTTTAGTCTTCTTAAAATTCGTGGCCTCTGGGCCACGATACCCAGACTTACGTAAAGCAAACTGCAGTTTAGGTGTCACAATAACTATCATAACATCAATAACACGTACAAGGACATCACTAGCATTCGACTAAGAGAGCCACTAGAGAGCTGCCTGCAGCCTGAGTTGCTGCCTGGAAGACAACTTTGTTGCATGAGCAAACCATTAATGATTTCTATGAGCCGGGGTCGAGGGTCGACAGGTCGAGACGGCTATCGCTGCTGCAACAAGTGCTATCGACAGTTTGCCCAAATTGTCGACACCGACTCGACGAGTTGGTTAACCTTTTGTCGATTCAACGGGGTTATCTGCTAGGCAACAAGTTTACCTTCTTAAAGACATCTAACAAATCTGTGACACTAAGAGAAATTTCGACTCATTCATGGCTCAACACAGCGGACATGTAGTGGGGGTATCGGCCGTCCCGTCTGACGAGCAGAGATGAATATGGTGGTTTTAAAAGCTCCAGCAAAGCCAGCAGTGCATTCGAACACGTTCCAACAACCTTAAGACTAGGCAAAATTCGATCGCCTGAAGCTCATCCTGCATGAACAAACCAAGAAGGTCGAGTTTGACACCATGGTGCATACGTTGGGCGCAAGGGGGACGCGACAATCGACGAACTCAAGGGACTCGCGAACAACTTTACTTAGTGTCACAGATTTGTTAGATGTCTTTAAGAAGGTAAACTTGTTGCCTAGCAGATAACCCCGTTGAATCGACAAAAGGTTAACCAACTCGTCGAGTCGGTGTCGACAATTTGGGCAAACTGTCGATAGCACTTGTTGCAGCAGCGATAGCCGTCTCGACCTGTCGACCCTCGACCCCGGCTCATAGAAATCATTAATGGTTTGCTCATGCAACAAAGTTGTCTTCCAGGCAGCAACTCAGGCTGCAGGCAGCTCTCTAGTGGCTCTCTTAGTCGAATGCTAGTGATGTCCTTGTACGTGTTATTGATGTTATGATAGTTATTGTGACACCTAAACTGCAGTTTGCTTTACGTAAGTCTGGGTATCGTGGCCCAGAGGCCACGAATTTTAAGAAGACTAAAAATCTGAGTGCCCACGCCAGGACTCGAACATGCAACCTCCAGGTTCAAACGCTGATACCCTATCACAACGGCCACTGGCCTTGACAGTTACAATCAGTAGAATTTGCATCAGCTCATCAAGTCGAGCAGTTCTATCATGACAACGTTGACGTCTGCTCCTTCAAATTACGCGTCACAATGGATCTTCATATCCATGAACCAAGCTATTTCTGTCTTCATCGCTATTTTCTGTCATGTACACGGACGTAGTCGTCAGATCCTAGCAAAGGAACAGAAAACACAAAGTTGCCTCTCCCTCGTGTGGGCATTTCCCGTCACTCCCTGCAGACCAAAGGTCTTTGCAGGAAACATCCCCACTCTCTAGAACAGGTGTGACGACTCGTCACCGACGAGAGAGAGTTCCACAGTACTGATATTGATACACAAGTTTGTGATTCCTCAAATCTTTCCTGTGATTCCCGATTTTCTGTGTGCAAAAACATTTTTCTCCGCTGGTGGATATGAAAAGGACAAGTGCAACTTCATATCATCATTTCATCGAAGCTCAGAGTTTCTGCGAGCTCTACTTGGTAAAGCTCTAATTATCATTCATATTTTGCCCTGCAGGCATATTCTCCTTGGCAGCTACGACAATCAAGTATGTACAAAGCAACTCATCAATGAAAGAAACACAATTTTGTCCATCACGCCGCTGCCAGAGGCGACGAAGATTCTAAAGTCAACATTTGAATACTATTAATAGTAACAGCAAAGACCAGTTGATAGAGTCATTAACGATATCCTTCATGAGCTCAAACGTACCATTCAACAGAGTCCAAGTACTGCATATTCAGTGAATCTTGTTGTGAAAGGAAAAGGAAATGGCCGCCGTTAAACGTAAAATTGACTGCTAATTAAATTCAACTCATTGATATGCCAATAAAGTACTAAATGTTATAGAGCATCAATGTGACGTTATATTTTTGTCGTATTCGATTTATCCACCAGCATATTGAAGTCGAAAGAGACGACTGCACTGGCAAGAACATATCTTTTTCTCTTTTGTCACTGTTTTCACTAACTAGCCTCATTTCCATTTTGTCACGATGGTGCCGCCGTCAACGATTCTCTCGATGGATTTACAATTTGTCCTTGCTGGCCTCGTGGTCATTGTGCTGTGGCAACTCTTTTTCTACAAAAAGCCTCACAAACCAACAACTTTAGGGCCAAAACCGTCAAGCGTTCTCTTTGGTCATGCGTACGACAAACACGACGTGGATGGTATTTTCTAACTCGTTTCTGACTTTGTAGACTTGAAACACTGGGAAGTATTCCCAAATGGGGCGAGATTGGAAATTATCCCGAGCCGTATTTATCATGGATCAATCAATACGGTGGCGTGATTTTTCTCCGAGAGTTTATGACGTCCGTGGCGCTCGTGTCGGATCCGAAAGCCTTGCAGCATATTCTAACGTCGAATGGACAAAACTATCCGCGCCACAATATGATCCGAGACTTTATGAAGGTACAAATCTCTACTTTCTATCAAATGAATTATCTGGTTGGGCTGCTGTAGGACACTTTGCTAGGCATTGGGCTTGTCAGCTCTGAAGGCGCATTGCATGATGCTCAGCGCAAAATGTTCAATCCGCATTTCAGCTTGGCCCATGTCAAGAATTTTATTCCAATCTTTGACCAGCAAACCAAGGACCGCTTGATTCCAATTTTAGACAAGGCGAGCAAGATGCAGCAAGAGTTTGATATGACCCATGGTATGTTATTCGTTTATGACGATTTAGCCAAGTATTGTGATAGTCCTTCAGCAATTTGCCTTGTATATGATTGGCAAAATTGCATTCAGCTGTGATTTTGATCGCCGTCCAAGTGTCCACGATGCATTTGATCAATTGTTTCAACCACCGAGCGTGTCGACGTATCTTGGCTTGCTCTATATTCCTGGGTATGGAAATTTACCATTTGAAGAACTTCGGCGACGCCGTGCGGCCAAGAAAATTCTCTCGGATGCCATCATGCAAGTCATCGAGCAAAAGACGGCGTCGACAAATTCGCAAAATGATTTGTTGGATTTGATTCTTTCCCAAACAATGCCCGCAGAAGCCTTAGCTCATACGTAACATTTATGACGGCTGGCCACGAAACCATGAGTTCAACGCTGGCGTGGGTCATTGCGGAAGCATCGCGACGTCCTCAAGTTCTCGAGAAAATGCGTATGGAATGCCACCAAGTTCTAGAGAAATATACTTCTTTTTCCACGTGGGAAGCAACGCAAGAACTGGTTTATACCTCGGCGGTGATCAACGAATCGTTGCGATTAAATACCGTCGTACACGCGTTACTCCGGCGCGTTGCTACACAAGACGACCGTGTTCCTCTCTCGAATGGCTCGTCAGTGTTTATTCCAAAGGTACATGAGCTATTCTTGATATGCTTAAGTTGGTAATTATTCTCGTAGGGCACTTGTATTGAGATTATGCCGGCGGCAAATCACCGAAATGCTCTCTACTGGTCCAAACCCGACGAATTTATCGCTGAGCGATTTATTCCTGGAACGCCTGAATGGATGGCGGACGAGAAATTGCGCGGAGGCAGGAGCCACACATTTCATTTCCTGCCTTTCAGCATTGGTAGCAAGAATTGCATCGGTCAACGCTTTGCCATGGCTGAGATGCTTGTAATTTTGGCCGAAATGGTCACCCAATTTGACTTCCAAATCTCCCCCTCGGCCAATTTACGCCACAACTATAATGGATTGACCGTTCAACCAGCCAGACTCTTAGTCACAGTGCGTCGTATTGAAGCCTCTCAAGGAGGAAAATGAGCATAAATAACTTCGTAATGTATCAATGCGTTTATTTTGGGTGTGAGTTATAAATTGGTGTGAAGAATCAATTATTTATGCAAATATCTATGCCCCCTTGCCAGCCTCAGGGGATTTAATACGGCGCACTTTGACTTGGAGCTTGGTTGGTTGAACTGTGAGTCCATTGAATTTATGGCGTAAATCAGCCGAGGGGGCGATTTCAAAGTCGAAATGAGTGACCATCGCGGCCAAAATAACCAACATTTCCGCCATGGCAAAACGCTGACCGATGCAGTTCTTGCTACCATAGCTAAACGGCAAAAAGTAAAAGGTATGACTGTGACCACCGCGCAATTGCTCATCAGCCATCCATTCAGGCGTGCCGAGAATAAATCTCTCCGTGACAAATTCGTTGGCATTCGCCCAGTAGCGTGGATTTCGGTGAAATGCCGCGGGCATAATTTCGATACAAGTTCCCTAATATAATAAATAACTGAAATTCAACCATATTTTGGAATATACCTTTGGAATAAATACCGAGGAGGTATCTACGAGAGGAACTTGATCATCTTGCATGGCTACACGTCGTAAAATAGCATGAGCCACGGTATTTAACCGCAGAGTCTCGTTGATGACCGCTGTCGTATAGACCAGTTCTTGCGTTGCTTCCCAAGTCGCAATGGAAGTATATTTTTCCATCACTTGATTGCATTCAGCTCGCATTTTCGCCAGGACTTCAGGGCGTCGACGTGTTTCGACAATAACCCATGCCAGTGTCGAGCTCAATGTTTCATGGCCAGCAGTCATAAACGTCATCGTGTGCGCCAATGCTTCCGCCGGCGTCGTATGGGGCAATATTAAAGCCAATAAATCATTTCGCGAATTTGTCAACGTCAATTTGTGCTCGATGACTTGGGTAATTGTATCCGAGAGGGCTTTCTTGGCCGCGCGGAGTTTCTTGAGCTCTTGAAATGGTAAATTCGCATAGCCAGGAATATAAAGCAACCCAAGGTAGGTAGACGAGCTTGGCGGTTCGAGCATTTGGACGTAAGCTTGGTGGACATTTGGATGTTGATCAAAATCAAAGCTAAATGCAATTTTGCCAATCACACCAAGAGAAAAATGCTGCAAAGCTGCAATAAGTTCGCTAAAAATTTGAAAATATGTAGCAAGTACCGTGGGTCATATCAAATTCTTGCTGAGTTGATGTCGCCTTGTCCAAAATTGGAATCAATCGGTCCTTCGTTTGCTCTTCAAACGTCGGGATAAAAGCCTTGACTTGGACCAGACTGAAGTGTGGATTAAGCATTTTCCGCTGAGCATCATGCAGCGAGCCTTCGGAACTGACGAGACCGACGCCCAGGAAAATATCCTAATGTTGATAAAATCATCTAATAATCAACCATTGTCGACATTTACCTGCATGTAGTCTCGGATCATCTTGTCCCGTGGATAGTTCGTTCCATTGGAGGATAAAATATGCTGCAACGCTTTTGGATCCGAGACAAGCGCCACCGACGTCATAAATTCACGGAGAAAAATGACGCCACCGTATTTATTCATCCATGACAAGTAAGGCTCAGGATACGATCCATCCTCGCACCATTTTGGGATGCTGCCGACAGTCTCGAGTCTAAGTTTCGAATTAGTATGATTCAAGGAAGTTGGGGCGTACGTATGGCCGAAAATGAAGCTTGAAGGCTTGGGTGCCATTATGTTTGTGCCCTTGACGGAATTCTTGTCGAAGAACATATGCCATAGCACAATTGCAGTGAGGCCAGAGACGCCAAAAATCCATTCTATCGATGCATTTGTCGACAATGGCAGCGGCAATGACAAGTTGGTGCCCATGATGGAAGAATCAAATATGAACAAGCGAATAAAGAGAAATAGGAGACCCAGATGTGCATCGTCATTGTGTTTGTTCGGAGTTATCAGCTTCAGATCATTGTGATAACCGATTTGTAAATCACATAAATTCCTTAAATCAATGCGCTGAAGTATAAAAATGCATAACACTAGTAATACGATAACTTTATGGAATTATTGTCATTATTAGTGCAATATATCGATTACAATGCAATTTTAAATTCTTGTTCAATTCACTATTAAGTACTACATAGTACCAAAAATAATAACTTGATGGTCAATACACTATCAACCTGTCAAGCTTAGAGGGTACACATGTCAACAATTGGCTCCAGAGTATGACACAACGATAGCAACTCTATTGTATTCATACATGTAGTTCTGTTGCAATCCGCAGCGCTCCAGTAAAGCTATGCTGATATATTTGTTTTATTTGGACTGATTAAGGTAATGTGCGACCAAATTGTTTACGGACAATTGCAACGGATTATGCTCGATTTGCTTATTTCGCAATTGTACCGTTGCCAACCAGATGTAGGCTGTCTGCGCTGGCAAAGGACGAGAAGAATTCCAAAGGGTGCTTTGAGCACTGCAAAAAAGACTTTGGCGGTTTCATGAGAGCCGAGTCCAGTCTGCTGGAACATAGAGGCTTACGAGAAATTTGAAGGATTCAAGTATCCTCATAAGCATAAAATACATTGACATCAAGTTGAATACATTTGGCGACACAAATATTTATATTGTCTTTTTATTTAGGTTGCTCGATTGGTGCATTAAAGTAAGTTGAGGAGGTGCTCCAAGACATTCGTCTCCAGTCATGCCTTTGGTTGATCATGTGTCGAACGAATGCGAATTTTGTATACAGTAGTGGATGGCCAGGGATATTCATGCAATCGTTCGTTAATGAGTTCTTCCTGACAATCAGGCATAATATGACAAACAATTCAAATGAGAGCGATTTGCTTCGCTTAATTTTAACAGCCGTAAATTGTTCACAGTCTCCACTGTGTGGAGTTATTCTTTGAAGCGTATCACCCAATTATTTGAATTTGATGACGAAGGAATGCATAATCACCATCTGTCGTCTTCGAATGAAATAAAACCTCAATTGCAAAAAATGAATTGATCGCAGTGACTGAATTGAATCAGCCCTTGTTATTGCTATTAATAATTAATTTTTCTTTCATTCCTCAAAATGAATAATTTTCATTGCCTGATTGAAATCGGCGTCAAGCCATCGTGAGCTCTCATTAGCAAGCCAGATAAATCAAATTTACACTACTCTTGTTATCAACTGATTTTGTTTGGCTCCCATAGAAGAGCTTCCAGACTTCTTCGTACTGTAACACTGACACCCACTAGTAGCTGGGTATTGCAGCTGCTCATCTAATCCGGGACTGCCTCGACAACGCCGCAGAAACGCCAATCGTGTGATCGTTGCACTATGAATTCCAGCATACAGTACTATTAATAGTATTTAATTCAAAGAACTGTATTCCAAGTTCCAAGTCAGTACTTACTATTACTAGTATCGCTTTAGGATTTGATTTCGTCCACGGCATTCTTGACTTGTAAAACAAGTTATTCAAACTCTTCTTGGTAAATTAAGAACACTCATTTCTTGCTTCACCAGTGAGGAGGACATACGTACTTACCATGACATCTATTTTTAGAAATAGTACCTAATAGTACTTAGTACTTAGTACATACTACAGTCAATGAGCATTTTGATTCATTTCTCAATTCGCCAAGGTTCAACAAAGATGCAATTGGATTTGATGCTCCCGTGGACTGCTTGGACTAAGCAAGTGGACTTGGAGGCCCTGTGGACAGCTTTAACTTCCAAGGAAGCTGGTCTCTCCGTCTCTGCTGTCATCGCAGCAATGCTGGCCATTCGTTACTTGACCAAGAAATCCGTCGATCCATCGATTCCTGGCCCTAAAGCACCGAGTTTTCTCTTTGGCCATGCGTAAGTACCTCCACCTTGAGTGCAAGAATTTACAATGTGCACAGGTTAGAGTCAAGTGGAAGTTTTTCTAACTGGAGTTCGTCTGTGAACCGTTCTTGTCGTGGATTAAAGAGTACGGCAATGCGGTTTACTTTCGCGAATTTTTTACGCCGGTCGTGCTCCTCTCTGACCCGAAAGCTCTTCAGCATATCTTGGCCATCAAAGAAGGCAATTATCCTAGCGATCGACTGATTCGCAAGCTTGCAAGAGTACCTACTCTGGCCCCCCCACTTGTCTACATAATGATTTCCTCTGTAGGGAAACCTGCTTGGCGAAACTCTCGTTAGCTCTGAAGGGGCGGAGCACGACTGGCATCGCAAAATGATCAACCCGCACTTTAGTCTAAGCCGTGTCAAGTCGTTTGTGCCCAACTTTGAGAAATATACGACGGAACGTTTCCTCCCCCAGCTCGCGAAAGCCGCCAAGTCCAACGAAAGTTTCGATCTAAACCATGGTACGCCGCTTATATCCACCTAAACTTTGATCTAATAACCTCTCAATCCGTTTAGCTCTTGAAAAGTTGACACTTGGAATCATCGGTGCCGCCGCCTTTAGCTATGATTTCCACGAGAACCCTGCCGTCTACGATGCATTCAAGCTCATGTTTGCACCGCCAAGTGTTGCAACCTACCTCGGACTGCTATACATTCCTGGCTATGCTTATTTGCCATTCCCAGAAGTCCGTCGTCGTCGTACTGGGCGGATTCCTCTTGTAAAAGCACTGATGGAAGTCATTGAGACCAAACTCGCGTCCAAGAACTCGCCCAAAGACTTGCTCGACTTGATTTTGCCCAACACGACGCCCGAAGAAGCATTAGCCCATACGATGTCGTTCATGACGGCTGGCCACGAGAATTCCAGCTCGACTCTTGGGTGGGTTGTCGTCGAAATTTCCCGCCGCCCTGACGTCGTGGCAAAAATGCGTGCCGAGTGCAACAAAGTACTCAACAAACACGGCTCGATCGACTCGTGGAACGCAAAAAAAGAGCTCATTTACACAAATGCTGTCATTCAAGAGACTCTGCGCTTGAATACAGTTGTTTTTACGCTTCTACGACGTGTCGCCCTGGCGGACGACTCGATTCCAATGTCCGATGGCTCGTCAATCTTTATTCCAAAGGTACTGTCATCCATCTCAAAGCTAGATCATAATAAAAACATGTAGGGAACCAATATTGAGATCGTTTCTGCGGCACTGCATCGCAATCCACGCTACTGGGTCAAGCCTGATGACTTTAACCCCGAGCGATTCATTCCAGACACGCCAGAATGGATCGCCGATGAAAAAAAGCGAGGGGGAAGCAGCCACAACTTTCATTACCTCCCGTTCAGCTTTGGCAGCAAGGGCTGTATCGGCCAACGCTTTGCAACGACGGAAATGATTGTGATTCTCGCGTTGATGATCACGAAATTCGATTTGCAAGTCGACACGACGCGGAATCTCCGCCCTCTTTTCAACGGGCTCTCAATCTCACCGGTGGAACTTTTGTCCGTGTGAAAGAAGTTGACAATACGCCACTCCAAGGAGCTGCGGCCTAGTTGTATCGTTAATTCTCTGAATCAAGGCGGTTTTATATGTAAGAGACCTAGGAACTCTGCCCCCTGGAATCTCGGAATAATTTATAACTCTACTGTATATTTAAGAGGGGGAAAGATGCCCCCCTTCGGACCCCCTTCGGAATCAATGTGATAAATTCTAATTATTGTCTTTTTCACTCGAATTTGTATTTTTGATCAAAACCGAATTCTATTGGAAATCGATTCGATCATAACGAAGTCAAGTATAAATGGTTAGTATGGGAAACGTCCCAAATTAATTACACGTGTGTCTGGGTGTATTTTGCGTGAATTTGGTAAATACTGGATTCTGATTTGCAAATTGATTTGAAAAATCGATACCGGCATCCCCCACAAATTCGAATGAATTCGACCTTACTATTGTCATTTTCAATAAAATTTGTGGTTTCGACCAAAATGCTAATTCTTTTTCAAATCGATTTCATAATGGTGAAGTGGTGTGTGTCAGTGTGTGTTTTGCGTGAGTCAGGGAGATGGTCAATTCTGATTGGCTGAATAATTTTAAATGTTAATTCTAGCCAATCAGAGAAGCTCGTTCGATTCGAAATCGATTTTTTCCCTGGTCGATTCGGTTCCTCACAATTTTGAATCAAAAGCACAATATTATGGTACTATTAATAGGACGCATTCAAACCATAACATACAAAAGCGTCTTGATTCATAGACAACTACGCAGCATCTCCATCAAGTGGCGCATTGTCCACTGCTTTCACACGGACAAAAAGTTCGGCTGGTTGGATCGTGAACCCGTTGAAAAGAGGGCGAAGATTCCGCGTCGTGTCGACTTGCAAATCGAATTTCGTGATCATCAACGCGAGAATCACAATCATTTCCGTCGTTGCAAAGCGTTGGCCGATACAGCCCTTGCTGCCAAAGCTGAACGGGAGGTAATGAAAGTTGTGGCTGCTCCCCCCTCGCATTTTTTCATCGGTGATCCATTCTGGCGTGTCTGGAATGAATCGCTCGGGGTTAAACTCATCAGGCTTGACCCAGTAGCGTGGATGGCGATGCAGTGCCGCAGAAACGATCTCAATATTGGTTCCCTACATGTTTTTATTATGATCTAGCTTTGAGATGGATGACAGTACCTTTGGAATAAAGATTGACGAGCCATCGGACATTGGAATCGAGTCGTCCGCCAGGGCGACACGTCGTAGAAGCGTAAAAACAACTGTATTCAAGCGCAGAGTCTCTTGAATGACAGCATTTGTGTAAATGAGCTCTTTTTTTGCGTTCCACGAGTCGATCGAGCCGTGTTTGTTGAGTACTTTGTTGCACTCGGCACGCATTTTTGCCACGACGTCAGGGCGGCGGGAAATTTCGACGACAACCCACCCAAGAGTCGAGCTGGAATTCTCGTGGCCAGCCGTCATGAACGACATCGTATGGGCTAATGCTTCTTCGGGCGTCGTGTTGGGCAAAATCAAGTCGAGCAAGTCTTTGGGCGAGTTCTTGGACGCGAGTTTGGTCTCAATGACTTCCATCAGTGCTTTTACAAGAGGAATCCGCCCAGTACGACGACGACGGACTTCTGGGAATGGCAAATAAGCATAGCCAGGAATGTATAGCAGTCCGAGGTAGGTTGCAACACTTGGCGGTGCAAACATGAGCTTGAATGCATCGTAGACGGCAGGGTTCTCGTGGAAATCATAGCTAAAGGCGGCGGCACCGATGATTCCAAGTGTCAACTTTTCAAGAGCTAAACGGATTGAGAGGTTATTAGATCAAAGTTTAGGTGGATATAAGCGGCGTACCATGGTTTAGATCGAAACTTTCGTTGGACTTGGCGGCTTTCGCGAGCTGGGGGAGGAAACGTTCCGTCGTATATTTCTCAAAGTTGGGCACAAACGACTTGACACGGCTTAGACTAAAGTGCGGGTTGATCATTTTGCGATGCCAGTCGTGCTCCGCCCCTTCAGAGCTAACGAGAGTTTCGCCAAGCAGGTTTCCCTACAGAGGAAATCATTATGTAGACAAGTGGGGGGGCCAGAGTAGGTACTCTTGCAAGCTTGCGAATCAGTCGATCGCTAGGATAATTGCTTCTTTGATGGCCAAGATATGCTGAAGAGCTTTCGGGTCAGAGAGGAGCACGACCGGCGTAAAAAATTCGCGAAAGTAAACCGCATTGCCGTACTCTTTAATCCACGACAAGAACGGTTCACAGACGAACTCCAGTTAGAAAAACTTCCACTTGACTCTAACCTGTGCACATTGTAAATTCTTGCACTCAAGGTGGAGGTACTTACGCATGGCCAAAGAGAAAACTCGGTGCTTTAGGGCCGGGAATCGATGGATCGACATGTTTCTTGGTGAAGTAACGAATGGCCAGCATTGCAGCGATGACAGCAGAGACGGAGAGACCAGCTTCCTTGGAAGTTAACGCTGTCCACAGAGCATCCAAGTCCAGTTGCTTGGTCCAAGCTGTCCACGGGAGAATCAAATCCAATTGCATCTTTGTCGAACCTTGGCGATTTGATAAATGAATCAAAATGCTCATGACTGCAGTATGTACTGAGTACTAAGTACTGTTAGGTACTACTTCAAAGTCTATCCAAAATAGATATAAGTGCTTTTGGCCTCGTTTGCAATGTTAATTTTCACATAACAGCACTCTCAATTTGCCAAAAAGTGTTTCTAAAACTTGCTTTATAGCGCAAGAACGCCGTCATATATCAAGGATGAAATATAAAGTCGAAGCGGCAAATCGAAGCACTGGCTTTGGAATATAGAGATATTAGTACTTTATACAGTACGATGATGGCATTTCTTGAAACTTTGGTGTTTAGCACGGCATCTTATCGGCTGTCCCTGATTACGTAGATGAGCAAAAGAAATGGCCGGCTAGAAGATTGTGAAGTATATAGAAGTATATACGTCGTTGGGTGTATAATTCCGTGCTAAACAGAACCAATTGACAAATGGGTATAGTGGGCGAATATGAATGAACGTGCGTGCACTTTATGTTGTGTCGGGCGCTACATCATGCGCCGATCCTTTTTGTCATGTGTCATCTTCTCGGTCTAGTCTGTGTATACAGCTGGAACCAGTAAACGAGATTAGTGGCCAGGCGCCAGTCAGGCGACTAAGAGCCATGACTAGGCGGCAGTTTCATCATGATAGTATGCGATTGGCTCAGTAAGGGACTGGTTGTCCTGAGTCGTTCTAGGGCAGATATGTTTCTAGCCTTAATTTGGAATTCACAGCGATCTAATCAAGTGCCATTCTCTCCACCTCGCGTGTTCGACTGCTGTTGTCGCCCGGAAGTCACAACACTTTATACTCTGTCATATCCAGATGAATAAAGGACAAAGAACTTGGCTGGAACTTTGATTTTGACTGACAACATCTGGTCGAGAAGAGCCGACAACTCTTCCTGTAAATACATTTTGCTTAGTTGGGCTCCTACCATCAAGGTCTTTTCCCTCAACATGTTTGTTCCACGCCATCTCCTGCCATGTAAAAACGACCAAATGGATGACAAAACCGCATCTCCAGCTCGTCGCCGTCCATGCAAATACGCTGGGAAGACGCTTTAACCCGGAATTTCTGCCCAACCGACGTTCAAAGTAGTCATTCTAGTGGCAAATGTCAGGTTGTTCGGCATAAATTCACTTTCATTGGACCGTTTACTGCAATCTGCAGCATAGGACAGCGACTGCTTTCCCAAGTCATGTTTCAATGTACGATGGGATTTGGTTTGTCCACGGACTGGCGCAGACGCGTTTAGCTTTGACATGGATGCGAATCCAGCCGTCCTTGACACTTTCGTCAACCAGAACAGTTTTCGCAAGCTAAATGTTAAAATCCAACAACTCCATTCAGACTGCTTTCAAGACGCTTGACCTTAACAAACAGCTCGGCGGGTCCACTGGTGAATCCATTGAATTTCACACGTGTATTGCATTTTGGATCAACTTGCAAGTCAAATTCCGTCACAATCCAAGCCAAAGCGATGACAACTTCAGCCATCGCAAAGCGCTGTCCGATGCAGTTTTTGCTGCCAAAGCTGAACGGAAGATAATTAAAAGTGTGGCTGCTTCCCCCTCGCAATATCTCATCCGCCTTCCATTCAGGCGTTCCTGGAAGAAATCGTTCGGGGATAAAGTCATCGGGCGTTGTCCAGTAGCGAGGATTTCGATGCATCGCCGAAGTAAACATTTCGATCGCGGTGCCCTGGCGTTGGAAATTAGATTTATGTCTTTGAAAAGGATATAAACTACCTTTGGAATGAAGATGGTCGACCCGTCAGACATTGGAATTCGATCGTCTTTCACAGCGACACGACGATGTAATTTTTGGACGACAGTGCGCAAACGCAGCGTTTCTTGGACGACGGCAGTCGTATACGAGAGTTCCTGTGTTGCTTCCCAAGAGGCGAAAGTGCCGTGCTTTTCAAGCACTTGATGGCATTCCGCACGCATGGCTGCAACAACATCAGAGCGGTGGAAGGCCTCAGCGACAACAAATGCCAAAGTCGAGCTCGAAGTTTCATGGCCAGCGGCGGTCATTTGGATGGCATACGAAATAGCTTGCAAACGAGTTGATTTCGGCAAGAACAAATCCATCATGTCATTCGAAGCGTTCTTGGAAGCTAATTTGTGTTGCACCACCTCTTCCATTGCTCCAAAGAGAGCTTTCTTTGCTGCCCGTCGACGGGACGGCTCTTCGAACGGCAGACTCTCATAGCCAGGGATATAAGTCATCCCAAGAATCATCGACATACTTGGAGGGGTAAACAACTGCACAAAAGCCGCATGCACTGCGGGATTGGCATCAAAATCGTAGCTGAACGACACTTGACCGATCACAGCCAGCGTAAAATTGGCCAGTTCTACGACGACCTCAAGTCGCTGAATAAATTGAGAGGGATAAGCTTGTACCTGCCTTCATATTGACAATTTCTTTTGATTGCGCCGCTTTTTCGAGAATTGGAAGCAATCTTTCCAGTGTACATTGCTCGAAGAGAGGAAGAAACGCTTTGATTTGACTCAATCCAAAGTAAGGATTGAACATTTTCCGCAACTTGTCATGCTCCAATCCCTCAGTCGTGCTCAAATTGTCGGCGGGGAAAAGTGTCTGAAAAAGTCGATAGATTTAGAAAAAAAGATTGAAATTGAAAGTACCGTTGCATACTTGCGAGCCTTTGCATCGCGGGGATAATTGTTTCCGTCGGAGGCTAAGACATGCTGCAGAGCTCTCGGATCCGACAGAAGCACAACGTCTGCCAAGAATTCTCGATAATACACCGCACCGCCGTATTCTTTGATCCAAGATAGAAATGGTTCAGGATATGGCACAGTCGTATGCCAATTTGGAAGACTTCCCATTGTCTCCAACTTAGTCAAAGTATTGATTTCATTGCCATCGAGAGAACTCACGCGTTGCCAAAGATAAAACTGGTTGGTTTCGGACCACGGATCGACGGATCGATGGCTTTCCTGGTCAAATATCGAATGACAAGCACTGCTGCAACGACTGCTGCGACGGAGAGACCAACTTCCTTGGAGATAAATGCACTCGATGGGAGGATCAAATCGAATTGCATCGGACTTTCTCGGTGGAATATTTGAAAATGATTGAAGCTATAAACGAAATTGAAAGTCAATCAGTATATTCATGGTGCGACGACGGGAGACCTTTGGAAGGAGGCACACAACGAGCAAGCGATGATAGCAGAGAATGCGCAAGAATAAATTTGATCTTCAGCTTGACAATCTCCACAACTTGGAGAATACAAGTTTGCAGTGAAATTTTTATCTGAATGGGATATCAGTTGTCATGGCTCTTGCAAAGTTGATTTCTGTCTTGTCGTGCAACTAAACTGGGTGAAAAGATTCGTTGTTTCCACGAGCTTCAAGGAATTGTCGAGTAAGTGGACAGCGACAAGGCTTTCAACTCGGTTGCCGGATGTTGATGACGCTTGACCTGGACTGGATATATTTTGTTCACTGGGGCCGATGGTAGCGACATTGAATTTCGGTCGTTGATTGATTGCATTTTGGAATTGACTTTCAAGCTGCGTCGCGAATCGTGACGCAGCTGATGTTTGAAAAAGAAGGCTGCAATCTCCTTTGGTGTGAATGCTTCGGGGGTAAACACTGGAACAAGGGTCAACTGCTTCATATGTGAAAAATTGGACAATAAGTGAAAATCTCTGCCATCAATTAATTATTGGAGGCGAGACGACAGCGTGTGAAAATCAATTATTGCATTTGCTGATACCCTCCAATAACTTATTTCTTGTCATATATTGCTAGATATTGCAAACTCAATAATTGTTTGCGCTGCCCTGGTCACGATCATAATGCGAGAACGGCGCAGAGCTCGACCAACACAAATCGCAGTCTAATCCAGTTTTTACTCCCAAAGCTGAACGGAAGGTATGACTAGCGTTGCCACAACGACAGCTGACATAGAGAGGGCGACTTCCTTGGAGAGAGAAGTCCCGGAGAGAATCAAATCCAGTTGTATTCTCGGTGAAAGTTAGAACTATACTTTCACTTTACCAGCCATTTGTAACCGAAGTTGTAAATCTCAAATTTCTAGAATTCTGATTGGTTGTTTCTCTCTTTTTACACTCACTGTACCATCCACAAAAATCCCTTGTACATAGGCTACAAATCTATGTTCGATTTGCAACAAAGGTTGCAGTGAGAGTTGCAACATTTGAAGCGTTTTGCAACCCTGATGTATACTCAAACTATGTCATTATACACGGGTTGCAAACCGGCAACGGTATTTGTCGGCATGTCTTAGCTTATCAATACGAATAAAGTTTTCATCAAACACAGCACATAAACAATGAAATTTGTCGTTTGACATCCATGCGAAGGATGCTTAGCCTCGTAGGGCTTTCGGACAAAAAGGACGAAACGTTTAACACGCCGATTTACAAAGTCCGCAGCTTAGCCTATCTTAGTTTAGTACATCCTGATCTTAGGCGTATCGTAGCCATAAACAGTATTTACAGTAGCCTACAGCATTATCAATCAAATAAACCCCTGAGTCGTCGTGCTTCGCACGACACAACGAGACACATGCTTTTGTAAATGTTGATTTCAATAAAGCAGTAAAGCTAACATGAATAGTCTCGTGGATATGGCCCAGCACTATGACTAGAGCACACACTGCATTGTCGTCGCAGAAAGACACGACTAAACTTCTTTGCCACTGCCCCCTATGCATAGGATAGTAATCCATGTAAAAAACGATGTCGATGTCTAGAATGGTTTATTTGTTTATGCACCCTACACTAGACACGATACAACCACATTTGAGGTTTGACGATATCTACAATGGCCACCATGGCGGTCTACCTTGGGCACTGAGCATTAGGAATCACACGCTCAAATCTCAAAGTCGATCACGTATATTTTAAGCCAATCAAAATAGGGTTGTACGCTGGGTTACACAAATGACAGGTACGGAGACTGTACTTTCCTTCGACCAATCAGAATAGCCCAACATATTTATTAACCAATGCCGTCGATTGGTGATTCGATCCGCCAAAGTGATTCGATTGAACGGGGTCTGGAAATCGTATCAAATCAACAATATACAATGGAAATTTATAAAAAGACAATTAATTCATGTCAATGTATAATGTTTAAGAGCTTTTTGCCCTACAATTTGTAGACTAGCTCACCTGAGCTGTCATAGCCTTCATTACCATTGCCATGATCACTGGTAGCTGATGGCTCTTCATCTGAGCTCAGTAAATGATCATACAGCGACTGTAGCTCCTCTCGCGCTGTATTGACGCACTACTTGATATCCGACGGTGTCGATTTTGAAAAAGCTTCATTGAGACGTGCCTTGAAATCGACAAATAATGTCATGTCATCATATCTTCGTCCTACTCGCCCCTTAACATTAGCCCATATCAATTCAACGGGTTGCAACACGCAATAACGGGGTAGCGAGTACACGACTGTATGGCCACGTCTTCCAGCAAGATCGACCACAAGTTGTCGAAAGTTCTCCTTGATATGTCTCAAAATCTTCGCCCATAGCATGCTTTTGTAGTCTTCCGGTGTAACGTCTATTCCAACACGTTCACATTCCGCCTGCACGATCATTGAATTTGCCACACCAAGATCATCTAATTCATCCAATAACCTCGAAAACCTTCTGGGGTAGAATCACGATTGAACATTCCGTGGTCATCCTTTGGCTGTCTTCCCGAAGGGTTAACACAAGTGAAAATATCCAAACCAACGACACAGGTTTCAATAAAGGGGGAGTAAACAATGAAACAATATCGCAGCTATTTGTGTTTGTCCTTGTGCTCTCTTGACAATATATCCTTGGGGAGAAAGAGCGAGTCGTGGTGCCGCTTGTAATGATGATATAATACTCCATGGTTAACAATACACTTGTTATTGCATTCCATTTGTTTCAGGCGAGCATTTCATTGACTACCATGAAGGTGGAACCGGCTTTTCTCTCCTTTTGTATAAAATTGAGCGCAATCCCACGGATGTAGTGTTCAGCAGGAGAAGTGCATGAGAGTTCCTAGGACAAAATCTGGAAGGAAGATTGCTTTTTTCAACAGTTTCACTTGGAAGCCCAGAGCGTTGTGTGGTGGTCTTTCAGCAAAGTATTCTACAGTATTATCTTGGATATATTCACTGCAGGACAGGCTGTATGACTGGCTAAAATGAGAATAATAGCCAAGAAAGTGTTTTGAGACCATACAATAAGGATGACCTATTATTCATTAAATACTGCAGTTTTGGACCGAATGTAGCTTGCTGAAGCAAAAACTACGAAAACAATGCTTTGATCCAACCAGAGAACACAAAACATGCCAATGGCATGAAACAAAGAGGATTCTGAGACTAGATATTCTCAGAGTCTCGAGTCTTGGGTTCTTACATCTGGTGCAAGCGAAAGACCGTGTCGTGTATGAAGACAGCGACCAAGGCGACCAAGGAACGCAAACCCGTCGGTCTATCTATGGGCTGGTACGAAGACGGAAGTTAGATGTTGTAATGAATTAATGATTAATAGTTGTCGCCTAGTAGGACGGGTGTCGAGTCAAGCGTGTCCAACGCTAACGACACCGTCTGACTAAGTTGAGATTGGCCAGATGCACGTATGTTCTCAGGGAGTGTACGGCCCTCAGAAGATTGTTCCGTAGCCGTGCCGAGTGTATATCGAATACTATACGGTACTGTTTAGTTTACAGATTTACCTTTAAGCTGGCTAATCCAACTCACTTCTCATCTTCCTCTGACCAACTACCCGTCAATTGGTAGCACTTGTGGGTCACGACACCAAGGACTCTAGACCCGGAGGCATAGCTCGAGGGTCGAAGGGGTTATCTTATCTGGTTCACGTGACGGCCCATCTTTGACCGTCCAGGCTACCAGTGTTAGATCTACTCGAACACTAGCGGTCGAGCCTGTCCGCTGCACCTCCCCGCGCTGTGGGCATCCTAGAGTATACTTGGGTGGAGTCTCGAGTCTTGGGCTCTTACATCTGGTGCAAGCGAAAGACCGTGTCGTGTATGAAGACAGCGACCAAGGCGACCAAAAAACGCATGGCGGCAAAAGTAGAGTTGAAAAGAGTAGGTGAAAAGTGAGTTTTAGCAAAATTCACTATTTGGAGGCGGATCAAATCAAGATCCTCGACGACATCGGATCAAGCCTCCACAACAAGATCACCAACCTTGTTCGCCTTACCAACGGGTTCACCTGTCGTTTCGAAGAATCGCGGAAGTACTCGAATCGCGCCAAGTATATTTCGGACAAATTAGTCGACGAACAAACTCACTTAAAATTGTTGAGCGTACTTATTCCCGAAGATATCGACGGCCTCCTCGCCTACAAACCTAAACCCAAGGAAGAAAAGCCAAAGACCGACGTCCAATCAGAAACGTCCGAGTACTTAGCTAACCTGTAAAGGAATCTTTTTCACACACACAAAAGACATTTTCAAGACAAGAAAGAAATAGAAAGAAGATGAAAAGAACAAAAAAGAAGCTCTTAAGAAACATTTCAAGAACAAATAGAAGTCAAGACGAAAAAAAAGGAAGATAATAAGAGAAACATCAAAGAGTTCGTTATGAGGGTATTTGCGACTATGTAACAGCAGCAGCATATCAGTCAGCTGCTGCAGACACAAACCCAAATTCAAGAACGACTTGTTGAGAATCAGCAAGTGCTTCAGTAGCAAGAGCAAGCACAAGCGGCATCTCCTCAGGTGCAACGCGACACAGAGCGGGGAGTAGAAGGACTGTCTATGCCAGGTTACCACAGGCAAATTTTATATTAATATAGTATTGGTCCTTACATTCTTCTTGTTGAGCTTTTCAAGACGATGAATTGAACTACATGGAAGACAAAGAGGTCGATGCGACGTGTCTGGCCTTAGTGGTCGCCAATCATAAGGCTCAATCGGTGGCATGGTGCCAAGCCTTGACGTCATATGAAAGGAGTGGCGTTATTACCCTCAGCGACTTCTATAAGCCTTTCGTGAAGATTTTGGGCCTGACAACCTGCAAGAGCGCCTGGGTGAGTAGTTTTCACTCCAGCAGAAAACTGTAGGATCTACTTGAATATATCCTGATATTCCGTCGTACTTGTACTGACGTGACATATCTGGGTTGGACAAGGTGATCTTCTTCACGCGCGGCTTGTGACTGAAGACGCGCGAAGAAGTCAAGTTTAGACAGTGTGAAATATTGTTGTCGTCGGTCATCAAGGTGGCGTTGGATTAAGCGCGCAAGCATGCAGAGTCACCGGGCATAGTGGTCAAGTCGGAGAGACCATTTCGAGCCGAGAGGTTTGATCGAGATCGCGAGCGTCATGGGGAAAGACCACGTCGACGTAGCGAACATCGTCAACCTGACGACACGTAGGTCGACAATCCTGCGTGAATACAAGAAGGGCCGCAGCAAGCTGTGCTGCTACAACTGCCAGAATACCGGGTACATTGCGGCAGAGTATTGAGGCCACAGCGACGAGTATCAGGGCAACTGCCCTCAAGCCGACAGAACAATGTCGAAGTGCGATTGGTCGTTCAAGCGACCAGTGTTGGATTTACGCGACAACTAGTGTTTGAGCTGATATAGCATGGGATTTGCAGATTATCAAAATTTGCGGGCGAGCAAAGCAGAATACTCCATGGCATTAACGGAAATATTTGATTTGTTACCTGGATCCTCAACATTTTTTTGTAAGGTGCAAAAATGCATATATATACAGGACTCTGCCCTGCCGCATCGCCTTGAATCAGATATATTTATTTTCATTGGAGAAGTGTTGAAATATTCGATTATGTCGAGCGAGTTGCCATTATACTGTAATGGACATGACGAAACATGTTCAAGTAGACCGAATTGTAATAAATTCTTGAAAAGGGCACAAACCTCCTTGTCAATTGAGCTGCCTTATTTCTTAAAGCGAATATAGTGCTCTCACAATACACTGTAAGCATTTAATCGATTGAAGAGCTCTGAGCATTAACAAAAATGTTCCAAGAACGATTAATTCGAATTCAACAGCGTCTGGCTGCTTTCGACACTGTTGACTTTGAGGAACAGTTCGGCTTGATCATGGAGTTCAACTGCATTTAGGATCGACTTCCACGCCAGCTTGAGTGATGATCATGGCTAGAACTAGAAGGACTGTAATGTTGGACGAAAACGCTGTATGCAATCCAAAATGTTCTACATGACAGAAATAAATGAAGCCGCTGGCTGCTGCGTGACTAGAGACTAGATACTTTTGCTTGAAGCTAAACAGAAGATGATAAAAGGTGTGGCTGTTTTCCCCGCGGTGTCTTTCGTCGGCATTTCATAAAAAGAGACTTTGCCCAGATAAACAAAGACTGGACTGCGAGTTTCATCAAAGTTAATTGGATCGTAGATTTAGCCAAGCATGTTGGTTGGAGTTAGACGTTCGAGTTGGTTTCATATTGCATATTGCCCTGTCAGTAAATTCACTGAAATACATGACTGCTCGACTTGGAATTCTATTCTCCTTGTTGTCTCGACCAAATAAGACATCGACAAAGAGCGCAAAAGAACTACACCACTTCCCATCCAACCTGTTGAATGTTTCCAATCAATTCGAAATTGATTCGCAATCAAAACATATTGAAAACACGAAAAAGCGTTGAAACAAACAAATTCTCATCTCAAAATGGAATTCTCTCAATCAATTAGAAACTATTGACCATACACCATGTCATCAAGGTTCAGAGCCTTTTCGACATTGCGTTGACAGAATACGACCTTACGGAGCACAAGAGGTTGAGTGATACAAGAGAGCGACTCACGTGCAGCGTCTTCAAGTAAGGCCATTCGTCGGCTGAGATAAGTTTGATACTCACCTCTCTCAAACATAGCCGACGTATGACGAGCAAGATATCCCTTGATGTTCGCCTTCAGAACGCTGAAACATGATTCGATCGGATTTAACATCGGCGAATAAGGGCCAAGACGGAGAAGCGTCATGTCATCGTGGTGGACAACTCGAACCTCCGTCTGAGAATGAGCTGGCGCGTTGTCCAACACAATGACAATGCGCTTGTCTTGAAAATGGTCTCGCCACGTCGAATTTGCCTTGACTGTTTGGTAAATTTCGTCGACAAAAGCAGCGTTTTGGTCCATTTTTATACTGCCCCGCTCCAAACGGTAGCAGACAAGACCAAGTTCGGCAGAAACGGCACATTGTACTTGCAGGTTCGGCCCTTTCGACGGTGGCAAAACGGTCGTTGCTCTTGTTCCAGCCTTGGACCGACCACGGTTACGCTTGCAATAGACATTGAAGTTTGTTTCATCGTAATAAACAATGAGATCGCCTTGGCTTTGATGTTTCTTCAATTGTTCCGCGAATTCACGTCGCTTAAATTTGTTCGTTTCGTTGTTGCACGTGGAAGGCTCGATACGAACCTGCTTCATGGTGTAAACCATAACAAGCAAGTGCCGGCTTATCGTTTGTATGGACAAGGACGTTCCAGGAAAGTCATCGGCAATGAAGGATTTCATTTCATTCAGAGTGAATTGACAATTCTTGTATACATATCCTTCTAACGCCGCACGAATCTCCGGTGTCACTTTCGACAGATTGGCGCGGAAGCCTCCTCGAGGCTTTGGCGTCGTCCGTCCAGTCGTTACAACTCGCCACACAGTGATTGGGGTTATTCCATTGTGTTTGGCGACAAGCTTCCAGTCTTCGCCACGGAGGGAGGCCTCGAGGACACGCTTCTTTTCTTCAGTGGTTGGGCTCCTTCGGTTGGATGGAGGCATGAACGAAGAGAAAAGGGAACTGATGTGATAGACGAGCATATATTATTGGTTGTCAGACTCTCCCACCCAAGCATGGTGCTTATTTACTTCATTCTGAATGGAACATTTTTCATATTGGACTGAACTTATTGACGATGTATTCATCGGATTGCCGTTGCTTTGTCCATTTTCAGCGTAGATAGAAATCCATGTATATCCTTGGAAAATAGAAAGCTCTCGCAATACTATCTGTGATATCTCAGAAAGCGTATTCTTTACCGTCTCAAAACCTCGGCGAAGTCTTGGTACGATTAAGAAGAGGCAACAGAGACTCCCCAGCAGGACTCAGCTATGATTACAAACCGTAAGCTAGAAGAATATATTCTAGCATTTCTTTCACCTACCAACAAACATTTCAAACTCCGGGCGAAGCCGGGTAGCTCAGCTAGTCATATTGGTTGGAAAATAGTTTCATCTTGGCTGGGAAGTGGTGTAGTTAACTGTGTGGCGACAGGGTGGATAAAGATTAACCATGTATAGTCACAAAAGTCCATTCAAAGTAGGATATAGTGATGCGATTACTACAGCGATGAAAGGCTGCTAATTGTTTCGAGCTGGGGCCTCCCAAGAGTTGTCAGTCTTCTTCACGGCAGGACGCACTGGCGACACCAATACCTCCAGATTAGCCGGTTGGAGTGAGAGGAAATTGAACACGGGTCGGAGATCTGCTTGGTTGGTCAATTTGAAGTCAAATTTGCTGAGAAGCGTAGCGACAATGACTTGCATTTTTGCCAAGGCAAATCGGTACCCAATACATTGCTTGCTTCCGGCACCTAATGGCATAAAGATAAATGCGTGGTTCTTGCCTCCGCGTAGTTCCAGATCTGCTTTCCATTCTTTTGTATCTTCCATGAATCGATTCGGAACAAAGGCGTCGGGATTTGACCAGTATTTTGGATTGCGATGCATTGCTGCCACGCTAATTTGGACTTTGGTACCCTAAGCACATAACTCAAAACCGGAAATACCGAAGATTTAGAAACCAGGAATAAAAAATGTACCGATGAAGAGGAGTGGGTTCAGCTCCATCATAAAGTCATAATATGCCTCGACCGTCGCGGGATATTGGTTGAAATCATAGTTGAACGCAGCCAAGCCGATGATTTTCAAGACCAACTGCTTCAGTCTCACAACATTCCAAAGCGTGCGTATGGAATAGCTCGACAAAGGATTTGACTTGCTGCCAAGTGAATATGGGATTGAGAATTTTGCGGAATCGATCGTGGGCACTGTCGTTTGTACTTAGTAATCCTCGTCCGAGAGTAATATCCGCGAAAAAGTTTTCAACGACAGGTTCGTGGGGGTAATTCTTGGCGTTGGTGACCATGACATGCTGTAGAGCAAGAGGATCCGAGAGCAGGACCTTGTCATTTATAAATTCTTGGATGTAAATCGCCCCGCCATAGGTTTTCACCCATGTGATGAATGGCTCCGGGTACGTCAGGGTCGTCTTCCATTTGATCACGCTCACGTACAAGTCAAATCTGGCATTTTCAATGGACCGTGAAGCTTCAAGGGACGAAAACGAACTACTTACACATGACCAAATATGACGCTAGATGGCTTGGGGCTGGGGAGTTTCTTGAGTGGATTCAGCTTGGACAGTTTTTGAACGATAATGAATGCCACAAACGCGACGAGAACCAAAGCGATGGCGATGTCTTGCTTGGACAAAAGTCGCAGTACGTCGAGCATGGTGTAGACTTTGGAGATCAAATTACAAAATGCAATCTGTGACAGTTTTAAAGAGCACAAAGTACAGTACAGCTGTATCAATGTTATATAGAGACGTTTGAAGGCGTTGACCAACTGAGTAAATCTTTCTATTTACCGCCAATATCAAACAATTGTAATAGTAGAAGCTACAGACCATAGTTAGTCAGTTTAGAATGAACCTCAACCAAATGACGAGGTGTTCTAAACTCCAAAAATCGTGTGTGGTGGGGGCCTCACAGAAGAGCCCTTCAAACGCAGAAGGACCCTTAAAGCGCGCCTATACAGGCAGCCTTGGAGATACAGCAATTTATTCATGAATATGCAATTTGGGTGCGAGTTGCACTCTTTGTTTTTACGTCCCAAGGGGGATAATTCATGGGCTGGCCGCCAGTGGATACCAAGAGGCGGACAAGGAGGTGCCGGCATTTCTCTCGCACCCATTTCTTTGTCGTCGCCAATAAAATTAAGCCATAGAGAACCAACGTCACAAGCAAACTTATTGCGACTTTGCGTTTTGTGGGAGATTGCATTAAAGCGATTCCGTGAGATCGGCCTTAATGCGCAAAACAAATGCACTTTGCAAGTTGATTGTCAAACTATTGACATGAAGCCATGAAGGTTTAGACATCAAGACCTCTGATGATGAACAACTCATCAAGATTACTACCGTGGGATTTCGTTGAATTTTGACAAATATGTTTTTACGACCGGAATATTTGATAACGTTACAGTCAACTTGCATAGGAGAGTGGTGCAATTTGGTGAAAGACAATAGACACAGAAGCCAATCAAAGCACGGTGACAAGCCTTTCAATGTTTACGAACGACGACAAAGACTTTAATCCAATTTACAGCTCATTTCGATAAGCTATCGTTAAGTCGAGGTCCACAAACTTAGATCTGAAGCGTCAAGTCGATTTCAAGGGCTTTTGACTCGCTCGGTCAAGGCAAATGGCCCACTTGGGTAGATGATGTCAAAGTTTTGAACGCCACAGATAGGGAATGGCTGTTTGAAATCACGCTGAGGTGCAAATATATGAGCATTGTTCAATTATAAAGCCTTTTTCTGCGCGTTGTGATTGCTCTCGACGGTAACTTGGCATTGGCGATGAGCTCTTTATGCAGTGCTTGGATTGAGAGGCTTGATAAGTGTTGCCTTTATAAGGGCTATAAATCGCTCAGGGAACGACGCGGCATGCTTGGATGCGATCGTTTTGTGCAAGAAAATATGTTGATTATCATCCTGTCTTACAGTCAAGTCCATGCTAACAATTTCCTCTTCTCAATGTCGTCGTCTTGGATTTAAGCGCCAATTCCACTTTGAATGCCTTCGACGTGTTTGACTTTGACAAGTAACTCGGCGGGGAGGATGGTCAAGCCGTTGAATTTCGGCCGGAGATTGCACTTTGGATCAATTTCAAAGTCAAATTGTGTCACAATTGTTGCAAAAATGACGACCATTTCCGCCATGGCAAAGCGTTGGCCAATGCAGTTTTTACTGCCAAAGCTAAAGGGAAGATAGAAAAAGGTATGATTGCTTCCTCGACGTAATTGCTCATCGGCCATCCATTCAGGCGTGTTCTCGATGAATCTCTCTGGAAGAAAGTCGTCAGGTTGGGACCAGTAGCGCGGATTTCGATGCATCGCTGAAATGAAGACGTCAATCCCCGTTCCCTACGATGCTATTAGTTGAGATAATAGCTTTGATTTGGAATACCTTTGGAATAAAGATGGTGGAACCGTCCGTCATGGGAACTCGATCCTCTTCATTGGCAATTCGACGAGCGATCGAGTAGACGACAGTGTTCAAACGCAGGGTTTCTTGGACGACGGCGGTGGTGTACTTCAGCTCTTGCGTGGCTTCCCATGAGGCCACCGAACCTAGCTTTTTTTGTACTCGAATAGCTTCAGAACGCACTGCTGCTAGGACTTTGCGGCGACGAAACACTTCGACCACAAGCCAGCCAAGAGTTGAGCTTGACGTTTCATGGCCTGCAACGATGAATTGCATCGTATGAGCAATTGCTTGAGCGGGTGTTGTGTTGGGCAAAAACATATCTAGCAAGTCTTTTGGGGCATTCTTGACCGCCAATTTGGTGTCAATGACGCCAGTGATGGCTTCAATCAGAGCTCTCTTTGCAGCCCGTCGACGTCTAAGCTCAGGCAATGGGAAATATTCATAGCCTGGAATATAGATCAGGCCAAGAAATGTTGTCAGACTTGGAGGTTCAAACATTTGAACGAAAGCTTCATGTACAGCAGGATTCGCATCGAAATCAAAGCTAAAAGCCACAGCTCCGATGATTGCAAGCGTTAACTTTTGAAACGCTACGACAAATGCTTAGAGAAGTTCTCGAGTGAATGACTTACCACAGTTCATTTCAAGAAGCTCGTTCGATTTTGCAGCTTTGTTGAGGACTGGGAGCAATCTTTCCCTTGTCAGTTGCTCAAAGATGGGGATGAAGGCTTTAATATGACTCAAACTGAAGTGCGGATTGAACATCTTGCGTTGGTTGTCATGCCCTGCTCCTTCAGAATTCAACAAAGTCGAACCAAATAGATTTTCCTACAGCAATTGTTCAGATGGAGTTATTAATAGTACAATATGCACTTTACCTTGGTATATGCTCGCATGGATGGATGCCTTGGATAATTGCTTCCATCGATGGCCAGGACATGTTGAATAGCCTTGGGATCAGACAAAAACACAACTGGAGCAAACAATTCCCGATTGTAGACTGCACCACCATATTCCTTGATCCATCTTAAGAACGGTTCAGGATAAGACATTAAGCTATGCCATCTAGGAACGCTGCCAATTGAGTCCAACCTATTTCACATCGAAAGTTATCTAGCCAAGGAGGACAAAGTACGCATGGCCAAAGATAAAACTGGATGCTTTTGGACCTGGAATCGACGAGCCGATGGATTTCTTGGTCAACCATCGAGTGGCAAGCGATAGCACAAGGATTGCAGACAGCGTGAGACCGCTCCATTGAAGAATCAAATCGAACTGCATGAGTTGTGGTTAATATCTAGAAATTTGGAAAATGAACAACACGCTCAAGGTTTAGCAAGGTAGAAGCCTCTCCACAATCATAATGGCAATTCATAAAGACTTCTTTGGTGGATTGAAGAGATGTCGCTACAATGTCATAAGCCCAAGGGATATAAAGCATGCAATGTGCTGTTCGTTCCACTGGAGAAGTTAAAATTGTCCAACGTCTCCGTGGAGCACGGCTTGTTCTTGACGGTCTTTGATCTGTATTACACTATGAGTTCTATTCCATAACCTCTTCGGAGAGCTTTGCTTCCGTGCCCAACAGACTGTAAGAGAATATGGTCTGTGACTTAGCTGCCCTTTGAGAGACGTTGGTCGAGTCAAAGTCTTCAAAGATATCTTTGATTTACTGTGTACACCAATAAAGAAAAATTGATGATCATTTCAAGAACATACTTTGCATCAATTCAAGTAGTTTGAGGCAAAAGACTCAAATGCACTAAAAATGCAGCACCTATTCAGGTAGAAGGGCATTCGATATGCTGCGAAAAGTTGGGCGAGTTGGTATTGTTGATTTGATACAAATTATATCCGAGGTTTTGCTCGAAAGCACAATACTGGAAATTTGAGATGTTTCGATTGAGGACCCAAAATTGTCACACACCTTTTGCTAAATGCCACACAAAAATAAATTAGAGAATACTCTGACAACCACACACTTTTGTGATGAAGCACGATGCAGAAGACACAGAAACAAGGACGCACGCACATCCACACAACTGTAGAGCGCCCCCTGCCGAAGCATGAACCAACCGATTGCCTCACGATGACACATCCTCGCCACATGAAAATACGAGGGCCAACCAACAAGCAGCGGAAAAGTTACAGGCGAAGCTTGGCCAATGCTGGGAAGCGCTGCAGTACAGAGAGCGAGCAGAAACGACTAAGGAGCAATGGAACAGAATAGAGAAGAGTCGAGTAGATTGTTAACCTTTGAATTCACTTCCGCTTTGTCGTGTATGACCTAAGGTCAACAGCTTCAACTGTTCGAAGAAGTACCCCAATCCAAGACAGCTAGTTTTTGGAGCGCACCGACTTTCATTGCGGCTGCGTGATCCTGCTTTTGGTTGTTGTGCCCAGTGTGCCTGCGACCCCCTGTACTGTGACCCTGCGAATAGCCCTTAACCAGCGCTCGAAGTGAGTTTCGACGCGAGTTTCGACGGGCCTCGAAACACCTCCCCTTCTCCCAACCTTCTCCCACTCGAAGCTTTGCAACCTCCGAGTCGTTCGTTGTACCCCTTTGCACTCTCAAACGCTTGCAGGTCGAAAGTCTCAAAAAGAGCCTTTGACCGACGAATTCTTGTGTGAGTGTGTGAGTTTCCTTCCGCACACGCCCCCCCATCACAAGTGGAGCGCCAGACCGGGTTTGACCCTGCAAGATGAGTAGTGCACCAACGAGCTTTGAAGACTTGCCTCTCCGGGCGGCAAGCGAGTACCAAGTTGAAGATGAAAACCGTCGCGATGTCGCGTCGTCCCGATCTCCTTCTTGGCGACCGAGTGAGGATCTACCAGCTCCATCTGGGAGCTCTCGTCCCTCGGCTAGGGGTGGCTCATCCAGCCGCTCACACGGCTCACGACCACCCTCGGAGCATGACATACAGCCCGAAGGATTTATCACAATGTCCATGCTCCAACAAAACAATGACCAATTAGTCAAGACACTCATGGCTATGCTCAAAGAACCCAAAGTCGAGGAAGAACTGAACCCGTATGACCCCGACGTATCCCCGATTGGAGACTTTCAAGACTCACCTAGCACCGTGCGACTGATGCCGGTCGAAGCTTTGCCCAACTTTGATGGCGACCGTGTCAACCGAGACGCCGCCGCTTCGTGGTTGCAACGCTTCGAGGAAACCGCTATTGCCTGCGGGTGGTCTGATAGAGAAGTGCTCCGTCGATTTCGATTGCACTCCGACAAACCTGTTCACGACTGGTTATTCCAGATCGACGCCAACTTTCTGACGTCCTGGATAAAGTTGAGAGCTAAGTTCGTCAAAGAATATGTGAAAAGCCCCATACCGAAGACCGAGATTTATTACAACATGACTCAGGGGCAGAACGAACATATCAAGGCGTTCTTCGTTCGATTCAATGCTGCAGCCTTGCGCATTCGATTCGACTACCGGAAGAGCAGGGAGTTCCTTGAAGAGCATATCGACCGGTTTGCGCGGAACGTGCGGAGTCGTGTGCTTGCGGACGCGACCAACACGCAACAGTTCCGAAGCATCGACGAATTTGAAGACTACTTGGACAAGCAGCAACAAAAAGAAGCCATCGACCGGTTCCAAACCCGAGCAAAGTCGGCGCAACCCAGCGCGAGCCAAGCACCTCTCCCTGTTGGAGATCGGAGCAAGACCCGCATGCCTTCAGTTCAGTTTATGGATATGGAAGCTCTGGATGACAGTTACCAAGCCGAAATCTTTGCCCTCGGTCGTTATAATGGCTCTGCCAAGCGTGTCCAATGTCAAGAATGTGGTCGCGAGCACTTTACTATTGATGGTCAATGTTGGTCCAACCTTTACTGTTCTATCTGCACCAAGATGGGACACCCAGAGACCAACTGCTACAAAGCCTGTGCCCTCTGTATCCCGCCACACAACAAATATGAGCGATGTGACAAGCGGGAGAAAGTGGCAGCGTTGAAGGCTTTCCTAGAATAACAATCCATTGAGGGCCTTCCTTCCTTGGAGTGTTTAAACTTCTAAGTCCGGAGGAATTGCGAATCCTCGATCGTGTCGGACACAACGCACGCAACAAACTACCGCCAGAAAAAGCAGAATACAAGAAAACCCCAGAAAAAGCAGTAAACAAAAAACCCACAGAAAAATTAAGATCAAATGCATACCCCCCACCGACCCAGACCTCGAAGTCGGTGACTACATGTGAACAATCCACCCAGACCAGTCCAACCTTTTCTAAGTTGGCCACCATAGACAAGAAGAGCCCCGTAATCTGGAATATATCGCGAGATTCCGACACTGTTGTTCCCTCGACACATTATGCGACCAAGGACCACACGATCATGCCTTGGGAGTACGACGTACAAGAAGGGGAAGAACTGGGCTTTCTCAGTGATGAGAAGGTCGGGGAAGAAGGAAACCATCAAGCCCTGTTGAACGCCAAACTCATGGACCGAGATACAATCATCCTGGCTGACACGGGAGCCCACATGAGTGTCGTCCATCTACGAGCGGTTGAGTCTCTGAACCTACCAATCGACCGACGGAAGTCGATGAGGATCAACGGGATAGGACCCAACTCAATTCGAACGCTTGGCACAGTCCCCGTGAAGCTCACCATCGGAAACGGCATTGCTTACTACTTGGAATTGGATGTCTGTGACTTGGGCAATGTTGGGTTTAACGCCGTCCTCGGTATGGACTTCCTCTCTCGAGCCCACATGACGATTGATGCCAACTGCCGAGAGATCAGTCTTCCAGGAGGCGAGCAAGTCCCGTTACTCCACCAACCGACGCGGTATCACCAAGGCAATATCCAATATCTTGAAGCGACAAAACAAACATGGATTGCCTCCGGTGAGTCAGCAGTAGTTCCCATACAACACTCCCTGCCTCTCGAACATGATGAGCCCGAGTACTGGGTACACCGCGGTGTGAAATGGATCGCTACGTTGTTGTCTGGAGTGGATGAGCAACCGGTGGCTGTGAGGATAACCAACATAGGCTCTCACGGAATCAGTCTACTACCTCGAACCAGAATTGGAGCCATCGCAGAACGTGGCGAGCGACCACTTGATGCCAGAATGGTTCGCAAAAACAGCAACCGCTATCGGGTATGGGAAGACGAGGTCTATGAAGGCACGTTCACGAGTCGTTCCCTGAAGAAACAAGTTGCACAGAATACAGAACTTGAGGACTCTACCCCATTGAAGGAGCCTAAAGAATGACCCAAGACTCTCAAAACCCACGACGGAGAGCTGCCTTTGCTGAGAAAGACGTCTATTGCGTCAATTGCGATCACAGAAGATATGCCGACCAAGGAACACCATGACAATGATATTTGGGAGCCGCCTGGATCTCAAATCTTCTCTCTGCAGGCTGTACCCGACCTTGACCAGAGCAAGTTCGATCCAGAAGTGATTGTGAAGGAAGGGATCGATATGACAACTGAGGAGATGGAAGCTCAACTTGCGTTCATACCGGAGATCACACCCGATCCCACGCCCATACGATTAGAAGACCTTGACTATGGGGAACCCGATCAGGCCATCGAAGACAAAGAGAAGATGAGAGCCGTGCTGTCGAAGTATATGCCCTACTTTATCCAGTCTGGCAACGGTCTGCCTCCTGCAGCAAGTGGAGCAGTCTGTGACATCGACGTGGGTAATGCCAGACCCATTGCACAACGAGCAAGGCGAGTGCGCCCTGAACATCTCAAGCAATTGTTCGAATTATTGTAAGGGACTGCTCGAATATGGGTTGATCACGTTTTCAAAGTTGCCGTGGGCATCCCCGATCGTTATCGTTCTCAAAAAGGGCGGCAAAGGCATTCGGTTATGCATTGATTACCGAGCCATCAACGACTTGCAATCTCCCATGCCCACGCTGGGCAGCATGCTTGCCAACTTTGACGCCGTGCAATGGTTTCTATCCTTGGATAATGCCAGTGGCTTTTGGGTTGTAAGATCGACCCGACGCGCTCGCTTGATTAGTGCGTTCATTTGCCCTCTCGGTCATTTCGAGTGGACCCGCATGGCCCAAGGCCTCAAGAACGCCCCGATGATCTACCAGAGGATGATTACCAACGCTTTGTTCGGCTTTGTCGACTTACCCCCCGGTGTAGCCGACCTCGACGAAGATGGTGAACCCAGGGACATGTTCAAGATCAGTTACAAATACCCAGAAGAGAGCATGCCCCCTGTCGCCAACCGTACCTCTTTTGCCGACGACATTAGCGATGGGGCGGAGACGTGGGATGGTGTGGTCGAGCTAACGGACCGAATTTTACGACGCCTTACATACTTCAATGTGAGCATCAGCGCGTCCAAAAGCAAGTTTGGCAAGCGTGAGATTGAGTTTCTAGGTCACTGGATCTCAAGACGAGGCCTCTCTGCGAGATCCAAAGGTTTAGAGAAGCTGATCAATCTGGAGTTTCCTACCTCACTACAAGGCGTCCAATCTTTCCTGGGTTCCCTGAACTTTTACTCGAGGTTCGTTGAGAACTACGCCATCAAAGCCAGCAGTCTCTATGAAATATCCCGGGAAGATATAGAAACAGGCGTGGTTTCAGACACGGCCAAAATGGCCTTTGACGAACTGATGTCGGCTTTCGCCAACCTACCAACTCTCAAACACGCAGCCCCTGACAAAGAAGTCCACGTGTTCATATACACTACAAATTGGGCCATATCTGCGACGGTTTGCCAGGAGGATGAAGGCGTGCTGCACCCAATTCGGTTTTGCGGACGAGTACTAAAGGGTGGCGAAACCCGGTATGAAGGTTGGGCGAAGGAGATCCTGGCCTTGCTTCGTGTGCTCAAGACTTGCTTCTTCGAAGTCCGAGGGCGGACCATTGTGGTGTACACTCGGTTTGGTCTGATGAAATGGTTGCTGAAAGATAAGCAAGCCAAACCTGAGAATCTACACTGGGCTGCCATGTTAGCCCCATGGACAATCAAAGTGGTCCCTGTAGAAGAATTAGACGGCCGATGGAACTTACCGATCATGTTGACTGAAACCCTCCATCCGCCGGATGAAACGACCTGCGAGAAATTGGCTTTGTATGAGCCCAATCGGTCCAAGGTCGGCCTGCAGCCTCGCCAAGTAAAGATGCCAACCTTCACCGAGAACGACCAAGGCTATATTGCTACATTCGACGGCGCGATCAAAGTGAAAGAGCGGTTCGGAAGTTGGGGCGCCGTTATCTGGAAGCTGCCTGAATGGAGTGTTGCGTGGGCTGGTGCCGGCTGTTGCCAAGATGCGACTGTCAACGTGGCTGAATATGAAGGTGCCAAGGCCGTGCTCCGAGCTGCTATCAAACAAGGCATCCAAACTTTGCATGTATTTGGCGACTCCAAGCTGGTGATTCACCAAGCTCTCGAATGGATGCAGTGCAAACAACAGCATTTGCAGAACCAACTCAAGGACTTACGGACCTTGGAGCGACAACTGTCTCGTGTAGAGTATCACCACATCCTGCGGCAATGGAATGGCAGCGCAGACCACTTAGCTTCCATGAGTCTAATGGCCCGCAAGGAGATTTCTGAGCTTACCCCGAGCGATTTGGATGATATTCGAGCGAAGAATCTGCTAGCGGAACTCCTCCAGCCGCAACTAGAGTCCAACGATCTGCAAAGTGAGGAAAAGTCGGCGAGAAATGTCTTTGCGTTCACTCATCCGAGGCCAACCTCGAAGACCGTGGGTATGACTAAGCTCCATACTAGAACAGGCAAGTTGCTCCTTCGGTTGGTCCAATTCAGCCGGAACAGGGCTCCTTCTTCGCCGACCTCGTACATTCCAGCTTCTTTGCTGGCTGTCGAGCACTCCTCTGATGATAATTCTGCCAAGTTTCCGCGTAGAAAACGCTTGAGGACCCACCATTTTCGCTCTCGGTCTTGCGCTAGGCTCACTCGGAGGAGTCGAATTTTCATGTTCAGCCCCACTGAATTGATACCAACCGTACTCCACCACTGCCACGACAGCGTCGAAGGAGGCCACTTCAAGTTTCATGCTACCTACGAACGGTTGAGGAAGCACTTTTATTGGGCTGGTATGTATACGGACGCGAAAAAATACATCGCTGCCTGCGAAACATGCACCTCTGGAGGACCACCACCGACTGTCCAAGCTCGATCACCCGGCAATCTTGTTCCACAAGGACCTGTGGAGCTCATCAACATCGATATTGCCACTGACCTTCCCCGATCTTTCGAAGGAAATACACAGTTGGTGGTGTTCGTCGACAACTTCACAGGATATGTCATGTGTAAACCAACTCCCGATCGAGCTGCCCATACGCTGGCAAAAGCATTTGGGGAGACGGTGTTCATCCGGTTCGGGGCGTGCAAGGAAGTCCGCCATGATCGTGAACCCTCATTCATGAGCGAGGTGTTCACCCACTTCATGAAAATGATCGGTCAAGGATCTATGCCCACCTTTGCCTACCGTCCCCAAGCAAATGGGACAGCTGAGAGAGCGATCCAGACCTTAGTCCGATCGGTGAAGTTATATGTGGCCGACCCTCAACAGCGAGATTGGGATGAATACGCAGTGAGACTGAGTTTGCGATCAACACTACTCCCTCAGCTACGCGTGGAGATACGCCCTTCTTCCTTATGCATGGATGGGACCCCTTCACGACGATTACTGCTAGCCTCCCATCCACCAAGAATGGCGACCACGAAGCTCATCAATGGCAATCACAATTACACCAACAACATTTGTTTTGCCAAGCCATCGCTCACGAGCTACTCCAGCAAGCCGTAGCCCAGCGAGCAGAAGCACACAACGCCCGATTACCTGAAGCAATAGACGAACGGATCAAAGTGGGTGATCTGGTATGGGTCTACATCGACCAAGTCAAGCCTGGTGTAAAGAAGAAGCTGGCTCACCTGTGGCACGGGCCTTTCCGAGTGCTGGAAAAGGAGCATGACTATGCCAGTGTGTTAGAAATTCGGGGAAGATTGGCGTTGAAGAATCATCGGTTCCACGCTGAGGTTCATGACTCACGATTGAAACTACAACGGCTGTTCCAACTCAGACCAGCTGACATCCTCGAGAATCAACCACCAGTGGATTTCGACGAAGGGCTCTATATTTGCCCCTTGATTCATTTGAACTAGACCCAGAGGATCAACACATATTTGGCATCCGAGACATACGATATGTCAAGAATGTCAAAGAGTACGAAGTGCAGCTGGAGAACAATGGCCCTTGGATTTGGATTGCCTCAATTCTGTTGCCACCGTCAGTCTTGGTGTACGAGTTTGAACGAGATCGATTACACCTCGCCCGCATGAGTATGATGAGGCAGAACGAGTCGAAGAGGAGAATGTTGAAGAAACAAAAGACAATGACGACCAGGGAGACGAAGTTGGCGACGGTGGAGCTACAGCTCTTTAGTCCACTGCACGATTGAACAAGCCGACGTACGTATGTTTTGGTGAAATGGCAGACCTTTTGACCCTTTGGTAAAGTGGTTTGGATGGTGAATGGAATGAAAATTGATGGATTGATCGATTTTACGAATCGATCGCGTGCTGGAATGGATTTATATTGATGCATGTTGCATATGAAGACGAAGAAATGAAATGTATTACGAAGATAGCAATCTACCTACGCCGAACTGGACGAAGGTTGGCTAGAGATGCTCACACGAAGACCGAACATGGCCCACCGGCATACGCTGGAGGTGGACGTGGAGGATTGAATGGACCACGTGGACCTTGAGGGCCGGGATGCTGGTCAGGCTGGCCCGATGGACCTTGGGAATCGACGTCTGGGTCTTGTAAAGACTCCAGCAGCGTGTCGAACTCTTGCAAACGACGAGAGTAACGAGCAAACGAATGAGCTGTGGGAAACTGCGGCCCTTGAAGGACAACACGCTGGCCATTCTGGATGAAATCGTGCTGCATATTGCCAAAGTCCTTCTCGATCTCGTATAACAAGGCTCCTCGACTTGGTACCAGACCGGTTGAACGATGCACGTGGCCGTGATACCGGCTGAAGATCTCATGATACCGTGGATTGTGAACTTGGCAGCGTGCCCATTTTTGATGACAGCGACGGGTCAAGCCAACCTTGATCGAGCGTCCAAAACAGAGCGGCATTTGACCTGGGGTGGATACGTGGACCTTTTCCGCCCGAAGATAGCACCGAGACGCTGGTAATTGACACTTGCTGCCGTCAGACATGCGGCCATTACACAGTCTTCCATCAGCAGGAGTAACTTGGGGTGGCGGCACATAGTTGTCCACTATCGCTCGCAATTTGGCATGAGTTTCACGCACCTCCTTGGAAGACATCACGACAGGCCGGCGCACATTGGGTTGATTCTTGACCATGGTGCGAAAGACGCTACCCAAGCGGCTAACGGCGTTGACGACCGATCGAGCGAAACCTGGCTGAAGGTTGGCACCTTGAGCGTCAACCACTAAAGCCTGATATTGATCACCCAAAGCTTCGAGCGAGCAATTCAAGTCATGCGAAGGCAATCGGCTGGGATCTAGCTGTGCGGACTCTCTGCGATCAAGTGTTGCTTCGAAGGGATCGAATGGCTCCTCGTCAGACTCGGCTGGCCGCAGCGTGACATGGCCGTCTTTTCTTGGACCGAGCAAGACAACCTCACTCTCATGGGTACCAAAGCTGCCTTGACGACGACGACCTGGAGGTCCAGACTTGGACGAACGGTGAGATGAAGCGATTGACGGCGCAGCCGAAGCAATGGTGGTTGTCGGTGAAGGTGGCGATGGCGGAATGTTTGGACGAGCAGTCTTCGCCGGTCTTGGCGAGCTTGGCTGTGATGACGGACCACGCTTCAGGCGACGAAACTTCCGAATTGGTGGTGAATCTCCATCATCTGACGACGATGAACTTGGACCAGTGACGAGAAAAGACGTTTGACCATCAGTGCGCACAGAAGATTTTTGGCTGGCGGTGTGCGAGGCGTTTCCACAACGAGCGGTTCTTCTTTTGTCTCCTCTTCGTCTTTGGTTTCTTCCTCGTCATCACTGAACTGGGCTACGGTTGGCATGGCAGGCAAGAACGGATTAAGTCGGGCCGGCATGTATGGCGAGGTCAACGGCAAGGTCAGCATGCCCGGATGGCGACGAGCGACCCAGTCTTGACGGCTCCAAGCAGCATGATAAATACCTTCCGCTTGGTGGAGATCGTGCAGTATTCGCATCAACTCGCCTTCAGACTCGCTGACGAACTGTTTCAAACGCTCTTGATGTCGACCCAGAATTTTGAAAGCGGGGAGGTACAAGGAAATTTGACTTGTGAGCTCCGTCACCTCAGACAAGGCATTGGCGTAAGCGGTCATCCGACTACGAGCAACACCTTCAAGATATGACAGCTCCGTATAGCGCTCCAGCTGCGCGTGAGTTTGGTGCATGGCTTCAATGTAAGAGGGGTGTTGGACAGCTATATTCAGCTCTTGCCAAATCCGAGTTTTACGATCTGCTTCACGGTCACGCTCGCGAGTTGCCAGCAGACGTCGAATCTCAGTATTGTGGGCCTCGATGTGCCGATTAGCCAGCTCTCGGAGACGCTCAAGAAACCGGCGATTCCCCTTCAAGCATTGGGGGTCTGCCAAGACGTCATCGGATGCGTGAGACTGCATGTCCTCTTCGTTCAAGATGCAGAGTTCTTCCGTGCCAGCGGGCAACTGCTGCTGCTCGGATAGTGCCAAAGCCTGTGCGATCTGAATGGCCTCTTCTTCCTCTTCGCGTTCGAGACGAGTCAAAGTACGAGTGACAACCATGATGCGAAACCAAGAATGGGGAAGATTGGTGAAAGTCGAGGAATATCCGTACAACCGACCAATGAGCAAATGGGCCGTTGAATTGATGATTTGACAAGCAAGTTGAAGCAATGATTGACTGAATGCGTTGGCGATGGACGATGACAAGACGGCTGACAAACAATGACAAGAATGGCAATGGATTACGCGAATGCTACGAACACTATTCTTGCTCCATGCCGTCATCAAAATCCTGATCCTCGTCCATTGATTGACGATGTTGGCGCTGCTCGGGGTGGCAGCCAGCAGCTCGATAGACGCAAGAACTTTTGGGTTTCATGCACGGACGACCACTGACAGTCATCATGCCGCATGGCTCACGTCTGGCGACGTTGGGTTGACCTCCAGATACGCGTATGTTGTCGACGAGATTACGCAAGTGCTCGATTTCAGCGCGCAACATGAAGATTTGTTCGTCCGCCCTTTCAAGTTGCCGACCTTGGTTAGTCAGGCGAATGTTGAGCTGGTTTATATGAAGAGCCTGATTACGCAGTTCATCAAGAGGATCATGGCTTTCAGGCCCTGGCACGCCATTCATCGACTCCGTATCCACACTGCTTTGCCGAGGAGATGGTGGCAAGTGTTGGTCTGGCGTTGGCTCTTGTGTACCCGACGTCTGAGGCGTTGTTGAACGTTGGGTTTGCGGCTGAGAGCGCGGACGAGGCAAGTTAGACTCAGTTGATTGAGCCCTGGGAAGATCGGCAGTTTGCTCACGGTGACGATTTTGAGAAGCCGACCGAGTCGATGGACCACGAGACATGACCGGAGCCGCACCATTGAGTACTTGAGCGATCGATGGGGCTTCAGAGACCGGCCCCTGAGGACCAGCAACGGATTTCGATGGAGTACGCTTTACATTGCGACCACTGGAAGAAGCATTTGAGCGAACTGAGGACAAACATGCGGTCCCCCCAAGAGCTGACTGTTGAGACATCGGGAAAAGTGAAGACTCAAGATTGGACCTCCGCCAAGTGTTACAAGGTTAGATGACTAGACGAAAAAGTCTGGTCGGCGCTCACTCTTCCGAGTCGCACCCTGACCGGGGTGGCTTGTGATGAAGCACGATGCAGAAGACACAGAAACAAGGACGCGCGCACATCCACACAACTGTAGAGCGCCCCCTGCCGAAGCATGAACCAACCGATTGCCTCACGATGACACATCCTCGCCACATGAAAATACGAGGGCCAACCAACAAGCAGCGGAAAAGTTACAGGCGAAGCTTGGCCAATGCTGGGAAGCGCTGCAGTACAGAGAGCGAGCAGAAACGACTAAGGAGCAATGGAACAGAATAGAGAAGAGTCGAGTAGATTGTTAACCTTTGAATTCACTTCCGCTTTGTCGTGTATGACCTAAGGTCAACAGCTTCAACTGTTCGAAGAAGTACCCCAATCCAAGACAGCTAGTTTTTGGAGCGCACCGACTTTCATTGCGGCTGCGTGATCCTGCTTTTGGTTGTTGTGCCCAGTGTGCCTGCGACCCCCTGTACTGTGACCCTGCGAATAGCCCTTAACCAGCGCTCGAAGTGAGTTTCGACGCGAGTTTCGACGGGCCTCGAAACACCTCCCCTTCTCCCAACCTTCTCCCACTCGAAGCTTTGCAACCTCCGAGTCGTTCGTTGTACCCCTTTGCACTCTCAAACGCTTGCAGGTCGAAAGTCTCAAAAAGAGCCTTTGACCGACGAATTCTTGTGTGAGTGTGTGAGTTTCCTTCCGCAACGCCCCACCCCCAACACACTTTTGTATTAACAACACACAATGGAGCTAATAATAAACATAACTTCTGAATAACACATTAAGGCGTCTGAATGACACACAATTATTTGTGAACAGCACATTAAAACTGCTGAAGTCCACACAAATAAGCCTGAGCACCACGGGGAATAGAAAATTGGGATTGGGTAGTATCCTAGTATGACTACTCCACACCTAACAGGGCCTCCTCGGGGGTTTTGCAGTTGACAGCGCGGGCACGCGCTGTTAACAATTGTAAAACCCCTTTCACGCAGGGTTTCACTGGTGGGGTGAGGGTCAGGCATCCAAAAGAAAACCTGGAGACGAAGATTGTAAATCATGCAAACATTAAGTACTAGTGTAATATTATAGGGAAATCTCCTAAGATTAAGATGTCTAAGAAGGAATTTAAAACATATGCTTTTTGTGTGTTTTTAATTTATTTTTGTGTGTCGTTCAGCAAAAGGTGTGTGACAAAATTTGGGTCTCGTTTCGATTCGATACAAATTTGGCGCAATCGCATCGCACCGAAGAACCGATCAGCGAATCGATCTGATTGGCTAATTTTTCGACATTGAGATCTGATTGGTCAAAAGTATTCACCAATATCAATCTAGCCAATCAAAACGATTCCGCAATTCACGCCGAAATCCGCTCGAAAGCACAATATACTGCTTAAAATCTTTTTCTTTCGTCAACAAGTTATCTGCATTCCCTTTTCACATGTGACCTGTTTCATACATCGACTCACCTAACTCTGCTCGACCATGATTATTTACTTTACAAATAATGTTAACTGAGATTCACGTTGACAATGTTTTGAATATCTCCCATCATTTTCCTGTCAAGTGTCCCCTTAGAGGGCTTGTAGAGCATCAATCTCTTGAGCCAGAGGAGCTGTCAGCTCGCTATTCAAATATTTCCTCACGTGAAGACAAGAATTAGCTCTTATTGCATAAGGTACTCATATCAACGTGTCTTGGCGTATGACTAGTTGGAAGGAGCTCGAGTCGTCACTGGTTTGACAGTCGTTGTGTTGATGGGACGCTGAGAGACTGTCGTACTGGGCGGCAAGGTTGTTGGTTTACCCGTCGTGCGTCGCGCAGTGGTCGCTGGGACCGCAGTGGTTGGGGCTTCAGTTTCAGGCTCGAGTGTGGGGTAGCCAGGGTCAAAACGAGAACAACGGCCAGAATTGAATTTGATGGTCATATTCGAGTAGCAGTTGTCGTAGCAGTCAATTGACTTGACGCATGCTTCGGCTTGAATCTTTTTGCTGGCTCCGCACGTCTCCATGCAGTCCAAGAGGTGGCGGACGCAGCCTTGGATTGGAGCAAGCAAGACAAGAACGAGGGCGAAGTACTTCATGGTTGGTAAATTGGAAAGTGAAATAAGGGTACAGCATTTCGAAAACGACACTGAATCACCAAGAGATGCGATTTTTTCGCGTCACGTGCAAAACAAAGATTTTCAATCCCCCGCAAGGGAACTGGTTCCATTGTGAAATTTCAATGCTGTTCTTCTCGGCAGCGAAGAAGAGAATTGTTAGTTTAAACGATTGTGACGAAGTGGGACTGAGCTATCGCCGGGTTGAAATGAGTTGGATATTTTCGTTAATGTACCGTAGCTTTGACAACTGAACGTGAATCTGACATTTGGTTGTTTTGATCGTATATTTCACAACAAGGTGAATCTCAATGGCTCTTGCAGGTCCCAAAATTTCATATGAATAATATCAAGATATCATTACGCTAGAGATTTCGCCCCTGTGCAACCATGGACATACTAAGCGAAATCACACAGCTGTGTATTCAAGCAGGAATCAGCAGTGTATCGTAATGAGTGGATCGTCGACTATAGAATTGTTCATTTGGATATGGAATAGCCATCTTTTGTGAAGACATTCAAGTTCCTGTTCTGAACGTGATGGACTTCAAAACGATTCGGAGAAGTCATCATCAAATCATGTTCATTTCTTTCTTATCATTTCATTGGCTGATCCAATCTATTTTTAGAACTGACAATTGCTTGACGATAAATTCAAAGATCAAGTTAAACATCCGCTATGAGGTGTCTAGCGGCTAGTCGTGGAGTCGTGAATTTGTCTTTTTGTTATGAATTCAAGACTAATCAAATTTCCTGAAGTCTGATGCCCAAGAGGCATTGACTTAGATGCACCAAGAACCATCCGAAATGCGGCAAGGAATAACTCCATGTTGAATCAACTCGCTTTGTACTTCGAAGGAAGTTTATTTTTGCATCTTAGACGACAAGGACTCTAATTTGAGGACTTCGCCAGCTTGAAACACTTTCAAGCTCGGATTGGCTGGATTAACACCCACAAAAATCCTGCTTTTTCGATTGGTCAAGAATATTAACTTAAACTTGACAGCGTTATCCGTCTCTCAACCGAATGACATCGATTTTAAACTATTCCAAGTTTCACCTCTTGGATTGGATTACCAGTAATGTTTTGTCCAATCTTTTCAATCCGAGCTTGGGGTATTTCAATTAGATTAACCTCGTTACCTTTGTCGGCGTCCAAGCAAAGGAGTCTCAAATGTCAACCAGTCACCATTAAATCGTCGTTGCGGGCAAATTGGTGTTGCTCTAAAGACTCGCACGCACCGAATGAAATGCTCAAGTCGCGTGTTACGAAGGAAACATTCGAAGGCAAATGGACAAAAATGAATTAGATCTTATCGACGCTGGCGTAGATGAATAGACCTTCGGATTACTTGAAATGAGTTCGAGTTGTGGTTGGCTTGGCAGTCTTTTTGCTTGTTTCACTTCGACTAAATGTTATCTTTGGGGGCAAAGTGATTGTTTTACGGGTTGTAGGTCGTGCAGTGGTTGTTGGAGCAGCAGTTGTAGGCGCCTCGGTTGTCGGAGCTTCAGTTTCAGGTGGGAGCGTTGGGTAATCATCGTCAAATCGCGAACACTGGCCGGAATTCACTCGGTTGGTCATATTCGTGTAGCAATTGTCATAGCATGCCACAGACTCGATGCATTCTACAGATTGAGCCACTTCTTGGTTGGCACCGCACGACGTCATACAGTCCAGCAAGTGGATGAGGCAGCCTTGGACAGTCACAAAGAAGACAAACAAAAGAGCGATGTACTTCATTGCTGGTGAATTGCAAAATGACAAGGAGATAAATGCGGTCATCGGATTTTAAGAGACGATCAGACGTAGAGATGACCGAGAGACGATTCATTGAGTTGCCATTTATATTAACAGTCAAGTGACGTTTGATCAAAAACACGATGTCGCTTATCTTCAAAGTTGACTTCAATCTCAATGGTGTAATGATAAAGTTCAATCTATAACACACATAACATTGACTTGCGATTTGTTCACTTGGACCACGCATGGCGTCTATATCTCTATGCCTGGGCTAGTTGAAAGGAATTCTAGTAATAGTTATTGGTTTAATAGTTGTTGCGGTAGAGAGGCGTTGGGTCGTTTTAGGAGCGGGGGGCTAAGTTGGGGCTGCAGTTGTTGGGAATCCTGTGGTATCCTGGATCCACCGGGCAGAGTTCACATGGATTGTCATATTGGAGTAGCAGTTATCGTAGCAGTCAATCTATTTGACGTGTGCTTCGGCTTGAATCTTTTTGCTGGCGGCGTACGTCTCCATGGAGTCTAAGAGATGGCGAACGCAGCCTTGGGCAATCACAAGCACGAGTACAAAGTACTTCATCCCAGACAATTTCCAGAATGACAAGATGAAGGGCGAGAAGATCCACTCGAACGATGAGCCATCAGGAAGACTCTACGACAGCACCATTGAAAGTATCGTGAAGGACAAATATATTCAAGCCAGCTACAGCTTTGCCACGACCACATTGAGGGTCTATCGGTTGCTCACTGTTACCTTTCATAGTTGAAATGCCAATGTTGTCGTCCACGTATGAACTACCAGTAGTGCTGTCGCGCCGTTGAAACTCCAGTCGGATGTTACCACGATGCCCCCGTTTGTAAGAAAAGTGTAAAACTTGATCCAGAAAGTCGAGGCAAGTTCTGTAGCTTTGAAAAGTCAACTGGAACCCCAAGAGTTAGTTGACTTTATTCTATTCGCCTCTGTGCTGGGATGCTGGGATTGAGGTTGGATTTCATGTGCTCCTAATCTTTCCTCGTTATACGCTTCGTTTATGTGTTCTTAATGCATCGAAGCCACATCGAGGGGACAGGTGTTCTGCGCTGTTCCTGGAAACCTGAAAACATTCAAATAGGCCCTGAAGGAAATCGACGGCATCCTAACAAGAGCTGTCGATCTTAACATGAGTGTAGTATTCATTCAGGCGATTGCACGGACTAAACTCCATCTTTCTGGTACAAAGAAAACAAAAACCTCTTCATTGCAGGGATAGCTCAGTTACTTCATAACTTATCAAAGTATATTATTGTCGCTTACATACAAAATTGTGAGCGGGGTCAGAATCGAATCGATTTTTTAAACGAATTTGAAATCTATTAGCAAATCAAAATTGAGCATTTGCCAAATACACACGATACACACACGCACACACGTGTATTTTATTTGGCTATTTGAGTGTACTTTCTGTTTATACTTGGATTCACTATGGCTGAATAGTATTGAAAGACTATTCGATTATTGGTCAAAAATACAATTTTGTCCGAAAAGGTCAATATATCAGATTATACAATATATTAATTTTAAAATTTATTGTGCATTGATCAAGGTTAGAATTACTGATAAACTTTATAATTTTATTCACTCATTTATATTACTTTGAGTAAGTAATTTATTGTATAAGGTAGATGGAATAATAGAGGAACTGATAGATGGCGATGGAATGGCCTTTGTCAGTTGTTTATTCAAAGGTCTCAGGATGGGCAAGACTTCTTATTTGTTGCATCTTTCTACCACGAGCCGCCATGTGGTTCAATAACTTGCCTTGGTGTTCTGGCCGTGCTTTCTTGTCCTTTTAGAGCTTGGCCAGTAGGAACCATTCAATTTGTTGGCTGTAGTGAACTTTCACATAAAACCACCGATTTGTACTCTGTCTTCGATCAGTTCGTCAGTCCAACCGCAGGGGGTAATGACATAATTATGTCCGTGTAATGTGTCTGTCTTGTTGCATCCCCATTACGAATACATGTTGGAGAGTTCCATGAATGTATCCATCTCTTCGCGAGGGGCTTTGCCATTGCCACAAAGAGTCGACAAGGATTCGCTTTGAATTCTCGATGTGGCATTTCGTCGAGAAACCACGCGGGCGCATCTTGCGGTTCAAACTTTGGGCGCTTTTTATCAACTGGGTGCTCGCATCTTTGTCGACGTGACGCCAGAATAAACATCCTAGAGTCATAAATCCTGCAGTGAGAAAGATCCCAAGAGTAACTTCAACTTTGCATGTCCATGTCGTCTACCCAAGTGGGCCAATTTTCTTTGTCACTTTTTCTGTCCCATACAAAGACATGGGAGAGCCAGCGAAAGAATAGAGTCAAGATAGCGCCATGGGCTAATTCTCTCTTGGCTTTCCAGTCTTCTTTCCAAGAGGCGGCGATGAAATGCAAAGCTTTGCGATCTGCAGTTTGTCGTATTCGATATTCTATTTATAGATTTGTCTTTCCGAATTTGCACTTTGAAAGGCGAATATTGGACATTTGATTTTTTTACGGCAAATTATCCACTGGAAAGTTTTGGACTAATCTTACAAACATACCACAGGACATCGCGTTTAAGTCAATGGAAAAAGTTGCGCGACGATGGCATTTTATAATTTACTGCCAAGCAAACACCTCCAATGAGCCCGCCATCGCCGCCGCCGCTCTTTGCAATAACTGACACGCCATCGTTAACCCGCGGTGAAATCCACGACATTGTCACGATCGCCCTGCGAAATGCTGAAGCTTTGGTATGAATCTCAACTCGATCTATTGACAAGATGGATTTCTAGGTCACTTATATTGATATTAACCGCGGTCCTGTCGAGTGGACATTGGACGGAAACCATACTGACTACCGCATCTACAAAGGCGAAGAACCCGCTTTGTATACAAGAACGCCAACGTCAGGGCTATACTGTAGTTCCATGGAGATCACTGGCACTCTGGACGAAGTCGTCGAGCTCTTTCGAACAGAAACGACGCTCCATGCGCATGAGCATTCAAACGGCGTTGGCCGTGGTTTTGTCGACGGAGTTACGTTGGCCACATTGCCCGTTCCAGTCGATTCGACAATGGAAAACATTGCCATCAAATGGTACTTGGCCAAGACTGCGTTCCAAGGCCTTGTACGTCCCCGTGATGCTTGTGTTGTGGAGGTATTTCCGCTCTGAACATGCTCTGTTAACCATCCAATTAGTGCGACCACGCATTTGAATTGAACGGCAAACATGGCTGGGTCCGAGCGTTCAAGTCGATTCAACTGATTTCATGTCCTGATCTTGAAGCCACGATGGGCTATATTCGCATGGAAGATCTCGGTTCTGGCCACGTTTTCATTGAAACCGATCGTCCTCGCTGCCTCCAAGCTTACTACATCAGCCACATGGACTTGAAAGGGCACACTCCTGAATGGCTAGCGAAAGCAGCTCATAAACAAATCTGCAAGACGAATCTGCTCGACGTTGACCGATTCCTCCGCGAGAATCGCCTCAGCGAGGGGCATTGGCTCTACCCCGAGCAGGTCGTTCCCCTCGACGACCGCAAGAAATGCTTTCGATGTCGAGCCCCATTTCGATTCTTAAGATCGAAAGCCAACTGCCGAAAATGTGGCCAGGTAAGACGACATCCCCCGCTTGCCTTGCAATAACTTGAATCTTTTCTAGGTGGTTTGTAGCCACTGCAGTGAAGCCTGGCATGTTCAAGTCGAAGGCGTTCCTCGAAAAATGCGAGCGTGCTATGTCTGCTCGTTGAAACTACCAGAAATGACTGGGAACGGCATCGACGGCTGGTCGGCCGAGATGCTCCAAGCCACGGTGCATTCGTTTTCATGTGCCAGCACGCCCTTATCCCCGTCGAAATGGGACTTTATCGACCCCCACGCTGACAACTTTGGTGTTTTCCCCAAGCCACCGCTCCCGACCACGCAATGTTAACAGCCGACTTCGATGTTATATATAAGTATTTTAACGTGCAAAAGCATGCAGCGTCTATGTTTGCCTTTGACTTTCGCGGCGCTCTTGGTCCAGACAAGCGTTTATAACTTATCGTTATGCAGAACCCTATTTTGAAAACACATGAAAGCAGTTTTATACCTTTCAGGAGCTGAAAGTTATGAAATAATGGTAACGTTATTGGAATAAATCTACTTGGAACTATAATTAGAGTAACGTTATTCAAAGTTATTCTAAATTTAGGAAATGACTAGTTCCCCCCCTATTTTGGCTATTTCCCCCGCTAAAATTCATTTTTGATACATTTTTGTCCTCGTTTCCCAAACCTCGACCGCCATTTAAGACCTCATAACTACTGCAAACACTTAAAATGTGCCAGAGTCATGGGCTTCGTCGCGGAAGCTCACGTTCATGCCCCTAAGTGGCAGAAATGCTTGGCAAAAATGTATCAAAAATGAATTTTAGGGGGGGAAATAGTCATTTCCTAAATTTATTAATAAGGCTATCAACTTTCAAGAGGCAATGTCTCTTATAAGTTGATATAATTTGCATTATAGATTTATACCTCATATTAATTTTCAAGTTTGGAATCTCTGTAACAACCAGTGATGGGCATCGGCTGGCCGAAACCGCGGCCAGCTGTCAAACCGCGGCTGGTCGATGTCTCGGTCGGCTGTTGCCAAGGTTTTTGGGCCTCGGCTGCCTGCGGCTGGTGGCAACATTCAGCCGGCTCGGTTACAGGAGAAGGCTTGTATACAAAAATTAAGTTAAAATATAAAAACTTCAAGAATAAATATTACATCACATTATATTTGACAGGATTGCGTCAGTTCGGTTTCATGTTTTCACTCGGGTTTGGGTCGGCTCGGTTGGGAGTGGCAAAGCCCGGCTGGCTGTGGGTTTGGTTGAGCTTTTTGACCCCAATGCCCATCACTGGTAACAACACTCTGGATAAAGTTTATTACGAACTGTTAAAAGTTGTTAACAGTAAGTTTGATAAAGCAGTAGCCAGTATGGATCTCGTCGTGGCACAATATATTTACCGCCGCTGGTCTAGTCGTGAAAACGCAACTAGGGTCCAGAGCTCTAAAGTCTAAACACTCTACGAGCTTAAAACATGGCATTCATAATCCTCATTAAGTTACTATTTTGTACAGACGGGTGGCACTTAAAAAGACAACAGAGAAAGAGCAAAGGAGAGACTTCTGTGACGGTCGCGGGGATTGGCGATGACGCACGAATTAATTGAAGGTCCAGACGTTAGGACTTCAGGAACCGAATATTCTCGGCGGAACTCAGGACAGCGAGGCGCGGACAGAAGTTGGTGGGCTAGGCTTAATTAATAAGCTTAACCGAGTGATTTGAGAAGTGAGGGAAGTCTAGCTAGCTAGACTAAGCATCTAAAATAGACTAATACAGAGGTATAGAGGACGTATGTTCGAAGTCGAAGGAATGCAAGGATGTTCGACGACTACTCAAACGTGTCGAATAGTCACAACAGCGGGCATGAGTCAGACCCGACACAGCCGTCACAAGCCCCCTTGCTAAAATTCGACCAACCTGTCGAATTGAATAAGCGACGGATGGGGAGGATTCCTTGTGGCTGAACATCAGTGGACTTGGACGTGTAGATGGTCTGACGATGTTGTAGATTGTAATATGCAAGCCTTCTGTGATTGGACATATTTCTTGCGGTCGACGGATCGAGACTGTAATGAAGGATCTCGTGCGAGAGGTAGTTCGTCTCGAGAGGCGTGTATGGTAAGTCTGGTGGATAGGTAGCCTTGTAGCCTCATGAGTAAGCCGTATAGGTACTGGACTTAGTGATAGAGGGTTGATGGCTGAGGTTCAACATCCATCTCAGAAAAGCGTCGGGACCTTCGTAACGGAGGTAATCCTTTCTCGATTCGTTGTTCGTTTTCAAATACATCAATGTAAGTCCGATAGTCTGCGAGTTTGGACGCCTTCATCCAGTATTGGTAACCATCCACATGCTGTACTAGGTAGTCAGGTTCACGAGAATTGGGCAACCGTCGCTTGTCCACAATCTTGTGAATAGGTGAGTCGACCGACGTGTAAGCAACATCGCCGTCACCAAAGTCCACACGATCTATAAAACTGGAGCGTGGTAAGCAGTCTAATGTAAGTTCCTCGAGTGGAGACTCGTCTTCAGGAGTCTCCTCATTGTAGGGCCGAGAGTAATATCCACGGAAGGGCTTGAGTCTGTCGACATTGACGGTCACGACCTTGTCTGGGTGAGTTGGAATGGCTATCTTGTAGGTATTCGGACCCATCTTACGTTCCACACGATAAGGTCCATGCCAGTGTGTTGCAAGCTTTGGAGTCCGGTGGTCGTCAGGGTCGCTGGACTTAGAGAAGTACTTGTACACACAGACTGCGGATTGTTCATCAAATGAGACAGGTCTTTGCTCAGACTTCGCGATCGCGCTTTTGTTTTGTCCCTGAATCAGTTGCTCTTCTACGAGCTTTCGAGTCTGCTTCCAGGATGATGCAAGACGGCGTTTATATTGTGGTAAGTCGTCGGACTTCCAAGCAGGATCAGAGTTCAAGAAAGCTAAGTCCAGAGGTAGTGTTGGGTCTCGTCCAAAGATACAGAAGTAAGGAGAGTCACCTAATGTCTCGTGGTGTGCAGTGCGATATGCAAACAGTAGTCGGGGTAGATAAGTGTCCCAATCAGTTTGATGATCATTGACAAATATCTTCAGCATCTGGACAATCGTGTGGTTAAAGCGTTCCACCAGACCTTGGCCTTGTGGGTGATAAGGGGCACTTGCCAGCTTGTGAATTCCCAAGGTAGTATACATTGTCGTAGCAAGTTCAGACACAAAGTTCGATCCACGGTCAGTCAGGAGTTTGTCGGGAATGCCAAATCGACATAGGACTTCGTCGATAAAGACTCTTGCAAAAGTCAAGGTTTTCAAATCGGGTACTGGGAATGCTTCTACCCACCGCGTGAAGTAGTCCGCGAAGACTAATATGTATTTATGGCCACGGTTTGTTGTGGGCAGCGGCCTAGAGCGTCGACAACCACAAGTCCAAAAGGTCCACGTAACGAGTAAATTGGCATCCGCTGCATAGGCCCTTGCTTCCACGGCCGTCCGCCTTTGGCGCGATTGCAGTCAGGGCATTTGGACACATATCCCTTGCAGTCGGACTGCCAGTTCAGCCAGTAAGCCGTCCGTCGAATCCTCTCTCGTGTTTTCATGAGTCCAAGGTGGCCAGCTAAGCTGGAGGCGTGACTTGCGTAAAGGACCTCTTCGACCAAGGTATGAGGTATAACAGGGACTACCACGAGTTCGGGATTTCTGAGCGGAGTCTTGATGGTCACGTAGCGGCAGACGATGCCCCTTTGCATGACGTACTGGTGACTGTTACGAACAACCAAATTTTGCAAATGTGGGTCCAATGGTATCGCACCCTCTTCGAGAAAAGCTCGTAGAGCTACAATCCATGGGTCGTTTGCTTGTTCATTGTAAAGTCTTGGTGTTGGTCGACCTCGTCGGTCAAAAAGCTCTATCGGGGTACCCTGGACTGGTGGTTTACGGGTGAGTTGGTTGTCGTTTTCGTTGTCCTGGTCTAGTCCAGGCGACTCATCATCATTTCGAACATTCATAGTCGGAGGTGTAGTAAGTCCCGTAGTGGTGGAGTTCAATCGTCTCATGCTATGAGGCTGGATAGGGCAGACGGCGAGTCTGGATAGACCGTCAGCGGCTCCGTTGAGTTCCCCTGGTTTGTGGATGACCGTATAATCAAGTCCTTGGATCTCCATGGCCCATCTGGCTAGCATGTGGTTACCAGAGCGGGAACCGGTATTGAAGAGCCAAGTCAGTGCTTCGTGGTCGGTGTAGATGTCGAAATGTCTACGGTCAATGTATGGACGAAACTTCCGGGTCGCCCAGACGACTCCCCAGCACTCAATCTCGGAGATTCCCATTTCCTTTGAAATCCACTTCTGTTGTGCCTTCGAAAGGGACTGACTGGCATAGGCTATCACTCGATTCTTTCCATTCTGTTTCTGCATAAGGACTGCGCCCACAGCTATGTGGCTGGCGTCAACCCAGATTGCAAAAGGTAGATCGAAGTCCGGGTGTGCTAAGATCGGAGGTGATACTAGACTTCTTTTGAGTTTCTCCAAGGACTCATTGCAGGCTGGAGTCCATGTGAACTTTTCTTCGGTAAGCAGTAGTGTGAGAGGTGCTGCTATTTTTGAGAAGTCTCGGACAAATCGACGAAAGTAGCCGGCAAGTCCGAGGAATGCTCGCACTTCGGAAGCGTCCTTGAGTGTTTTGATGCGCAAGACTGACTTGATTTTCTCTGGATTTGGGAGAATGCCAGCTGGAGTTACTATATGTCCGAGGAAGAGAACTGAAGAGCGACCCCACTTGCATTTAGACATCTTGAGTTTGAATCCAGCTTCCCTGAACTTCGTTAAGACTTGGCTGAGTCTTACGAGATGAGACCCAGCATCTTCGCTGTAAACAATGCAGTCGTCTAGATAAACTAGACAAGTTCGCCATTTGTAGTCGATGAGGATATGCTCCATGAGTCTTTCGAAACAAGGGACGGCGTTGCAAAGTCCGAAGGGCATGACGAGCCATTCATAAAGTCCATACTTGCATGTGAAAGCTGTCTTCTCAATGCTATCCTTGGCCATCGGGACGTTCCAATATCCGGAAGCAATGTCCATAGTTGAGAAGAGTTTGGCTCGACCCAGGACATCTAGCAAGTCGTCAATTCATGGCATGGGGTAGGAGTCCTTGACAGTAACGCTGTTGAGTTTTCGATAGTCGATACAGAAGCGTATGGATCCATCGGGTTTGCGAATCATCAGGACTGGACTTGACCATGGACTTTTAGAAGGTCGGATGAGTCCAAGGTCTAGATATTGGTTCAGCTCGGCTTCCATGATGTCGCCTTCCGCCTTAGACGTGCGGTAAGGAACGCTTCGAATTGGAGGGCTGTCGCCAGTGTCAATGCTGAACTCAACAAGATGTGTCCGTCCTGGTGCCTTGGATGAGTCCACGAACATGTCAGCAAACTTCATGAGTGTTTTTCGTAAGAGCTCTCGTTGATCTGTGCTGAGACTCGAGTCAGTCCAGTCTATAGGTATTTCCTTTGTAGTATTGGCTTGTGATTGTACTGGGCAGACGACGCCAGGGCCCCCCATTTGAGTCAGGACCCTCCCGGGTTCGTCCGTAGGTGCGTCCTGTTTAGAGTCGTCGGGTGGCGTAGTGCTTGTAGAGGACTCGTCTGGTACCGACATCCATGTACCGATGGATGTGTGTTGGTCCAAATAGCTAGGCGAGTCCGATGGGTTGGCGACTTCAACCATAACAGTCCTTGATGAGGTCGTTCGATAAAGGGCAGACGCAACGTGTAACAGTGCGGACTGGGATCTGTGAGGCTCGACTAAGACAGAGGTCGAAATCGGTAGCGATTTGTGTGTATGACATGAAACCCACTGGAATGAACGTGGCTGGATAATAGTCTGGGCTACCACTGTGACGTTGCCACCCAGGTGGTTCATAGAACTCGCCGGATCCAACCGTGTGAGGGAAATAAGTTCATCGCAACCGTCAATGGACAAAGTGTTGTCGTTCAAATTGATGACTGCGCCGAGGTAACGCAATAAGTCTATGCCAACGATGCAGTCCGTTAACGCAGTCGACATCACCCAAAACGGGAATTGAACTGTGCGTCCAACTAGCTTGATTGAGAGTTTGATACGTCCCAGCATCTCCAAGTTCGAGTTATCGGCCGAGACGAATGCAAATTTGGGTTGTGATAATGATGGGCACCCTAACTTTTGCCAGAGAGCCGCGCTGATAAAGCTACAGGAAGGGCCAGTGTCGATGAGCGTGGTTGCCTTGAAGTTTTCGACATAGGCTTGGATAAACGGATCCGTCTCAGATCGACCTCTTGTGTGACATACGCGAGACATGCGGGATAAGAGTCGAGTTGATGGAGGGTTCCCGTGGAGCAAGTCTGAGCAATAAGTCGGATCTACTCGAGCACCAGAACGCCGGTGGAGACAGCGTTGTTGTCGTGCCTTGAATTGTGCTATTGTCTTGGCGCTTGCTGAGTCACTTAGGTGATCTGTGAGAGGCAGCTCTGTCCAGTAGTGTGTAATGGCGGATTGTCGCGTTTGAGCATTAGCACACGCGTACCCAGAAGGGCCTGTTACATACAGCGGAAGCTCGAACTTGGAAAAGTCACCATCCTCGAAGGTATCATCAGAGTCTACAGCATCGGTAGGCATACCGTCGCCATGGCTCTCGTCCATGTCGAGGACTGAGTAAGGATTGCCTTGAGTCGATGAAATTCTGGCTAACGGGTGTGTTTTAAAGTCTCGTGAAGCCCGTCTTGCCTCGTCGCATTTCTCGAGTGTGTCAGCAAACCACTTAGTCCAAACAGATTCGTCTTCAATGTCAGCGGGTGCTAAGAGGAGGTGAGAGTCCGCAGCGGACAAGTCCAGTGTGCGTAATAGTTCCTCATGGCTGGGATTGATGTAGCGTTTGCGTATTTGGTCGAGCTGCTTGCGTATGTCAGACTTGGGAATCGGATAAAGTCTATCCTCGATTTCTTTTGTGTACTCGTCGTCAGGAAAGTCGCAAGTAGAGTCCATAATGGTAGTGACTTCTTCATCAGTGAAAACAGGTGTGGGTGCAGGGACTGCGCCGGAATAAGGCTCGTCCACCTTCGATCGGGGTGAGCGAGTTTGCGTTGAGTTAGATGAGTGTCTCGGTTTGGGTTGAGAAGTTTGAGTTTGTGTGTGTCCAAAGTCAAGCGATCCTTTCGAAGATTCAACACGAGTCGAAAGAGAATCAAATGCATTTGGCTCTGACACGTTGGAAACGTGCTGAGTCTGGCATACCGAAACATAACCTGTTTCCGCAGGGTTTGTTCCGGCGCCGAGACTTCAGGCTTTGTCGGCTGGCTTGGAAGGGCAGCGCGAATACGTGTGTCCGATTTGCTTGCAGAACGAGCAAGACTTGGCATGCTCACCAGCATAGTGTCCGATCTGGTGGCAAGTCGTGCAGCGAGCAAATTTTCGAGGACAGTCCACCGAACCATGTCCCAGGCGATCGCAGCGTCCGCAGACTTTGGCACCACTGGTGGTACAGTCGTCTGGCTTTGAGGATATCATGACTGGAGTCGGGGCTGGTCGAGGCTTGGACTGGGGCTGAGTCGCATGTTGACTCGAACTAGAGGCAGGCGTATTCGTGGTTGGCTGCTGAGGTGCCGTAGGAGGAAGTCCATGTGCGTACGGTGGTGGATATCCATAAGGGAAATTCATTGCATGTTGGACTGGGGCCGCGAAATAGGGATTTGGAGGCTTGTTCAAGGCTTCCGTAAGATGCTGTATCTGTGCGACGAAGGCTTGTTGGTTGGACTGCGTCGTTTTCATCACTTCGAGGATACCTTCTAGAGTTGCTTGGTCACGGAATCCGACTTCAGACGACTTTCTTGTGGGACGTGGAGACTGCTCTGGTGTGGACGTCGTCGATACATCGCTGTAGGTCGTTCGAGACGAAGTCGTATTCGTAGAGGCAGACGCCGGTTTAGACTTCAGGCGTTCTTGATACACTGGTGGGTCATCGAGGCGGATCTGCCTTGTTCTCAAGAGTTTCATACAGTCAGAGATCGAAGTCAGCTCCTTGTCAGTATTGTCGAGGCAGGACTCGGCCCGAGCATGGCGGACTCCTCGCTTGAAGATCACGACGCCTTGGTGGTCAGGCACGTCAATATCGTCTAGGATAGTTTGCAGTCTGATCGCATAGGCCTTGACAGACTCGCCTTCCGCACGCTCAGACTCTTCGAAAAGTCTGTCTACAAGCTCACGTTGCGTTCGGTTACAGAATCGATCCTTAAAGTTGTCGTAAATCTCAGTCCAGACGTCACCACTCTTAGTCTTGGAGTAGGCGATCCACCATTGATTGAGAGCAGGGTGGACCTTGTCGGACGTGAGCTTAAGCCCAAGAAGAAGTTTGCATTCTTCGTCCGACAGATGACAGAGTTTGGCTTGGTCGACAAGTTGCTGGATGAAGAATTCGCAATGAGCCTGCTCATCAGAAGTAGGGACGGTCGTGTACTTGACTGCACGCCCAAAAGCTTGAGAGTTGATGGACGTGTCGAGGGACACTTTGATGTCAGACATTTCAGATTCCATTCTGACTAAGGCAGATTGGAGGTCTAGTAAGAGTTGATGGGTGATGTCTGATACCGGTGTCGCTGGTGGAGGTTCGACAGAAGAGGGAGATTGTACAGACTCGGGGGTGGACTTGGTCTCTCGCTGCTCAAGGAGACCTTCAAAACTCCGTAAGCGTTCGGAGAGGAGCGAATTTTCCTTGGTTAGTCCGATGACGAGATCACCAAGATTCCTGTTCGAGCTAGAGAGGTCGACAAGTGTTAGCTCGGATTGATTCAGTTGTTGCTGTGTCGCGACCCGGTTTTCTTCGTGAGCTCGAGTGAGAACTTGGACTTCGTGTAGGATGCGGTGGAAGTCTGCCGCGCGGTTTTCAGCAAGAGTCTGTAGTTTCTCGCTGAAGCGCTGCTGCTCCTTGGCTTGAAGTTGCAAGGACTGCTGCAAATTCGAAATGGCAATCTGCTGGTTTGTTAAGGTCGTTTCCCAACGAGCAATGTCAGTTTCATCAATCGGAGATTTGGGTGGTTTCAACTCGGAGAACATAGAGTGAAGTTCGGAACGAGTTGAGATCAAATCCTGTTGGACTTGGCTTGTTTTGTCTGCTAAGTCACAGAAAGAGGATTTAATAGAATTCAGCAAGGCCGCAGTAAGGTCATGTTGATGTAGAGACGTCTCCGACACCAAGGTCAACCGGTTCTCGAAATCGCTGATAGTCGAAGCATAATTCTCCATTTGAGACCATAACGTTTGCATTTGGGCGGAGAAATTCAAAGTAGTTTCAACTGAAGATTCGAGTTTCAACATCCATGTTGTCGGTAGGAACCATTTGCAGAGACAAATCCATATCAAATCTAGACAAAGGTAACGAAGGTAAATGCTCAAGAGACTTGGACGCGGGCCCCGAGCTAGACGTGATCATTTCGCTCTCGTTGGATACCCCACGGTCAGTAATACTAGACAAAATAGCCGTAGGTTGAGTAACTTGGCCAGTCTGCGCAGGCAACACTTGGTGGTCATGACCACCTACAAGCAGAGGCATGGGACTTGATGTCAAGCTTGGAGGAAGCGAGTGAAGAGGCTCATGAGAATAGCTGAGCAATCGAGAAGTGTGGACTTCGCTCAACTCTTGATGCTGAGTCCAAGGTAGGGTGACCGTTGTTGTTGAACTCACAGCCTCTAGAGATGGCGGACTTGAGTTTGGCAACGTGGGATATGGTGCGTGCTGCAAAGAAGATGGACTTGCAGACACTATGGATCGAGTGGTAATTGTTTTAGTTGTCTCGACAATGGCCGTCGAAATTGCCTGACCGACGGAAGTCTCAGCCAGATATAATGCAAGATCGTCGTTGGAGTTTGATGCAGAGGGAGACTCATGGCTCACAGTCTCCAGGACCATTTCGCCAATTTCATCGATACAGATTGATGTTGCGCTAGGCGCTGAGTCCGGTCCATCCGGGTAGTTAAGGTCCTCAGACGAACTTCGGGGATCCATGGATTCATCGCTCAAATCAGGTTCGGGAGCAGGAAGTGCAAGTAGTGTTCCGGGTCGGATTCGCTTCTCGTCATCACGCTGCTCAGGTGAGTTAGCATGATGTTGAATCCGGTACTGTAAGTCGCGTTTCCTTGTCGTAAGGGGTGATTCGAACGGGATCAGAGCCATATCAGACTCAGACATATTAGATGTTAGGGCAGCAGGACTAGGGCTCGCTTCTTGGGCTGACTCATCGGAGTCGAATAGTCTTCGTATGTCCATATTACTAAAGTCGAAGTCTTGAATTCAGCTGGAGAATACCCTGCTTCTCCACCAAATTTGTGACGGTCGCGGGGATTGGCGATGACGCACGAATTAATTGAAGGTCCAGACGTTAGGACTTCAGGAACCGAATATTCTCGGCGGAACTCAGGACAGCGAGGCGCGGACAGAAGTTGGTGGGCTAGGCTTAATTAATAAGCTTAACCGAGTGATTTGAGAAGTGAGGGAAGTCTAGCTAGCTAGACTAAGCATCTAAAATAGACCAATACAGAGGTATAGAGGACGTATGTTCGAAGTCGAAGGAATGCAAGGATGTTCGACGACTACTCAAACGTGTCGAATAGTCACAACAGCGGGCACGAGTCAGACCCGACACAGCCGTCACACTTCGAGCTGCTAGTCGGCTTCTGATGGATTGTTGTTCTTGCTGGGATCTTTCGATTCCAGAATGTGCTTGATAACGAGACGCATGCGCAGTTCGAGCATTTCGTCGTTGAGCAAACCGACTCGGTCTGGCAAGTCTAGGAAGATCAAACGTTCCAGTTTGATGGCCAGAGCGGCGAGGGAGAGATCGCTGAGGACGTTCAAATCGGTCGAAGTCGTCGTGGAACGGCGGAGCAAGCGCATGATTTGAGTCGTTCGTCGTTGGCGACGCTGTCGATACAAAGCCACTTGAAGCGCAGACACAGCGGCGTGGAATGTGTTCATTTTGGAGCAAAAGAAAATCTAGATGGAACCAAGCATGGCTTTCCACGACATGCAACATAAACGAGACATTGGCGGCTCTAAACACGCAAGCGAAAAATATAATCTTCCGGATACACATCGACAATCAAAAGCAATAAAAGCCGCTGCTCTCTTCGGCCAGTCATGGCTTTGCTTTTTCGCTCTTGGAGGCATAAAAGGCCTTTGAATTGATGCTGCTAAGCCCTCTGCAGTCCTCTTGGGAGATGGCGATTCGGCGCATCCAAGTTGGCGTAACCGGATAGGGTGGATTGCTCCATCTTTGTGCTATTTCGTGTTCTCGAAACGTTTCCCCCCGTGCGTTGCGTTGGAAGGGATCGTTCGCTTGACCTTTTCAAGCCATCCAATGTGATCTTCAGCAGAATTCACGTTCAACACGGTGTTTCCCCCTCCCACCCCCCTTAAGTTGAACAAACTAATCTGAACAAGGGTTGGGTTGTAAACTTAGAACTCGAGCCACACCGCCAGAACCGCTACATTCTTAAGGCATTAAGTTCATTCGCTGGAGACTTATGGAGCTTACAACTCGCCGTAGACTTTAATCGCAAAGTTGGAGGGTATATAAATTTACATGGATGGAATATAGCATGCAGTTTATCCATAGTTGTTCAGCGTGACTGGTTGAACAAGTCATCATGAAACAACCGACAAAATTGGGTTTTCATAGCTTTTACAGCGCTTCCGCTAGCGCCAAGCATGTCGATTTATAGAGCCTGCGCTCTAGATTTGTACCGAGAGCTGCTGGATACCAGCGAGAAGGTCTTGGTTGATCTATTTCTCGCAAGAAGCAATCGTGACTGATGATGGGATTCGACTTAAAACATGCACGATGCGAGACACGACGCGCGGACCGTTCGTCCTTTTCTCGTTCTTGGACTGCTACCATCCATGTCCGTTGCTGCGCTGGAATCTGTCTGAAATAGCCTCCTAACTGCTACTAGTCTCGCTGGGAAGCACCACCTGCAGGCTTTCAAAGCCATTCACAGTCGGCAAGAGACTCAATTCGGTTGTCCACGCCACACGACTATATTAATATCATATCATAAGATAAAATAACAAGCAATGTCAACTGTTAGTTGAGCATGCTCTGAATCGAGAATGGACGGGATGGCGGCGGGGCGGCGATTTTGGCCTTGAGGATTTTCGAAATGATGAGACGGAGCTTGAGCGCCAGGACGGGCGGGCTCAGGACGATGTTGGAGTCGTCTGGAAACTCTCGGTAGAGTATTCGTTCGATCTTGAGCGCCAGTGTAATGAACGCTTTCCCCGTCGCGTGCTTGAGTTGCGCCGAGTAGGCGTCTTTGAGGAGGCGCATGATTTGATCTGTTCGCTTGGAATGCTTGACGGGCTTTTGAGGCAAGCCGATGGCGTCCGATGGGCAATGCATGGGTTTGTGTATGTTGGATGAAAGTTGTAAAGTGGCATTTTATCGATCATCCTATCCTATCTGTCGGGAATCATCGAGAGACCGTGGCTATACCACAGCCCAAGTCGTACTTGTGTACCACGCCTGCACGACTTTGTGATTCGTTCACGTCATTTGAGACGCGAATGGATCGAACGACTGTCTCGTGTCTCTTCCCCCTTGATCCTCCACTGCGAGGCGCTCGGTTACACTGACCGCGAGGCCATTTATAGCCGTCTAAAGCCTCCATAGAGCGATTCCCCCCCTGTATACGAGATGCGATTGCGGGACCGTCGAACGAACTTGATGCGATTGCGAGATGTGGCATAAACACGACTATTTGATGACGATGCAGTCATTTCGCCGTGAATGACGAGGGAATTCCCATTCTTTCGGTGGGACGACGGGTCACGCTGAAAGAATCGATCCAAGCGGGTCACAACGAAGCGTCTGCTGCAGAAACGAGCTGTCGTATCACCCCTAAAGCGCCGTGAAAGCAAGATAAGACAGATTCGTCCAGCCGTTTTTCCCAACCCACGTTCAACAATCGAAGGAGAGGCGACCGAAGTTGCAAAAAGAAAATCAACACGTGGCCAGTCCGTCGGCCAAAGGAGAGATCAGACATGTTTCAAGTGCAAGTTGTTGTTGAAAGACCACGGGCGATTGAAGACAGAGTGTTGATTTTCACGCGAGAAATCGGTTGGAGAGAAAGTTGCAATTGGAAATTTCGAACACAATGCACGCTTCTATTTTTTCAGTATTGTAAGACTGCAATCGCAGCGTCTCGAGGCCACAAACGTCGAGCTTTCCATTTGCATTTTTAAAGTTCCGTGGTGGATTTCGTGGTGAAATTTAATAAGTCGAGTAGTAATGAAGAGTTGGATGCACAGTAAAGTCATCCAAAGTAGCTCCTCCAACCCGGGACAAAGGCGAATCCTTCCATTTTCACTATTAATAGTGGTGTGACTGAAACAGCAACATACAGATGCGTCGCTTGTGGCAAGACTCTTGACATAGCCGCGCTGCTCTCGGGTGCTCTCTGGCGTACCTATAAGTTGCAAATCTGTCTTAAATTTTGTCCAATTGCATACGCTGCACGTGCCACGCCTTGATGGTCTCTTCTTTCTGTCTTGAAATTCAAGTTGTCTGTCGTGAAAGGCGGCCTGAGCAACGAAATCGGACAGACTTAAAGACGGGTGATAAAAAGGTGCAAGGAAAAAAATAGAGTACGATCCAAAATATATGGTGGAGAGAGTGTGTGGAAGAGATGGGTCAGAAGAGAACAGTCGTGCGTGGGCAACAAAGATATTACAAATACAAGTGAGAATACACAGCTGAACAGATATGAAAGGCTCTTTCTCTCTCTCTCTCTGTGCCCTTGCGATTTGGAGGTGAGAGGGGATGGAAAACTTCGATTTTCTACTGGCGATCGACATCGCCGAGGCAGTTTGAAAACCTTTTGGGTGCCATGAGACGACTTTTTGTTTATCTTTGAAAGACATCGACAAGGGCCAGATGGAAGGCCCAGCTGGTGCATAAATGATGAAAGGGACATAAAAGCGCCGCCCCGCTACGAAACGTCGCATATGTCGTTGAACGAAACAACTCCAGCCATTAGGAGTCGACCTCAGAGCACAATCTACAAGCCTCATCAGCTAGATTATCACTATCTCTAGCCTATAAAGCCATCATTAGGCCGCAATAAGGAGCTGCCTTCTATATCGAATGAAGCTTATCATTTTAGGCAGAACTATCACTCAAATTTATACTTGCATAATTTATGATCTGTAAAAGTATCGATACTTGAAATATATTGAGTTTCAAAAAACAAGCTCATTTTATATACATGTTATACGCATGAAATAATTGTTTTATTAATAAGTTCTTGGAGGTTATAATGTTATATAGTTTTTGTTTAAAATCACAGCCTTGATGGGAAAGATGACGAGATGGCGTATAAACACGTGCGGAGGATGACGATGTCCACATTTCGCCGTGATTTCGCGAGCCCACGACGGGGAAACCCATTTCGATTGCAAGTCTTGCATCCATGGATGGCCAAGTGATGGCGACGTGTTACAGAAACCGAGCATGGACCCATTTTGGGTCATGGAAACCGAGTTCAGACAGATTCTTCTCTTCAACATTCGAAGATGGAAAAGCTGGTCAAAGCTGCTACAGCGACCACTGCAATAATGTCGTCACTTTACCACTTTGCACTTGAGAGAAAATCAGACAAGTTTCAAATTGCGACTTTTTATCAAGCGTTTCGTGGAGTTCCTACAGGATAGCATGGTCCTTTTTCATCGGCTCTAGCGGCCTTTTCGAGGCAGCATTTTGAACGAGCTACAAGGTTATTGGCCATGTTTTCTATCGAACTCCTCTAGTTGCCGTAATAGAACAAAGCCTCAAAGTCGAGTTTTTCGTACGTTGAGGGTCGTAAGTTGACATTAAGGTTGAAGAAGTTGGTGTTGATGGATTGAGTCATTCTGGAACAAAAACGCCGTCCCCATCATCAGGCGGCTGTAGAAAACCAACAGTGTCAGCAATGACGCGACCTTTCCACGTGCTGTTTTCTTGACAGGAGGCCAGTTGGTCGAACCAAATCGCGTCACGGTCGATTGGACTCTCTCACTGCGTTTCTTCGTGCCACGGCGCACGTGTCTATTCGATGTTCTCATGCAATTTGCACGTAAATCGAATCCCCACCTTCAAGATTACCCGACTCGCCACTACTTCAATTGCGTTTTCAGCGACTCTTGTAGTGATGCTACAGTAGATTAAAAGGTCGAAAGAAGGCGAAGCATAGTTGGCTGTGGGTATAAAAGGGGGGGGGCTTTCAACCGAGGAGCGGGGGGGGCGACGTTTCTCTGTTGCTAGACAGGGGCCCTTCTAAACTGTACACTGTAGCGTCTGCTGTCGCGTCCTTCCCGTCGTCGTTGCGATTCTCTTGGGGACGACATGGACTGAAAGACAACGTTTACTCTGTAGGATCTCCGTCGAATATCGTTGAAAACAATGACAAGGTGAGATTTATGGACCGAACAACGCTTGCGTTTTCCGCTTCTTCTTCTCTGGAAGCTTCTCTATGTCTCCATGCTGAAAGATCGCGGCCCCATGGAGAGAACTGAAGCGTCTTTGCCACTGAAGTCGTGTCTACGTCACGTCGAGATTTCACTTTTACTCTTAAATAACTAATAATTCGCACTGGGAAGGTCCTAATTTAACATGCTTTGGATCGAAAAGGCGGGCGGCTTGGCCACCGTGGCGATCGTCGTCGTCGACGTGGCTGTAGTTCGTGTACGCGCATGGGCGGCGTTTCCTTTGGCTTGGAGCACTTTGGCAATCACAAAGCGCAGTTTGACGGCCAAGACGTCGGTGGACATGACAATATTGACATCGGCGGGAAACTCTCGATAGAGAATGCGCTCGATTTTCAACGCGAGCGCGATAAACGACTTGCCAGACGCGTGCTTAAACTGCGCTTCGTACGCTGTTTTGAGCAAGCGCATGATTTGATCCGTGCGTTTCGACTGTTTGATCGGTTTGTGTACAATTGTAGATCGGTTGGGGCAGCACATGACGAGTTGAAAAATGAAACCCTTTGAGGTGCCAGCAGTTGATGGCCGAGATGCGTGTTTTTTTCCACGCCGCCCGAGCCGCCATCTGGCGCGGCATAAACACGAGAGCGAACGTCGACGAAGACAGACGGAATGGTCAAAATAATCCATGCCGTGGCTGCGAATTTGGCCGCAACCTCCTCGACAACGACGACGCAATGAAAAAACAACTTTGCCCCCGTGGAGATTGTAGCTGGCCTGTCTATGCGTCGGTATAGAAACGACAAAAGTGCGATCCCATACACTGTGAATTCGCTGACGTTTCCAAGGGGGGAAGAAAACGCAATCGCCATTGGAAACGTCGCCCTGGACAAGCTACGAACGGCTACAGGAGTGCTAATGGAGCCAGGAACGCTCCACTGACAAACGCAAAGAAGGGGGGGCGATTGATGCGGTTAACATGTGTGTGTAACCAAGTCGAGTCCATGTGACCTGGTCGCCTTTTGACGAAAACAGTCGATTCATGCCAATCTCTTTCAATTGAAAGCATGGGGAAACGCATATGGCGTCGGCGACGATTCGTGGCGTCCCTTGCGTTGATCAAGGGCGGACAGAAAGGAGGATCGCCACGTGCTATAACATTTAAAATGCGATTTTCAGGCGAGGCAGCTTTTGAGCAGCGCAGCGCAGCCAGTTTTCCTCGCTGACTCTTGCTGCAGACGACGCCATTGTCGTCGTAGAGGCAACGAGAGAAGAGGATCAGCCTGCATTGCTGGCTCGATAGTTTATCGTTTTTGCATTTCGCAGCGCAGGTTGTGGTGTAACGACATCTCACCCATGCGAAATTACGTGACGGTCGCATTTTTGTCTCACGTGGATGGTTGACTCGAGAGGCGGCCTTTTTGATAAAATGCAGTCCATATCTCGTGACTCGACTGGCGATTTCAAAGCTCCATGAGGTTCTTTAGAGGCTCAGCAGTATGAGGAAGCAACGCGATGGAGAGATTTGAGCTAAGATGACGGCGTTTGGACGGTTGGAAAGATTTTTTTTTTCGGTTTCGTCGTGCAATTACGACATGGATGCGGTGCAAAAAAATTCGCCACCACGACGACAACGATCAAGAGAGAGAAATTGTGTGGAGTCAACCATCCATCTCCTTTCGCGGCCACAAGATCATCTTAGCCCAATAAAAAAGCAAGGCGTGGACAAGACAGCCTGAGGCGGCCGCACCCGTTCCCCCTCCTTCGTTGTTTACTCGACGATTAGCCAAACTTCCCCCCCCCTTCGTCAGGGCTTCCTTCTGTAGAGAAGACAGAGCATGTCTAATCCCATGACGCATCTTTGCTCTACTGTCTCTGTCGAAAGCCAGATTCAAAACCCAAGGGGAAGGCACATAGTTTGAGGGGCTTTTTGATTGTTGTGTTGCTATCCAGACTTGCATTTCAACGCGAGTTTATGAGCTTGAGAGCGTAGTTGTGCCGTCCAAGGCCTGTTTGAGGCATAGCTGCAGTGGCTGTGGCGTTGAAGAGCCGCCTTGGAATAAAAATCGGATCGTTTCGAGAGTCTTAGGCAGCTACAGTGCATGTATAATTATTGGGTTGGAGGAAGACGCAATTTCTCGATGCAAGAATGCGCTTGATCAATTCACGGAGCTTCAAATCAAGCTCTGTCGGCGTCAAGAACGACGTGTCTGGAGGCAAAGACCGGTGGAGAATGCGCTCCAACTTGAGCGCTAGCACGTCCAGTTTTTGCGCCGACGTGGGAGCCATTTCGAGGCGTTCTAGCAGTCTTCGAATTGCTGCAGTATGGCGGCGGCGGGGCAGCTCTGGAGGCGGTGGACGTAACGAAGCAGCGCCGTCCACGCGGCGGCACATGCCGGCGGGGGAACAATTCAGCGATTGAATCCAGGGGGCGACGTGCCTTCTTTGCAGCCAAAGTGCGAACTTCGACCATGTTTGGTCAAGTGCAAGTACAACAATACGACTCACGTTGCTCCACCAACAAGCTTGGCCTCTTCTCCAACCTCTACTTGATGGAATCAAGCTCATTCAAAGGCTAGAATGGCCGGCTAACCTTAGCCAAAGTCGATATATTGCCTTGCCTTTATCCTTCGAACTTCGGCGACAACGTGGCGACTGCCATATCTATGCCACCAAACTTTTGTCGAATTCATCGAGAAATGGCATTTCCAGTTGGTTGCAAGCTGCTTTCAATGCTTTTTGCTCTTTCTTTCGAGGAGTTTCCAGGCTTAGGCTCTCCTGAAAGCATTGTGGCAGTCGCTGGCGTCTTGTGAGTTTGTCCGTGTCTGTGGAATAAATACGCACAGACAGTCCCTCCTATTTATGCGCTACTTTTTTTGGGATTTCATCGATCGCAAGCACGTTCTCTCACGCTTCGAATCGTCGTTGGGTTTGCCACGAAGCGTACCTTTCTAGATACGGATGGGGAGAGAAAGCCACCCAATTTTACAATGGCCCCTGCAAAAAGTTCTCAACTTTGGGTGCATAATATCAAGTTTGCAGCCAAACTTTAGGGCCATTACAACGCTGAAAGGCACGTTGAGATTCGTACAGTCTCACAGCATAGAACAGAACCGCAGCTTGACATTTCTATTCCAGGTGCACCGTAAGTAGATAATTTGAACGAGGAAAGATGCACAATGCTTTGGCATAAACGAACGAATGACAAGCCATGATTGTGACGGCAAGAGAGGAAGGACAATAATACAACAGTCTCTTCCTCGGTGTTGGACTTGTTTTACAGCGAAGAGGCCACGATAGAATGAAACGTTTCCAACCAGTTCACTGTGTGTGGCTTGACATGGCTCGTCTTGGCATCGTTCAGTTGATAAAAAAAGCCCGAAAATTCCAAGTAAATCGAGGTACTGTGGCTTTAAAAGGCTGGGATTTTCAAAGGGGGTACGAGACAATTAGCCTTGTAATGCTATGATTTGGGCACTTCCAAGCCGCGTGAACTCTTTCCTTGGCTTGAATCACGAGTATATTGAAGGATACAAATCGTTGCTTATATCGTTAGTTTGGTAAATGAGCTCTCCAGACGACGCGATATTTATAAAGCTATCGGTCTTGGTCCAATTTGCCTTTATACAGTCCTCTCTCGTGTCATTGTGAGCTCTAAGCACAGTAGATAATATATTTAGCAGAAACTTAATTACACTAGCCCAGTGTAAGGTTGTGGATGTTATTTGCAGCATAGTATGATGCCCCCCCCCTTCATCCCCCCAAGGTGGAGATTGGAGTTGACAGCAACCTCTTCCTGTGCTCTGGATCATTCTCCATCAAGGCTAGCTATATCTAGATCGAAATTCGTCGCGGTTATTCATAGATTAACTGCTGTGGGTTTTAATACATTGAGGGGGAATTAGTACTTATCGCCTCGGATTGAAGGTAAAGCGCACTTTTCTTGCAATGTTCTCCACGCCGTAATCACCTCGAATGAGTAAATTGACTCCAAGGGCAGTAACTTAACCTGTGGATAGTTCTAGTAGTCGAAATTGACGCAGACAAAGGAAGATGATGGACACGCATTGGAGGTATGCATTATATATGCATTGAAATTCTGGGCGATTCTTCATCCCATTGTGAAGAATCTCTTGCTAACAGGCATGAAATGGGGGGGGCAGCAGCGATCGATCGCTGCACACCAAGAGGGCGATCTATCCGACCAAGATGCCCTCCTCCTCGACACGGTCTTTGAGCCACTTAGACCTCATACAGGAGCTCATCTACGGTGTAATTGTTGGGCTGGAGCGCGACAGTTTCCTTGGAGAACAAAATGCGCTCAATCACGTGGCGCATCTGGGCTTCTAATACTTGGGGCGGGATGTCCACGTCGTTTGGGAACGACCGGAGGAGTATTCGCTCGATTTTGAGTGCGAGGGCGGCAAAGACGTCTGGGTTTGCATGTTTGAGATTCGACGCATACGAATCGTACAGGAGGCGCATGATGTACTCGGTGCGCTGATGGCGAGGCAATTGTTGATGGTAGTAGTTCATCTCACACACACTCGTGCAGTTGAAAAATGCACTTTGGGCGACGACACGCAGACGTGTCGGATTGCATGTTTTACCAACCAAGTTCGGAATTCGAGTGACAAGATGTCCCAAGTTGGGATTCCTCGCCGTCCAGTCGTCGCTGGACCATCTCCTCGGTTGTTTTCAAGCGTACGTTAGAGCCACAGATCGTTTTGAGATTGTCCAAGCGTTGTGGGATCTCCTCCACCCCCGCCATGTCCAAGGCCGTCGCGGATGAGAAGAGTTGCGTGTCTTTGCCAAACGCCAAAGACTTGACACTTCGAACTACGGTGGCGACGTCGACTTAATGTGGCGATGGACAGTTTCAACTTGACAACCAACACGGATCTATGGAGGAAAAGTGGCGCAAGCAAACGTCCACGTCATTTGAAAGTGAAATTGATCGAGGCGGACAGATCGAGGTGGATTTACAAGACAATTTGGACATAGAATCCGCTGCATTCGGTGTACAAAAAGCCGCCATCACACCATAGCAGACAAAGAACAGGGTCGAATACAACATGGCCGCATTGTATATCGTGCGTCAGATGTCGCACGAAACCACACAAAATGCACTTTGCCCTTCAACTTCAAAGTGAAACTGCTGTACGACATTGCGTATCGTTGCGTAGAGCGCTCAGTAATGAAAGATTCAAGTTTTGAAACGGACAGAACGCCGCTTTGACGATGATTCTTGCACTCGAATTGAGTGGGGGTTTGTCGCCTCGCGTTCGAAAAATTGACGCATGTCCATGCCGAAAGGACCCCGCCAAGTCGACGCCTTCTAGATTCCATCCATCAGTAGAGAGGGCTTTGCATGTCTTGAGCTAGCCCCCGTCGAGAACGCCACTCGTAGAGTCATACAAGATCACAATGCAAAATGCATTCAAGACAATCCTACCCCCATGAATAAAACACTGAGTCAGTCGTTCGAGGAAACGCCCAGCTTGACGACGAGAGACTCACTACTGCGTTAGTAGAAATTGTTGTCCTCGGCAGAATAATTGTTGGGCTGGAGCGCCACATTGGCTTTGGCATCGAGAATTCGTTTGACGACGTACCGCATCTGCTCCTCCAGCACGAGAGGATTCACGTCGACGTCGACGGGGAACGACCGATGCAAAATGCGCTCGATTTTCATCGCCAAGTTGATCAACGTTTGGGTCGCTTGGGGTTTTCGAGGGGCGCCGTACGCTTGTTCCAGCAGGCGAAGGATTTGATCCGTGCGGCGTCGGCGCGTCTGGGCTCGCTCGCTTGAATCGCTGCTGTACATCCAATTTCAAAATGCAGCCCCTTTCGCTGCGAAAAAGAAACATGTGCTCCGTGTGCATGGTTTTTGCTGCCTCGTATGTTTTTGTTCCCGTGGTACTCGTCATGCTACGTGTTTATGCTCCATGAGATCAAATCAAATCAAATTAAACAGACTTCCTATTAGTTCAGAGAGGTTCTTTAAAATATCTTGTAAATTAATATTTAGAGTCAAATGATATTTTGTATAATTTGATATAATATAATTAAAGAGGTTAGTGAATTATCAATTCTATGGCAATATAACTTTTAAGAGTATTTGCTGTTGGGTGGAACTCTGCATGCTCCGTGTTTATGCTCCATCGAATCAAATCAAAAATATTAAATTAAACAGACTTCCTACTAGTTCAGAGAGGTTCTTTAAAATACTGATTTCCCCCCAATTGGAAACGGGCCAAAGTCGATGATTTTTTTAAATTTTATACTATCATTTTTCAAAGGAGCATTTTTGGACTTGTTGATGATCGGAGTTTCAATAAGTAATTATTGTGAAACTTTATATTTTGTAGAAAACTATACAAGTTGGGTGTATCCAAGTCGGGGGGAAATCAGTACCTTGTAAATTAGTATTGAGATTCAAATGACATTTTGTATTGTTGGTTTCATTCGAATTTGTGAGGTAGACGTTGAAACGGGTACGAAATCGTACCGGAACGAGGCACCCGAGCCAATCAGAGCAAAGTATTTCGTTCAGTTTAGTAGCTACTATTTCTTCTTACTAGAGAATACTAAATTCGCTTGTCACCATTGACAAGAACTCTTTCATGGCGACGCTGCATCGAGCTGTAGTCTTCGGTCATGCGTCAATCAATACCATCATGCACGCTCTGTATGGATATTACTACCTGGGTTTCACAAAGAAGCAATTGGCTCACATTTACAACAAGCACGTCAACACTATCTGCAACTGGGTTGAGCGATTTGAAGAAGACGGTGACTATCAACGACGAGATTCTACGAATACTCGAAAGTTTACCACCGATCAGCGAAAATGGTTAATTGAGTTCTAAAAAAAGAACCCCTTATCGTTCCTTGATGAAGCGAGGTTCGAGTTTCAGCAAAGATTCAACAGTTCCAACTCCATATCGTCAATTGGGCGCATGCTCAGAAGTGAAGGGCTAACATGGAAAGTGCTTAAAAGGCGTGCGTTCCACATCAAGAGCGCCGATATCATTCGATTTGCTTTAGAGCTCGACAATGTTGACTGGAGCACGAGCAACATACAGTTTCTGGACGAAGCAAGCTTTGATAACCGTGGCATGCTTCGTACGCGTGGATATTGCTTACGAGGGCAAAAACTGGCATTTCGAGGAGAGTTCAACAGAAAACCACGGTGTCAGTGCTCTGCTGGATCGATGTCAACGGCATAGTTGAGTGTTTTCAAACACTCAACTATGCCGTTGATTTTGATAGGACAACATTCATTGCCTGCTGTCGCTTGCATGCACAATCTGGCAAATCCGTTCGACAGTACCCTGGTAGAGGCTCAATTTGGATCCTGGATGGTGCCAAGATTCACTGTCATGCAAATTTGGTCTATTACCTACGATCCATTGGCATTATCCCCATATTCTTTCCCGCATACTGCCCATTCTTTAACCCCATTGAATATCTGTTTGGGTTGATGAAAAAAGCGATAAAGCGGCAGTATGTCGAAGGCGCGCCAACTGACCTCAGTCCATTCATTATCAAACTTATGAACCAGTTTTCACGATTTGACATGCGAAAAATATTCGCGCACTGTGGATGCGGATCTGATGGATGTTTTGACTTTATCCGATCGAATTGTCTGAATGAAAGCTATGCACAGACAGCACAGACACAAGACCTTAATGCTTTGCAAGAATTTGATGAGCACGGCGAGCCAGAAGAATCAATACACAACAATGAAAACGCCGCTTAGATTAACAACAAATTGTTCTAAGGTGCATGATAATCGTCAGGGACGTTGGGAATGTGAGCAAGTTCTTCGAGCAATGCCTCATTGTCGCGTAGTGGAAGCAAATCAGCAGAATAAGCATCAATAATTCTTTTCTTGGTCTCAAGCATTTCCATCATTCCATCAAAACCATTCCGAAGCAATTCGAATTGTGCCAATTGTGCGTCTCGGACTCGAATCACGTGTGCGATAAGGCCATCAACCACTTCTGAGGCCAGTTGTACATTTCTTCTCAACGCATCGACATGCTCTTCCGCAGATGCGCCGACAGGTGTAAACCAACGAGCAAGTTCAGCTGGCGGTGGTTGGGTAACTTCGACAGAACCGAGAGACTGCCTTCTTAGCAATTCGAGCAGCCCACATGAGCCACGCCATCTCATGACCGCGAAACAATCGTCCCCAACGCGACTTCAGCTGCTCCACATTCTCCTTTTGAATTTCGTGTGTCGCTGCTCCTGCTCGCTTGGATTTCTGGGTCGATATACGCAGCCTTCAGCTCAGCTAGATGCTGTTGATTGCCCACTTGATTTCTATATTTGAATGCAGTCAATGCCAAAGTTCCACCTCGATTGCGTACTGACCAGCTCATGACTTCTCTGAGGCTGAGGCATTATGTTTTGAATTTAAAGGTCACATAAAAGTCAAAATGCTCGATGCCAGGGCGTTCAGAAGCAACTGTCCATGTATTTTCGTTTGCAGTGGCTCGATTCTCAACGCGGGGTGAGACCAAAGTCCACAGTGCTTGCTTGATGGCGTCTTCGGTGTCACCAGAGATATGATGCTCGCCAAACATCTTCGCTGTCGAGAGTCGTTGCTGCACTGTTTCCTTCACACGAAAATCAACGACAAAGGCATACACAGCGGCATGTTGTCTTGACGGAGCAGTGTCGTCAAACGGCAGTTGAAGTCGCGGGCTACGGCGAACTACGACGGAAGTCCCCGATGTTGGCGTTGTGTCCATGATATTTCCGAAATGCGTGCCAGTTGTAGCCTTGCTCATTGAATTCAACGCCTTACTGAGTCAGATATATGGGATACAGTATGCGTTCTATTCTTTTGAAGAAAGTATACTGAAAATAGAATGGCTGGACCGGTCCGAGACGTGTTCATTTTTGCACCAACTATCACAAATTTGCCTGAAAAAGACAATATAATTTGATTTTATGATATTAAAGAGTTTAGTGCATTATCATTTTAATGGTAATATTAAATTTAAGAGTATTAGCTGTTGGCAGCTTGCCACAGTGAACAGGAACAGAGAGACTCTCGAGTTGGATGACGCTTTGTCCAACAATCTATCTCCATGGACGGTTGAATGAGTACGCCGTGGATATGCGATGCTAAATGGAATGACTCGTATCCTCCATCATAGTATCGCAGGCCTTGCGTATTGGAAGCATGAGCCGAGCCAAGGATGTTGCCAACCAACGCACCACGCTGGATAAGTTGCTGCATGTCGACGTATACATTGACCCCATGCATTAAAAGATTTCCAGGCTTGGAGGCTTCCAGAGACGCGCAGCGCGCCAAGAGTGTTTTGTCGGACACGTGTATGTCGATAAAAAATGGTGCTCAAACCTTGGCAAAGTCCGTTGAAAGGGCTCCTCTTTGTTCATTCTCGCAAAACTCGTTTTCAGCGCTGACGTTCGTTCAAGACGAGGCGTGCTTAGCGACAGCCCTGTCCATCCGATAACCGAAGTATATGGCTGCCCTCCACAGATCTCTAACTCAAAGCTTCAGCGGGGTAAGTTCCATCTCAGTAACGTTAAGCTCTACTAAATAGTAATTTACAAGACGTAATAGAGACCATCTCTCGAGTCATGGCCGGCAGCAATCTCAATGTAGCTCGATGCTGATGCAGTGTTTGCTTGCGACACAAGCGACTGAGAGAGCCACGCAAACTCGGACGGTCTGTTGTCGGCATCTTTCACCGCCGTGGGTGGTGGTTTCAGCGAGCAAACTGTACAGGCATGCCTTTTTGTCACTTCGTTGTTCAATTTGACATGCCACGATTGATTGCAGCTGGAGCAAACCACCTACGATTCAAAGTGTGATTTCGTGCTAGAGGCAGAAAAAGAATACCTGGCCGCACTTTTGGCAGTTTGTTTTGCGTCGAAACAAACTAAAATTCGAGTAGCATCGACTGCATGCATCGACTGCATCATGGGATTCATAATGCCGTGGATCGAGCCATGGACCTCGACTCAATCGGTTTTCTCGTAAAAATCGATCGAGGTCTTTGAGACTAGCACAGCAATTTTTAATGCAAACGTGGGCTAGCAAGTCCGCAGGATGCCCTCGCAAGTCCATGTGATTGATGTGAAAAGCGTGGAGGCACCCAGCGCGATCGGATTCGATAAAGACATGGCCAGACCCTCGATCTTCCATGCGAATGTAGCCCATCGTCGCCTCCAAATCAGGGCAGGAATCTACTTTAATCGAGTGTCTAGCTCGCACCCAGCCGCGTTTGCCATTAACTTCAAACGAGTAGTCGCACTAAGCACGCATTTGAGACGACTGAGAGTGAAATCCTTGCGTACCTCGACGACACACATATCACGTTTCCGAGCGAGGCCATTGAATGGATTTTTGCCCAAGTTCCATTTCACAATGACGTCTTCAATCGATGAATTGCAAGGTGGGGGCAATCTTGCCAAATTGACCGAATCCACAGCGCCCCGGCCGACTCGATGGACAAGTTGTTGGGCTTTTTCCGTCGTATCGGTGCGAAAGTGCTCCATCACTTCGTCCAACGTGCCATTGATGTCCATCGAGCTGCAGTAGAGGCCGGACGAATTGGATTTCGTAAACGGTGCAGGCTCACTGCCTTTGAAGAGACTGTAATCTCCATGCGTCGAGTCGAGTGTCCAGTGAATGGGACCATGGTTGAGATTCGCATAGGAAATCTATTCCTGGCAGTCAGTTTCAGTGGTTGTACATGGTTGAACGCACCAGAGTGTCGACGCATTGGCGCGCTGTTTCGTAAATGTCGTGGACTTGGCGTGGCGACAAGGACGTTGCGCTCGTCATGGCCATGAGCAGTGACGCTGTCATGGGAAATTCGAAAATGATCCAAAGATGCAGTTGATCGTCTCGCAATGTTGCATCGTACATTCTCTGCCGACTGGGTGCGAGTGTAGCCGAATTGTGCTAGGAAACCACAAGTTCTGCCCTGTACTCTGCATGCAATGGACGAACGGGATCCTCGTGTCCCGTCCATGACGAGGCTTTAAAATCTAATAGGCGATGGACGAATAAAGGCATTACATGCTTGAAAAGTGCCAAGTTTCAAGCAGATTTTCCCACGGATCCCTCCAACAACCCAGTGGCTATCTCGAAATGTACTTTGGACGCGACACATGGCTAGCGAACTGTGCACAACCAGCAACGAAGTTAGCGACGACAATAATGGTTTCACACTCTTCACGACGATAGTTTGTAGGAAAGGGCAAAGGGATGTATTACCCCGAGCTACACATTTTCATTGACATATTGCTTAACGACACTGCAAGTTTGCATATCGTGATAGACTTGGCCAACGTACACTTGGCATATTTACGACGAGTGGGCGATGAAAGCGGCGATTGAGAAGGAGGATGTGGAACGATGTGTCTGGGGCGATGAAGGAATCGTGCCACCTTTCGTTGGATGTGTCATTTGTGAATGTTGGAACTTCTCCACCCATCCATTGCGATTATGATATCTCAAACGAGCATCATCATCGCAGACAAAGCATGTGTTCAACCACGTCGAGATACAGCCATCAGTGTAGGACGTTCGAGAATCGCAAAGACAAATCACAGGTTAACAGGCATAACATTGACTTCTCGTGTCTGGGATACGAGCACAAGTGGCATCGGCCCGATTGATCCATTTGCGTCGAATGTAACAACTTTACGGATCTTTTGTTCGACTTTAACGACGGACAGGACTATCTTGGAGTGTGATGCGCCTCATAGATATATTTCGCGATATGGCCATCATGTCCATTGAGTGGAGGTGACGCCGGAGTATAGCACTCTGATCGCAGACGTAATCGTGTCGTCATCGTCGATTAGCCGTTTTGTTTGTCCATGACCAACGACGGAATAAGCCTATAGCGCTGTCAAGTCCAACATTGTCCCGCTTCGCTTCGCAGTGCCAAGTGCAATGAGAGCTCGTAACCCAGTGTCCAATGCGAGAATTCCACCATCTTGGCACTTATCTTACCATCCGCGAGGTGTAATCTACAAGTTCTTGGAGCAATCGGTATACTTCAGTACAGTTGTGAGCCATATAAGCTCAAGTAATACCCGTAAGATGCCACCTTCCACAATGCCGTCTTGCAAAGTTTTTCCCCCCTGGAACTATACGCAGTCCAAGCGCGAAACCAAACGCAAACAAGGTCACAAAAGTTGAAAAGGCTCGTTCCGTTCTTCGGAGGAGTACAGAGAGCCCCCCCCTCAATTTGACTAACTGATGTTTCAGCTTGCTGCAATCTTTGCAAAAAGTGCTTTGCGTTTGGCATTAGCTGCAAGTATAAAGAATCGATTCCGTCATGTCTAAAGCCAAGACCATGCCGTTGCGTTGTGGGGATTCAGTTGTATTCAAACTGGATCTACAATACATAATAGAGGCCATCACTGGTGTCTTCGCCTCCAGCTATCTCAATGTAACTCGATGCAGACACAGTATACGCCTGGGAGAGGAACGAGTCGGGGAAATATCCATCCTCGGACGCGCAGTTGTCGACATCTTTGACGGCGCTCGGTGGTGGTAGCAACGAGCAAATCGTGCAGGCGTGCATTTTTGTCACTTGGCCATTGACTTTCACTTGCCACGATTGATTGCAGTTGGAGCAAACAACCTAGACGGCAACACATAAGTCCAAATGACAGCTCATTGCTTCAACTATACCTGACCGCACTTTTGGCAATTGGTTTTCCGTCGAAACATGCTAAACGTGGCTTCACAGCGATAGCAGTTGTCTGTTGATGTGTGGGCTGCATACAGCTGGGGTTCGAGCCATGGACCACGGCTTAGCCGATTTTCTCGAAGATGCCGATCGAGTTCTTTCAGTCTGCCGCATCCATTCCTCAAGCAAAGCTGGGTTAACAATTCTGTCGCGTTCCCCCTCAAGTCCATGTGAGTGACCTGGTAAGCGACGAGACGGCCAGGGCGATCGGATTCAACGAAGACAAGGCCAGATCCGCGGTTTTCCATGCGGACGTAGCCCATGGTAGCTTCGAGGTCTGGACACGAATCCACTTTGATCGACTGCGACGCACGCACCCAGCCGCGCCGACCATTCACTTCAAACGAATAACCGCACTGAGAGGACTTTAGTTTCAACTCCCAGCAGTAGATGGACATACCTCGACGACACACATATCCCGCTTTCGTGCGAGGTGATCGAGTACTGTTTTGCCCAAATTCCACCTGATGACCACGTCTTCAATCGACGAGTTCCGAGGTGGAGGCAGCGTGGCCAAGATGATTGAATCAATCGCCTTCTTGCCTATGCGTCGAGCAAGCTCTTGAGCTTTTTCTGTCGTGTTGGTGCGAAAGTGCTCCATCACTTCGTCCAAAGTGCCACAGATTTCCATCGTGCTGCAGAAGAGACCCGACGACGCGGATTTTGTGTATGGCGCGGGCTCAATGCCTTTGTAGAGGCTGTAATCGCCTTGAGTCGACTCGAGGGACCACGTAATCGGCCCTTTCTTGAAGTTTGCATAGGATATCTACAGATTGACGTAAGAAACCATTCCTGGGAGGAGAAACACACCACAGTACTGACACATGTGAGCGCTGTGTCGAAGATATCTTGCACTTTGCGCGGCGACAAGGTTGCTGCACTTGCCATTGCTAGCAGAAATGCTTCAGGCATGGCAAATTGAAGAGTGAAAAGATGTTTTTCGTCGCAATAATCTTGCAGCTTTCCTTCTCCTCAAGCTGGGTGCGGGTTCCTCGTGTCTCCTGTATTGTTTTGTACAGTAAACGTTTGACAATTGTTACAAATTATTTTCCAACTTGAGTTAGCCCTGAAGTGTCGACTGGAGGATGACTGGCGGCTCAACGCTTCCTAGTGCCATGTCTCTGAGGTACTACAGGAATAATTTCAAAACTCTTCGTCAACTTTGCTGGTGTTATTATCAGTTATACCTGTCATCGCTCATCCAGATCTGTCATACGTTGTCGATACGCGACAAGCCACCGATAGCATCAATCGACTCGAGTTGGTGGGTGCAATCACCAACGTCCATTTGAGTGTATGTGTTAAGCGTAAGAAATTCGGCGCGACCTGTTATCAGGATTTGCATTCATGGTACAGTTCAAAGCGACCAAACGACTTCAGCAATTAACACGCCATACCACTGGATTCATGGACGCAAAGCTAAGGGGTTGCATCGAATATGCAGCCACGATCGGTGTAGCTGTGAGGGAGGGCCAGGGAATATTCATGTTGGGTGTGCGATATCAGAGCTCTTACTGCCACCACAGGTATGACAGCGCGATGGCATGTTGGCACTGTGGCGATCGCAACAAAAATACGTACGAGCTGGCTAATATTGGAGAATGTACCCGATTCGATCCCAAGATTATGAGAGTTTTTGATTGGGATACCGAAATTGATTCAAGATTTTGATTGGTCAAAACGCTAAAAATTTGTCTCTTGACCAATGGGATTGATTCTGCCTTGCGCGAGTATTCAAACCCTTCGTATCAAATCGATAACAAGTCGGTGGCTTTACGTCTGTCAGTCCTTGTCGCGGAAAAAGTCGAGTTCGTCCTAATTTTTCATTATTAGTACTAGCATTTCTTTTCGGCATGTACGATCACGTAATCCATTATTTCTTTTTGCGAGGGTTCGCATTTTCTCTTTTTTAAATTAATTTTTGTTAAGACCAATGTTTCGTCTTCGCATCATTGTGAATTCTGTGTAAACATTTTCTATTACCACAGCTGAGAAGATCGGGCACTGGATTGGGGTGTCATGTTGACCAGGTCCCATTGGATCTCACATGCAGTTACAAACCAGTTAGAGTGTACAGTGAACCTGCTAGAAGCCGATGCCATCAGGATTGTCGACTGATATCAGCTGAGTAGAATAGTCTCTTCATTCGAATGAAAGCGATACACGGGAAACACGCATGAATCAAATGCAAAATTCATTGATCAACACGTTTCACCAGGCTAAAAGTCACGCCAAGCTCCGTCAAGCCTGTTTGAAGTCGAAGACGTCTTTTGTTGCGGTACTGGGCTTGGGATAGTCTTCTTTTGCGACTAATTTCATCATTGACCGTGGTTAACTTGTTGCAACGCCGGTGGTAATTGTCTTCGCCGTCTTGTCGGGGGGGATTGGACTTGATGTGCGCATTCGTTAAGGCAACACAGACACGAAAGATGCGGTCATAGAGGAGCTCACTCCAACGGAACTTGTCAGAGCAAACTCTTCAAAGGCAGCACAAACGACCAAAAACGTTTTCCATAATAATGAGATCGCTGGCAATGCGATTGTTTGATTGTTCGTCTTGAAATGATAGTCTTTGTTGGGGCTTGGCTTTTTTGGTGTCACCGCTGGTACATGCTGCAACAATCCTTGATATCCTTTGTCGGCAAGGATACACCACTCGTCACCAAATTCGTTCAGATAAGGACCTTCATCCAGCCAGTTTCCATCATCTGCCATCTTTTTAATTTCGCGACGATGGAAATCAATATTAACACGGAAAATTTGAATGTTGGCGGTCGCTCCTCGAGCATGGTCACTGCAATCGATAGTCAGACCGTTAGGATGGACTGAAACTTCAACTTTGAAGCCATAGAGAGCATGCTTTTTGCTGTAAAAAGCCTTGATTTCAGGCATTGTCCCGCTCGGTTTGTATGATTGTTGGAAGGTCACGTCAACGGCGTAACGAGCTGATGGAAAATGGCGAAAAACTCTGCCCGATGTCACTCGCATGTTATACTTTTTAGCAACCTATAATATAAATTGTCAAAGGTCAATTTGTTTTCGTAGTTTTTACCTCAAGAACGTTTTTTTCGTGTGAAACAGTCTCCACCACGTCGATGAACTTGATAATCAAGCGCTCAAAAGACAGTCCTTTAATGTCAAACATCGATCCGAGGAAATCTCACGCACCGCCATTCTTTAACACGACCAGAATCATAAAAACACGTCCTTTCCAGCGTAAGGGGATTTGGCTCCCCGGCCAATGTTCCAATGAGAGTTGACATGCTCTCGTAGAGAGTACCAAATTGAGTTAAGCTCCCGTGGCGAGAAATTCGTTGTCTTCAAGATCACATCTTCTCCATTTTCGAGATAAGAATTGTAGATGGGAGTTGGAGTGTCGTCGTCAGAGCGGCAATTCCGCGGAGAGCTAGAGTAGCGCTCAAGGTCGGCTTGATAGGCTTCTTGCTGGTTCATAAGAATCAGAGCCGACCTCAAAGCCGAAGCACTGGAGACACCTGCCTGCTGCGAGTTGGGCGCGGGCATGACAATTTGGAAATGACTTGATATTTCTTTGATATTTATGGTATTCTGGCCTTGCGCCACATCTTCTCTCAACTACAACAATCACGAGACAAAATCTGGTCCTTCTTCAAAGATCTTAGCTTTGCCGAACTTCAAGTCATACTGGATAGATGTGCGTCACTACCAAGAAATTGTAGTCGGTCGATAACTGACAGATGTAGCTGTTATCTGTTCTAGTGGAGGCTAACTGGTACTTTGGTCTATTCATGCTAGGTATATCAAACGCATTTTTAGAAATAGTAGGCATCAAAGTCAGGACATGTTACACGTCCAGTTTTCCAACACGTGATGCTGACGCCATCGCGAGGAGATTGGCGTTTCTCATGAATCAACTACTAACAACTGGAGATCACACGCCGTCCAGATGACATAGGTTAACGCAATTTCAAAGCATCAGTCGAACGTTTAGCAATTTCATCGGGACAGTCGTGGCATGGCGCATGCACGGCGATGGGATCAGTGTCACCTGCTAGCTGTATGACCACCGCCCGCTATGGCATGAGAAAACTATGCAAAATTGAGAAAAGTTACCCATGGTGAACATTGTCAAGAAATAAAAAGAATCTGTTTCTAAGGCAACTTCTCTACTGTAACACAAGCAGCAAGTATGGCATGCAGTTTATGACATCTACATTGCATTGAGGAATGCGTTAGCAGCTAGAGAGCAAGTTCATTTTGTAAGTATCAAGTATTGGAACAATTGTACTAAGACATATAAAAAATTTCTTGTTTCCTTGGAACCGTAACAATTGCGGTATTGCATGCTATGTTAGTGTGCCAAAGTGTGAATCGACGTATAAAGGGTTTAATAGCCCTCGATGCCTTTCCTGTCGCATATTTACTCCTATAACTTATGTGTCACCCACCTTGGGTATTGATGCCCTCGACCACTGTAAGTCTCGGGATTCCCGTACTTTTTCAAAATATTCGATATCTTATGGAGAATAGAACATTGGCTCCTTTTGCTTGGGCAAAGTGTCGTCTAAGAGAGGGTAACCGAGATGTTCTATTTTCTTCGCAACAGTTTCTAGTATAAAGGCTAGAGCGCGATAGACAGTCGATCGCTTCTTGTTCGTTCCATAGATTTATCTCACTAATAGATTTCGCACTGCGAGCTGTCAAAAGCTCCATTTGCATTTCAGTTTCACCATCTATTTGAGTAGACTCAGTAACTATGTGAAGATCGTCCAGTGGGTCACAGCGCAGCTTATTCACAGCCGTAGAGTATTGGTGGTCATGTTGCTGTTTACAGGAAACACCTTAAACCCATTGTGCTAGCGCGACGTCTAGTGCATTCGCATCCCAGTGACTCCGGTGTTGTGCAGACACGATATCCATACCAAGCCTGTCTGTTGCCGCTGAACACAACACCATGCCGCCCAGCGTCTGTAGTTAGTTGAAGTATTAAGCTTATGCGACATCAGCATCACGAGCAGAAAGCATAGAGCCAGGAGCTGTTTTAGCTTGAATTGCTACCATTCTCAAACGCGTAGGCAAGTGTTAGGGAGCTTGAGGCCACATATGAACACGGGATAGTTCGTGTTGATTTTTTAAGTAGTATCCCAATCCAAGACGAAAGCACTCGGATCGCGGTTCATTTGAGTCAGGAGCTTCTTCGTTATGATTCCAACACTGAATGGACCACTTGCAACACAGTAACTAATGTGAGGGTGTCTATCTTCCCCGACTTAACCAAACAAAAAATTAGCGGATTTGCAAGTCACAAGAGAATAAATGTTGAAACCTTTCGAACTTTGGTTGAAGAGAAAAAACAAGAATCAGTCTGCGATTCATTGGTTGAATCAAATCCAGCGAGCAAGAATTTCCGACGATGCAAAAAAAGCTCGTCTAATCGGAGCGGCAGTCAAGACTCCAAACACGAATGATGTCATTGAAGCACTAAAAGCCTTCAATTTTTATGGAAAGTCGTATCATGCCAAGCGTCGTGCTGCAGAGCGATTGATTCGAGAGATCAATGATCAAGTGTTTGGCTACAATGAAGTCGATCGAAATATCAATCACACGAACGTCCAAATCCTACGGTTTGCCTTGCTACTAACTTGCGTTTGTCGTCCGAAATGTGGCTTTCGTGTCCAATACGAGCAGCTTCATATGAATGTTCCGATGAAAATTGCTTACTGGGACCTACGTGCAGTAATTGCGCCATTCAAGAAGGTTCTAGACTCAAATTGGAAGTTATTCAAACTCCCGACAAAGGTTTTGACACATGTGCAAAATCGCCGGCCATGAAGTCACAAATCATTTGCGAGTATGCAGGTGAAATTATTTCCGCTGAAAATGCAGAAGCTCTACAGCAGAAAAGCCGTGATATCTACTTGTATGACCTCAAGAACGGTTTCTCCATGGATGTATGGCGAAACGGCAATACCACACGCTTATCAGCCACTCATGTTGATCAAACACTTTCTTTGACGAATGGTAGGTGAACGGACAAAATGAGGAGCTCACTGTCAACTACGGCCCAGTGTATCAATTCATTTGTGCGATTTCTGCAAGAAGAAGCAAAAGGACTTGAAAAGGGGCTGAAGTGCTTGAAAAAAAATTCGTATGCATTGCATGTCTGCTACTTTTGTTTTGACTATGAACACAACGTAGGCCTTTTGGTGTCGTTTTTCATCTTTATTGAGGACTCCAAAGATATTCGCAAGCAATTGCCTGTTGCACAATTGAATCCATTCTTTCTTTCAATTTCGCTGATGAACTTGTCCAGAGATGCGTGTTCGACTTGATATAGATATAGACGAAAAGGTGGTCGATCTAGTGGCTTCGTTTTGGGGCGTATAGTTAAATCGAATTGAATTCCTCTTTTTGGAGTGTTAGGGTGATGGGAGTCATACAGTGGCTAGGCTTAGTGATCATGAGTACTGTCGCAAGTTTTGGTGTGAGCCAGCGCGTCAAGGACAGCAATCTGCACTGGAAACCAGCGTATCGCTCGCACACCCGAAAGTTAATATAACTTGGCGGCAAGAATGAAAGGTCTTGTAGGATAACGATGCACTTCTGCAATGAGTGCAGTGGACAGGGAAGGAAGACTTCGTGATAAACGGGTGGCGACCGTTTGAAGGAATCACGACTCCCAATTCCATGACGGCGTATAATCAGCGCGGTCCAGGGGATGGATATCGGCTCTGCCTCATCTAACGCCGATGGATAAATTATAAATAAGTAAATATTAATTAAGAAAAGGAGATGTATTAAGTGTTACTTCTTCCACACATGCCTTTGAATGCTTTAACAAATTCCTGCCATAAACATTGCATCTTCCACCTTTGGTCGAAAGCACCAAGACCTCCATAGATACTCGTCAATCAGCTCTGGGATCATTTCCTTTATAACCCCGCGCATTGCTTTCATGTGACGCTTGACTTTGATTTCCCAATAGCCTTCAATAGTCTGGGTATGAGCTCCATTGGTAGGATTCACGAAATTCTCTGAATGATCGACCCATTGATGAGAATAATCCATGTCACGAAGGACAGGGTTATTGGCCAGATTATGTCGACCATTCAATGACACATAAGAAGAAAACTTATCAGAAATAATCAGAGTGCCAGGGTTAATGTGCTCTCTAATTAATTCTGATAGCGTCTTCTTCGTACGGTCGCCATAGACGATTCGGCCAAACCACTGCTTCGTCCCACGATCCACTCCCCCAAAGAGCCAACAGTCGGGATAATGTCGGCCGCGGTTGTACTTCGACTTCTTTTTGAGAGAAGTTTCATCGATCTCCACAATTGCTCCGTATCCACCGATCTAGTACGTAGTAGTAAGTACTAGCTAAACATAATATATACTAATACCTTCATGTCTGTACGACAAAGCTCTTCAGAACACATATCCCGGCAAATTGAGTAAACCTTGGAAACTGTATTTTGGCTGACTTTTTTTTGACTCGCACATTTTGTAACCGGAGTGTTTGATGCATAGTGGAACAGGATTCGCACGAACTTGCGGATTGGGATCTTGACTTCGACAAAGACTGTGCCCTTTCGCACGCTAAACTGTAAGTCGTTGCAGGTTGAGCGTCGACAGCGCCAGCGGGTTCCGTCCTGTTTCATACTGTTCGAGCATTGAGGACAAAAGAACTCCTGTCGGATGAGACCGACGTCCATGCACCACTGAATTGCGGCAATCTCGTCTTCAGTTACAGCCATGACCACATCGTAAGTGAATAGATTCACTTGCGAGAGGTCATAGCGATTGTGCACAACAGGCATAATTTCAGACTGACTGACGGGGTGTTCTATGCGAATGAGTTCTTCATTGACCTTCTTTAAATCTGGTCTGAGACAGGTTATCCGAATATCCGGATAATATCTAAATACATCTAGAGTGTGCCATTTTACGTAAAGCGCGAATTTACTGTACGTTCACTATACACAGTTTACATTGTAAAGTAATGTCAAGTGTAAACTCCCCACAAGGATATTTCAGCCAATCAAATCTGTGTCCATTCTGGAACACAAACTTTTGACAACTCAATGTGAGGTAACCTGCCAGGATCTTGCTGTACAGCTTGAATGAATGAATATGAATGCAATTATATTGTATCAATATGTCTATCAAGCGACCCTTAGTTGGCTGTTTTGGTTTCTGCCTCATTATCGCTGCAACCACCGTCGCTTTCATTTCCCATCATCACATCAACAAGACTGCCCCGCCCAGACACCTCTGAATTCATGTAAAGCTGAACAAGTTGAGTTACCTTGTCTGGCGATAACCTGTTCCTGCGCTTTGTCAAAATATAGTCGTAAATGCTCCACACTCGTTCTGACGCGGCTTGTGAAGTTGGAACGTTGAATACAGCCTGTGCAACAGCAAAAAGAAAAGTGAACTTTGACGAACCAATCTGATACCAATAGGTCATAGGACTTTTTGTCTGCTCAATGTAACTTTTGGCCTTCGTCGGGGGATTCTTCATTTCTCTTACAAAGGAATCAATTTTATTCTGCACACTCAAGACATCATCTGTAAGTTTCAGCTTTGACGTGATGAATTGAATCAATAAGCGGGTATTGTCATACAAGTCGTCATCGAACATTCCTTGTCCAGCTTGGGTGAAAGGATCCAGAAAGTACGAAAATCCCATTGACTCAGTATGGACAAAATCCCTTCGATCCATTAGAATTGACACAAGTTCGTCGATTTCAGCTCATTGCTTCCTCAAATTCAAGAATAATCTGTACACATCCGACAGGAAGCACATATTTGATTCCAGCCTTCCAATGATAAAGCTCGTTGGTTTCAAAACAGCATTGACACTTTCAAGATTGCACCAAAAATCTGGATCCATGATCAATTTGCGGAAGTCGCTCTTCCTGGTCATTACACTGGCGGTTCCCTTGATTGAAACAAAAGTAGTTGTGCTTAGCAGACTTGTCAGTACTTTTTGATTCTCGAAAACATGAACGAGGCAGTTAAGGTGTGTATACCATCTAGTGGCCGCAACGGTGGAGAGACCATGCCTGCTATGTAGATCGCCTTCCGCTGACAGGTTTGCTTGGATTCGTTCGAAGCGCTTCGACAATGCGTAGCGGTCTTTGACAAAAGCTGTCAGCATTCTTGCACTGTCAATGGTCGCGGAAAAACGAGGAAGCTTGCAAATGTTTTTAACCAGAAGGTTCACAGCGTGTGCCGCACACCCATTGCATATTATAGATGGGTACTTCTGCTCAATCAAGGACCATGCACCACGCATATTTGCAGCATTATCTGTGACAACACTGGTGACTTTGTCAATGCCAATGGATATAATTGCAGACTCAATGTCGTGGGCAATATTCGCACTTGTTTGAGGTCTGTCTTCTGTGTTTATTGCGTGGAGAAAGATTGGCTTCATGTCAGAGTTGGGAGACAAAGCGATAAAGTTGACCATGTGATCATTCCGCATTGAAGTCCAACCATCACTTACAATGCTTACATATTTTTGATCGTCGAGCAATCCACGTATGTTGGCCATCATTTGAGTATGAGAATGACGAAGCAGGGATCCACTTATTGCTTTTGCTGATGGGGGAACATACGCTGAACGCGCGAGACTAATGAACTTTAAAAGTGCTGGGCTCGAGGCAAATCGAAAAGGGACACCACTGGAGTAAAATATATCAGCAAATGCTCTGTCAAGGTTAAGTTTTTCGATGGGCGATATTGAGTCAACCCATGCTGGTGTTGTTGATTGATTCAGTGTTCGTATAGGGTTTTGAGCGGCACTTTGCCCACCCGAGAAAGGTTGACGGGATACATTACCATCCCCAGGGGAAGACTTGCAGTTCTTGAAATGTGAAATCCATCGGGCCTTACTATCAGGGAGCTTGTGTGAGCAGTATCGGCATCTCACGACTCGCTCCTTCCCTTTGCCGTGCTTGCTGACGTGTTGATCCATCGCTGTCGTTTCAAAGATCTATGGAAACCTCGTTCTAACAAGAAACAGCTGTGCTTTACATCAAATGTAAAGTAAGATTTACTTAACGTTTCTTTACGTAAAATTTTTCACTGTCTGTGTTTAGCGTAAAGTGTATATTCATTTATTTGGTTACGGGGCGTTAGATGAGGCAGAGCCTGGATATCGGCCACCCGATAGTGACCACGTTGAATATTGGTTAGCGCTTTGCCGACCATCGAGAGCTTGAAGGTAGTTTGCACGGCGCTTGTGTCGGAACGCTCGCTGAGAGGGTTCAAAGGCTTTATGCTGGAGTGGTAATATTCGACGAGCTTCTTCATCTGACATTTATTTTTGTAGAATTTCCCTCTAGGACGGCAACTTCACGACCTTTCTGGGATCAGCGAGCGCCAACAATACGGTTGCCAGCGTCGTGAGGAATATCGTCGTCGCCTTTCTCGTTCCAAATGGGTGATACGAGAGTATTGTCAAGAATATCGTCATCGCCGTTCTCGCTCGCGATCAGTGGTACAAGATTACCGCGGTTCCGCGCGCCATGCGGCAGCTGATCGTCATCATCGCGACGATTACTGGTAGGATCTTTCCTATCGTATGTGGTAGTGTAGCGCTTTAATTTCCCCACATAAAATACATCGTGTATTTTCCAATGCGTCGACAGGTCGAGTTTGCAGTTGACATATGAAATAACTTCTTGAATAGCAAACGGATCAAACCAAGATGAAAGGAGCTTGGGATTCGGATGACCACCATTGGCGCGGTCAAGTAGGGCTGATAGCGACATCGCGGATTTGTGTAACAATATTGGGTCGTTGGGGCTAAACTAAGTTTGGGCGTCCCAATCAGTTAGCCTGGCGCTATTGACGCTCTTGAGCGCGTGCCAAGTTTTCGCGAACTTGACGGATGACAGCGGCTCGCTGTTATAAAAACTGTTTGACTCCACCCGTAGGCGTGGAGACTGGCGATTCGGAATCGGCGATCGCGTGTGCTCCTCCCACACTAAAACGAGATCCACCCAGGTGGTCAGGGAAACGCGGATGGCGGAGGTGATTGACAAAATATGGAGAAAAGCCAGTGGACGCTTGAGTCGAAGAATTGAAAGAAAAAACGGCGTGGGGTAGAAGCGTACTCCACGAGGACGAACGCGCAAGCGAGTACGTGCGCAAAATATCTTCAAGAGCGCGGTTGGTGCGCTCAGTTTGATCATCTGACTCAGGGTGATCTGATGTGGACATGGCGAGCTCGATATCGCACAGGGAAAATAGCGGTGATCAAAATTTTGCAGTAAAGCGGGGGTCGCGGTCAGATATGATAGATCGCGGTATGCCAAAGCGACAGAAAACATCATCGAAAAATATGCGAGCGGATTCGGCGCCGCTGATATGGGCGTGCACAGGCATGGCTACCACATACTTCGAAGAGCGATTGACGCACACCAGTGTTACCGCGGGGATATCGCGGTAGACCAAACATAAAGTCCATGCTGACAGAAAACCAAATTTCTGTCGGGACCGGTAAAGGTATGAGTGGTGCGCGCTGGGTCCCCGCAGATTTTGTGCACTGGCAAACGTCGCAGCCAGCGACATAACGAGCGACACTATTTTACATTCGAGGCCGCCAGTAAGAATGTGCGACTGAGGAATACATTTTGTCTCGACCAAAATGTCCGCCACTGGGGGAATCGTGGAAAGAACGGAGGATTGTCGTGCGTAAGAATTGATCGAAAGGTACAATAATACGAGCGTCGTCATCGGCGCTTGTCGTGGTGTAGAAAAGACCTTTGCGGAGGGAGTATCGGGCAGGGAGTGTACTTCTCGCTGCAATTTTTGCAATAATCGACGAGCAGAAGAGCAAGTGGCACGAATTCGGTCGTGTAGGTCGGAGTGGATGACGCTGACAGCGGCGGCGGTCACTACGGTGTCGTGATCGGGACGACGCGAGAACGCGTCAGCTAGGATGTTTTCTTTGCCCGGCTTGTATTGAACTGAGAACGTAAATTCGGAGAAGAAAGAGAGCCAGTGTGCTATACGCTGAGGGAGGTGAGGCGAATTCGTAGCTGTACGTAGCGAGGCGCGATCGGTGTAAATAACAAATGGCTTTCCGCCTTGGTGATAAATGCGAAACTTGGTCAGGGCGTATTTCATGAACAATAGTTCCAGCTCATGCACAGGATGAGATCGCTCAGCTGCTTGAAGTTGACGACTTTGATATGACACAGGGCGATTTTACACTGTGTCATTAACTTGCATGAGGCAGCAGCCGGTGGCAAATTTTGAAGCATCGCAAACCACGGAGAACGGCTTGTCAAAATTTTGGAGAGCAAGAATTGGTGCCTCTTGTAGGCTGCGCTTCGGGCGAGTGACCGATGAATGGCAGTCAAAATCCCAGACCCAAAGCGTGTCTTTGCCCAAACGTCGAAAGAGCGGCTGCGCAATATCGGCAAAAGTTGCGGACTACTTGTAAAGATATGTGGCCATACCAAGCCAACGCCGAAGATCTGGAATGCAGAGCGGGGTTGGCCATTACACATTGGCCTCGACCTTCTCTGGGTCTCCACGGCATCCATGGATGCTGAGGAGATCCCCAAGGACCGGGATATCTTGCACGCCGAATAAACACTTGGAGAGGTTGGCGCAGGGCCCGTTGGCGCGCAGGACTTCGTACACTGTGCGCAGGTGGTGGCGGCGAACTTCTACGTCTCTTTGCGATTCGGAGGCTCGGCTGTAGACTTAAATGTCGTCGAAATAAGAGGGAGAAAAGCTGCGCAGGTGCCACATCTTGCCGTAAACATTCGATTGAACGTTGCGGGTGCGTTTGAGAGTCCTTGAGGCGTAACAAGCCGCTCCAAGAGCATTCCACCGGGCGAAGATACTGCTGTCTTGGGAATATCGCAGGTGCGCATCAGAATTTGGCAAAAGCAGTCTCGCAAGTCGACAGTGCTGAACACCGTCGATCCTCCCATACTATCGATGATAACGTCCTTGCGAGCGATGGAAGTCTGAGATGGGACTGCTGCTGCGTTCAGCTCGTTGAACGCATGAGCAATGTGTCAGGATTCATTAGGCTTCTCCACACAAAAGGTTGGGCTGCTGTGAGGCGACGAACTTTCGCGCACATGGCCTGCAGCTTTTCGCGCCGCAAAGAATGCGTCAATCAATGGCTTTGACTTGATCGCGTGGCAGGGTCCTTTGACGAGTTACACAATACTACTCCGTCCGAAAATAAGTGGAAGAACCGGTGTACTCTATTCAGCAATTTGGCGTTCTCCTCGAAAAATAAATAATGTCGTAACTATTGATTCTGAGAGGAGACAGTTTTGGTGGTGTAGTGGCGACTCCACTGTTGTCGATTTGACATGGAGGATCAAGCCACAAGGCCAGCTTCAGGACGAGGCAGCAAGCCTAACCTGCGTGATTCGCAGCGTGAAGAGATATTTAGATGCCTCCTAGAGGTGTTGGCGATGAAGAATTCTTGTGTCATGAAATCGACCTTAGGATTCTGGAATCGACAAGTGATCCGATTTTGTAAACAATGAGAATATATGTAATTTGAAAGGTTTTTTCGTTTGTGATGACTTGGTATTTGTATAGAAAATGCAGTGTACATTATTTTATATATTATCTTATGGAGGTTCGAGTCTTTGTGTGGATGCATTACATATTTCGCCGAAAGATCGCCGAGTCGAGCAACTATTTCCTTTGTTATTGATTTTAACAGCTTATTATTCTACATAGAACTCTCTAATTGTAATTTCTATTGTATTCTTGAAAATGACATGCTATAACAAAGGTTATTAATTAAAAAAAGGTTTCACCTATTCACTTGACGTAATCATGAATCCACCGGCTCTTCCACTTATTTTCGGACGGAGTAGTACTTGGTACTGGGAAGAAGGGTAATTTCGTGACGGATACCCTTGTCATTTGGTAGTGCGCATGATACTTCGTCCGGGAAAATATCGGCAATCTCTTGGAGGAGATCGAAGAAGGGATTTGTACGTAGAGAGTACAATGTTGATGTTGGCTGCGTGTCAGAAGGACGGTGTCGTCGAGGAGGAGCAATGCGTGGGTCCTCTGAGATGGTCACAACCCGCAATACACTCAATGCCTCGAGCTCACGTCACGCTTTAAAAGCGTGGAAGCTCATTTCTGATTGAGCGGTGATCTCGGACGCTGTCTTTGGTAAGTCGGACAGGCCACAGAGATTGCGGCCGAGAAAATCAGCGTCGATACGGACGCGCTCGTCGGAGCGCGCGGAAAATAATGAGGAAATCCGACAAGCCTGAGGTGTTGCGGGCTGGCGAACGGTCTTAGAATACCAATCGACAATTGGCTTAGCGAAATCAAACCATGTCATACCAAGAAAACGGTCCAATCGATCGTCAAAATCGATGAATGACTCGACAGAGTCGAAGTGAAGGAGATAAACAGGCAAATCGACTTGCACGGGAGGATGTAAAACTACACGTAGAGGTTGCTTGTTCGGCAGAAGCATAGTCAAGTGCTTGACTCAGTCGCTCGACGTCAACATCGCTCTTTTTATCTATTCTTCGAGGGCTCGGCCATGCTTGGTCATGTTGGATATGGTGGCTTCCATAGCTTCGAGGTGTTGTTCAGTAGATTTGCGGACGGCTAATTCGATTGAATACCTTCGACGATATGTAGTTGGTTTTCATGACTTAGAGCAAGTTCGCCGTGTTGGTTTTGCCAAATGCTTGGCACATTCGGATGAGGAGGGCTTGGTGAGTGGTGGTGAAGGGAGCGGAGGACATCGGAGGTCTTGAACGAACTGGAAGTGCTACCAGTTGTAATAGTGCACAGAGGAGAGCGCGGTAAAATGAAGAATGATTAGCTAAAGTTAGAGAATCTAAAGATACAGCTGAGCTAGCCAGAACCAGTCGCTGAATGATTGGACATGAAACTGTGAAAGGCATGCAGTAGCGGTTTAGAGAGATCGCCAGTTACCTGGCGATCAAAGCAGGACAGTTGAATGGTGCGGGACTGGGACTGAATTGACCAGTTATCCGGATATTATGAGTATCCGGATACACTATCAATTCAAAAGGTGGACTTTGAAAAACGACGGAAACAAAGCTGGTTGGCTCTGTACATTTTTGAATGTTACCACCGACATGTTAATAATAATATTAACATGTAAGGGCCTGGTCGCTACAACATTTCGCTCCTGCCTGGCAGGAACGTTGTCCGGACATTTTTAGAAATTTTTTTGAAAAATCTCAAAAAGTATTTTTTCGGGAACGGACGGGTTGAGGCAGGGATGGATCATCTCTGCCTGGAAAAAGGCGTTCCTGCCTGAGTTTATCCGAAAAGCATGGACGACCCCATTATCCGGAAATTATTGGAATTGACCAATCAGAAGCCTGAATCCGTCCCTGAAGCAGGGATGGAAAATATAGCGACCAGGCCCTAAGGGTGTCTTCCAAGTACACTTTCGTGTATTAACTTAATACTAGTACACGTATTGAGGGTCCAATGCGTAAATGTAGCGCAATACAATGCATCGCCATCGCCATCGCATGTCCTTGCTGTGCATCGATTGTTCGGTGACTGCAGCTTGTATTATCTTTAAACAATGACAAGTTACGAACCACCGTCGGAATAGCACAAATTTACTGCAATTTTGGGAGAAGTTCTCTAAATCTGAGGGCCTTATTCGCGGGAAATCTTGTATGTCGATCGACTTAGGACGAATGAACTTGTATTACAGGGACTGTTTAATTTATTTCACTGTAACAATTGATTAAATCGAGGGATTTGTTGTCTGTTTTGCCAAACAAGTTGCAAAGCACAATACAACAAGTGCTAAGAACGACCCAGAAATGACCTTCCCGAGTCGAGCTTGACCGTCGTGTTATCCAAAAAGAGGCCCTCAGCACATGAACTTCATTTCAGCGAGCTTTTACATGGTGCACATTTGACCCGATGAATAATAATCAAGCTACATTACATAGTATAGGCCATCGCTGGTCTTATGACCAGCAGCTATCTCTATGTAACTACATGCACCTACAGCGTATACCTTGGATAGAAACGACTCGGTGAATAATGTGATATCAGACAAGTTGTCGTCGACATCTTTTACGACGGCCGGTGGTGGCTTCAACGAGCAAATAGTCCAGGCGTGCATTTTTGTCACTTGGCCATTGACTTTCACTTGCCATGATTGATTGCAGTTCGAGCAAACAACCTAGACGGCAACACATAAGTCCAAATGACAGCTCATCTCTTGGACTGTACCTGACCACACTTTTGGCAATTGGTTTTCCGTTGAAACAAGCCAAAAGAGGTTTGACAGCGATAGCATTTTTCTGTTGAGGTTTGGGCTATATGCAGTTGTGGCTCGAGCCATGGACCACGGCTTAGCATATTTTCTCGAAGATGCCGATCGAGGTCTTTCAGTCTGGCACAACCACTCTTCAGGCAAAGTTGGGTTAACCATTCTGACACGTTCCCCCGCAAGTCCACGTGGACAACCTGGTAAGCGAGGAGACGGCCAGGTCGATCGGATTCAACAAAGACAAGGCCAGACCCGCGGTTTTCCATGCGGACGTAGTCCATTGTAGCCTCGAGGTCTGGGCACGAATCCACTTTGATAGCCTGGAAGGACAGTGATACAAAATGAAACCCACACGCCAACTAAAAAGGCTTCTGGCCCAAACCAAAATGAGTCTTTCAAGCCACAACCACCAACGAGTCCGCCACAACAACACATACCAATGGCCTGAAGCCAGTTGGTGGTGGCAAACGACCATTTTCAGCAGTGCATCCTTCCAATTTGCATGATGCTCTTATGAAAATTCACAATGAAAAATGTGAGCGGCGTGAAAAGCGGTTCAAAGAAGAATCGAGTTTTAAAGAGAAGCAATTGCTGCTACAAGAACAAGCTCTTGAGCTCCAGCGCGAAGAACTTAGATTGCGTGAAAAGAAAATGGACATATAGAAAATGGACTAACAGTTTGAGCTCCAGCGTATGCAACGACACTTTGAGGGAGTACAGTAAATCCGACTGTCGAATTGACTAAAACCAGAACAATAAGAGCGAGCATGCCGACGTGGCATCTTTTTTTCCTTCATGGCAGACCGTGCAGCCATTTCTTTGAATGTGTGTAGACAATTCTTGTGAGAGTACGTCTTGCGGTCTTTGCGATTACTGGTACGTCACTGGCGTCATAACGACGACGGACATCAATTTCAGTTAGTTTTGACGAATTTCCGCTTTGCATCGGACTCTAGTCGGACAAGACGAGCCACGTATGCGGTCGTGAACACGAATTCTGCGGATCTGGTCTTGACTTTGGTCGCCATCACAATAAGACATGATGCCCAAGTGTGTTTGGCGTGGTTCAATCAAGTCGCATCCCCTTGAGGTTGTAGTCGTACGTTAAATTGATCCGGCAGTAACGCCAAATTGTTTATTTGAACTTGCCTCGTACGAACTACAGGTTCGAATAGCAAATACTTTGACAAATTACGTCCATGCATTCCAGGGAGTATGTCCTCCGCTGTATACTTGTTGGACATTCGAATACTGTAGACGTCTCCAAAAGCCTTTATGGACATTTCGATATGGAAAGAGTGATATGCCTCCGACTCATCCGGGTGAGTGATGGGTCCACTAATGCAGCCTATCCCAGTACGTCCATGGGCGAGCTCCATGGTGACGAAGATTCCAACCCGACCCACGTGGTTGAACGAACACACAAGAAATGATAGGACTCATCTTTGATGGCGTTTGCTGGTCCTTTTTGGTAATCAGTGATCACGAGGAATGTGCCTTTTCTAGTACCGACTGCAGCTTGGACGCCACTGTTGACATTAGAATCGACTCCAGTCCATAGCACAGGAATTGGCGCAAATGCTGGCGCGAAAATCCAAATAATCATCCCCCGATTCCGCCATTCATTCCTTCATAACAGGAATGAATCCAGACAAAACAGAAGTGTCATTCCTGTTATGAAGGAATTGCTCTTGATCACTTGGGTGCAAAAGACTCCGCGCAATGATGTCACAGCCCTTTGTGTCCCGCGTGGTCATGCAGGCATCATCGCGCGTTCTATTAATACATCCTCCATTTCACCTACTTTTGGATCAAGTGTTCCCGCAGAGTCGTCAAGGTTTGCTCTTTATGGCGAGCCTTCCATTCTCACCTAGGGCGAATTCCATTGGATACATGTATGCAATGTGATCATCTGGTAGTTGCTCTTTGAAGGGATAAACTGTTTTTATTCCAGCTGTGGATGGTCGTGCTGTTGTATGGATCGTGTAGTGGTTACCATTTAAGCTTAGGACTCGCCACCCCAGCTGCTAGACTTTGTATCAACAACGATGACGACATGACTTTGAAAAAAAATTCCACGAGCTCCAAGTGCCAGGTCGTCTTAAGTGCATGTGGCTTTGATGGAAAGCAGATAAGATTTTTGTTTTCCGCATACAACGCGGCTACACGTGGGAAAAACCCGCACCCAGCCAGAAAAGCACAAACCGGTCAACATTGTGCAACGTCTGGTATTTCATTGCCTTGAATTCACAGTCATTTGTGAATTTTCCATGAGCTCATCGCTTCCCCTGGCTATGGCTAGTGCAACCAACTTATCGCCGCGCCAATTGCAAGATATTTATGACACAGCGCACCAATGTGCCAACACTGTGGTGCGTTTGTCTCGTCAATGATGGATGTATTGCTGACGGTCGTGGGTAGATTTCCTTTGCAATGCTCAAGAATGGACCGATCTCATGGTCTCTGGAATCAGCGCAAGATGGTTTTCGCCTTTTCAAAGGCGTTGAGCCAGCGCAATACGGCAAATCCAATTCGTCAGGGCTCTTCTGCAGCACTCTCACCATTAATGGCACACTGGAAGAAGTGATCGAGCATTTTCGCATTGACACCACCAAGAAAGCCCAGGAGGTCATACAACGTATCGGGCATGGTGCTCTGGATTCGATCAAGCTTGCATCACTGCCACCACCCAGCAATTCACCACTCGAGAGTGTTATTGTCAAGTGGATTGCAGGAAAAATGGCTTTCGACGGTCTTTCACGAAGACGGGATACGTGTGTCGTGGAGGTACATGATTTCACTTCTTTAGGTTGAAGTCTCATTCGAACTCCTAGTGCGGCTATCGATTCGAAGTGAACGGCAGACGCGGTTGGGTACGAGCGACCAAGTCGGTGAAAATGGACTCTTGCCCCGACTTGGAAGCGACGATGGGCTACATCCGTGCGGAAGACCGAGGCTCTGGTCATGTTTTCATCGAATCCGACCGACCAGGCTGTCTTCATGCAATTCAAATCGTACACATGGACTTGCGGGGGAAGGCAACGGAATGGCTTGCCCACGCTAGTATCAAGAAAATCTGCAGCATTATAAAAGATGTCGATCGACTTCTCCACGAAGACCGCTTGAGCCGTGGTTCATGGATGAGCCCAAGGCGCTACGTATCCCAAGACTCAGTCGACTCTTGCCACCGATGCCATAGTACATTTTCTTCGTTTCGAAAGAAAACCAACTGTCAAAAATGCGGCAAGGTACAATAGTCAACAAGGACGACGATGTATTCACAGTCTATGTGGCTCGTAGGTTGTCTGTTCAAGCTGTAATCTGTCGTAGCAAGTCAAAGTGAACGACCGAGTGACGAAGATGAACGCTTGCGGCGTGTGCTCATTGAGACCACCGAGGAAAGCCAAGAAAGAAGTTGACGACGACACAGACATCACTGAGTCGTTTATATGCGATACCCAGACAGCCTCTGCATCGAACTATGAACTATCTTGAGTTCGAGGCTGGGCACGACACAGAAGTTCTGTGTCGAGGCCATGTTCTGTGACAGAACATGGCCTTGATTGTGCACTGTAGATTAGCATTTCGTTGACGTGGTTTGTAGCAAGACCACCGTCGAACAATGTTTCAAGGATCTTTTGAAATATGATTTTTTAAGAGGAATCGGCAAAGTTGCTTCTTCTCTCCTCCAAAAATCCACTTTGACAATCTTTTGCATCAGTTTTCCATAAATCAGAAAATGTAAGGCTATACTGACAATAAAATATGAATCGTAAGGCCAGTGGCCTTATATTTTCTTTTTTCGAGAAAATCCAACTCTTCGAATAACTTGAACAAAGTATAGACAGCGATGTATCAAACTTTTTGTAGAAATCGTAAGGCTTGGAGCTTTACGATTCCAGGAACCAATCAGAAACGAAAGAATTCGAAAAATTCATGGATTTATGAATCGTGAGTCTCCAACCCTGCAAAGATCGATCTTCTGGGAAGAAGCTCGCGACTCCGGAGTTTCCTTTCAGTTGGTCGATGTCATTCACGTCATAATTGAACAGTGATGCAAAATGGGAGAAATTGTTTGTTCTACTAATGAATATATTACTCTAAACTTTTCATGCATGATATCAAAACAACAGTCATACCAATCATCTGCACCTCAAATGGATTCTCGAGCTTGGTTAGAATTCACTGCAAACTCATATTGCCTACCACCACAGTGTCCAAAACCATTTGGAGAGTGTGCGCATTCAAGTGGCTTTGGCGGCTGCGGCGGTCCGCGATGCGTGTATCTTTAATGGAGAACATTATTGTCGTGCTCGCCCAACACGTAAGCGATATAGTTTGTGCACATCAACAAAGATAGTTGGATACAACTACGTTAGAGTTAGACGATGCAAATCTGCTCTATCAATGCGATAGACAAATTGCTGGCGATGAATTTGTCGGTCGCATTGATCATGGATTGCATCACCTCTCTTTTGAAATGCCATTAGTACTCTCAACCAGTTGCGAAGCTCTGACAAGTCCACCATGGCCATGTTGGACTAGCTTGCTGTCAGAGTGAAAGCAACCTTTCTACCAATTGTACAAGATAATTGATTTGATTGGACAATAACGAAAAATAAGGACCCTGGCCTTACGAATTCCATCGACAATACAATGTCTTCCAAATATTTTAACGTTATCAAGAAAGGCGAGGTTGGGCGATACTAGGGGGAAGAGTATAAGACGAAGTGTTCTGGCGTGCATTAGACGACAAAAAGCATTTGGAAAGATTCTGAAAATACAAACTCCAGCGGGTGCCGATTCTGCAACAAACCTGTGATTGTGTCTCACATGAAGCGAGTATCTACGTTGAATCCCGTGGTCCTCACACCGATCAGGGCTGCATATTGCATGCGAGCAACCTGCTAGCTTCGCGCAATGTATCCAGTGGCATCATGTGTCATTAGTTGGGCTCGCATTTCTGGTCGGTTTGAAGTTTACGGTCAATGCAGAATTGACGACAGGCCGCGCGGAATTTCAATCGAACAGCGACGAGTGGATTATTTACGTCATTTCTTGCCAGACACAATCGACATACACGTAGGCAGGCTACTTGGGTGTATTGGCACCACCACGCTGAATTTTTCACGTTATCACTTTGTCAATTTCCACAACCTGACCATGCATTGGATTCCATTTAAATATTAGTCCTAGAAGCTTCTTTGCTGAAACCTTGATACACAATCGACGCGCTGGTTATTAACAGTAGTACTGTAAACTGTCTTTCAAACATTTTTGAGTTCACAAAGTTTAGCAAATATTAATTTATACAGGTCGCGATGTCCCCACCAGCATGGATGCATCCTTGGGATGGTGATTATGATCATCTTTTGATGACTATCCTGACCGGAATGTGTCCACTGGAAGAAGTCAACAAGATCCATTGTGATGCCACCATGGGCGGTGTGATGCTTGATATCCCTGGCGAAAATGATATCAAGCAAACTTCAAACGTGTCGCGATTCCACCCAAGACAGATCCAGTGACGTAATGCTTCACGTGGCTTGCATCCAGTTATGCGGAGGTTTAATTGTTCTATCCGAAGCTTAAGACAATACAACTTTATCATGCGATTTTGGCCAGAAAATATCCCTGGAAGGACCACAGGCTTAAGCTCCTGTTCGCGAGTTTAGCCCGACTGAGCTAAGTCCCTAGAGCTTGGTTGGAAAGTACGAGGAGTACCACAACCTATGCATATCTACAATGTTGAAAGTATAGATTGTGGTACAGTACTCCGCATGCTGATGAACGTATTAATAGTGCGCGTATGAACACGACAAAAAACGTTTTTTGTACTGTATTGGATGTCAAAAAATGGTATAAAATGTTATTGTATTTTTCGTCCAAATTTGCATTTTTGATCCAAATCGACGAAATTTGAGTGACATCATTCTAGCAATAGTGAATTCAAGTATAATCGGAAGGTGCATGTTTAATGTGTGTGTGTTGGTGTTTTTTTTTACTTAAAACACACACCAATCAATCAGCGTCCAGATTTTGCTTAAAACTTTTAAGCAAAACCTGGACGCTGATTGGTTGGTTCGATTTGGTGATTGATTCAAAGTTTGATCGATTTCAGCCAACTTTGAATGAATCAGACAATACAGGTTTTCCAGTATTTTTATTCAAACAGCGCCAACCCGACAATCCGAATCTAGATAGTGAAGTTTAATGTCAGTATTATGTGAGTCATATTGAAATGCATACAGTACTGTTGGTAGCCGCCATTCACACGATTGTGGGGAGACAATGTTTTTAGCTCTAAAGGAGGAGGACTGCCAGGCCACTTTCTGTACACGTCTGCAGTCGTCATGAACGCGAATTCTGTGGATCTGGTTTTGATTGTTGTCGCCATCACAGTCGCTGTACCAGGAAATTTAAGTTATCCTTGATTTATTTGAACTTGTGTCATCGTATTATGCGAGCAACGGGTTCGAACAGAAAATACTTCGACAAATTACTTGGATGCATTCCAGTGACTATGTCCCCCGCCGTATATTTGTTGGACATTCGAAAACTGTGGCCATCACCAAAAGCCTTTATGGAATGGAAATTTTGAGAAGACAAGACAGATAAGCCTCCGAGTTATCCGGGTGAGCGATGTGTTCATTAAAAGATAAAAATGTCACGCTGCAGCTTATTTCACACCTCAATGGACGATCGCCATGGTGACGAGGATTCCAACCCCATCCATGTGGTTGAACATACACAAGAGAAATGATAGGACTCATCCTTGATGACGTTCGCTGCTCCTTTTGGTAATCCGTGATGATCACTTAGGTGCAAACTACTCCCAAGCAAGCGTGGTCAGGCAGGTATCATCACACGTACCACATTCTATTCTTCAACTACTTTTAGACTCAATGTCCACTCAGCCACATAAAGCTTTGCTCGTTCTGTATATCTCTTCAATGTAGCCGAGCTTTCATCCAGCCAAGTGGATGAAATACCTGGCTGGGGCTCTTGGTGTTGATTTTCATGCTGTACTATGAGCCTCTGAGTTGTCGTATTGCCTGACCAGTTGGAATCCCACGTCCATTGTGACAAATTGATGTACGGTGCTTTGTCAGGGTTAGGGATATATCTATTCCCGACACCCCTTGGAGTAGTCGCGTGGCTGTCTCTCTTACTCCTGTAAATACACCTTTTACATCACGTGTCTCGATAGTTCACACTGGCTCCACATCGGCGCTTTGACGCCAGAAATCAGAAGTCGACTCCACCGTGGTCATCTTCAAGGACCCCTGATGTTCAGAGTGGCAACTGGAGGGACTCCCTTTTACTAAAGGTAATGTTCCGCAATGTTCACCAATTCAATAGGTTATGAGCCCAAGGGGCTTCCCACCCCTTGGATGGATGGAATGAATTGGAGCTACCTTCGGCGACGGACGAAGGCTCCACCAGCGACCACTGCGAATTCTTCCATTATGGAAGGATCACTCACCATCGGGCGGCAGTTTCTATATTCCTCAGTTCCATTTGTCTTTGCAAGCGAGATGGCACGCCGACGAGAGAGTCCTCGACGTCGGTCATATCATAGAAACAGGAGATCATCCAGTCGCGACAGCGAACGATGGTCTCGAAATAGGAGCTATAGGCACAGCCTCAGCCGAGACCGTCCATGGTCCCACTACGGACCGAATTCACGATCCCGCAGCACTGTCAACGTGCAACAACAAGGAGCGCCGTCCGTTGACAGACATCAGCGTGATGTGAATGAGCCGTTGAATGTTCACACGTTCAGTCATAGCGAACGAGTCAAGGCCGTTGGAGCCGTGAAGTGGCTCCCAACGAAAAACTTTGTTGGGAACAATTTCCACTATTGGCTCAAAGCCATTCGAAACCACTTGAAGGCAGCGCGACTCTGGGATATCGTCACTGGAACGGAAATCCGACCATCGGCACCAGTCGAGAGTGCCCAATGGGATCACCTCGATCGGTTGGCCGTGACAGTGCTCATGGACTCGATTCGAGATGATCTTCTTCTTGGAGTTACCGGAGAAGAATCAGCAGCCGTCATCTGGGAGACCATATGCAACAAGTACCTCGAGGTCAAATGGGGAAGGAGTGCCAGCCTCCTTGGGAAGCTGACTAACCTCAAGATGGCCAGCGGCTCTGATGTAAACGAGCACCTGACAGTATTCAGAGAATACTCTGAGAAGCTCAATGAGATGGGCGAAGGGTTGAAGACCAGTCAACTAACAGCGTTGCTGCTTGGGTCGTTGCCCGACAGCTGGAATACTTTCAAGACCAGCTTCTGGATTCTCAAGTCAGCTCCAAGCTACGACGAGCTTGAAGCCAACATCAGAACCGAGGCAGCTCGTCGTGGAAGTGAGCTGGCTGCCAAGCGAAAGGAAGACAAGAAGGCGTTGCAAGGAAATGCGGCTGAAGCGCACGCAGCGCAACTGGCGCAGCAACAGCTGGACTTGTTTCGTAGGCTGGATTCAATTGAAGCCAATCTGGCCTCTGGAAGAGGTCACCCAAGCAAGCGCCTCCAGGGAGCAAAAGCTCCCAATCCACACGTCAATGAGACGTGTGAATACTGCAAGAGAAAAGGCCACAAAGCCGACAAGTGCTTCATGAAGAGAAGACATCAAAATGATCTTGACCAAGCCAACAAGCGGGCACACATCGTCGAATCAAATCTTAGCGAGAGATTTGACGACGATGAAGCCATGGACATGAAAACCGAAGGAAGTGAAGACTGGAAGTGGTCTGGCTCAGCCTGGGCGAACGAAGCCTGGGCTAGCCGAGCGTCCACTCGTGGACTCGGCGGGCTGAAGTATGAGTGGGTGGTCGACTCCGGAGCCACCCATCACATGTGCTATGTCCTGGAAATGTTCGATCAGATGGAAGCTTCCACCAAGTCCAAAGCCAACACGGTCGGTCTACCCAATGGGGGACATGTAGCTGTTGAAGGCGTTGGATCGGTCATTCTCACCGTCAAATGTGATCTGACCGATCAACATGTGAAGATCAAGCTGAATGGTGTGCTGTACATGCCCAAGTTCAATCGAAATCTCATCTCCGTTCGCAAGTCGGCCAAAGCTGGACTCAAGTTCAACTTCGAAACGACTGAGGATCATCTGGTTGTCATGAGCAACTCCCAGTCGATCACTGTAATCGGCGATCCCCAGGAGCCGCTTTACATTCTCAAGCATATCCGAGCCAAATCCAACCGTCTAGGTCGGACTGGACAACTTTGAAACCTCGAACGACGCCTTTGTCGAGTAGGTGACGCTTGTGAGCTCGGCAAGAAAACTCGACGAGTCAAACTGCCATCGTCGGCTGCATCGGTCAATCGATGCAATGCAAAAGTACACTCGGACCTCACTGGTCCAATCGAGACTCCTGCACTGGATGGCTCTCGGTATGTGTGTCTTTTGGTTGACAGCCATTCTAGCTTCGTCACTTGCTACTGTCTCACAAAGAAGAGTGAGTTCAATGAACTGCTCGTCCAGCATCGAGCGGTCATCCAGAATAAACACAACTTGCTGCTCAGCGAGCTCCATTCAGATAATGGAGGCGAGTTCGTGAACAAGCAATTGAAGGATTTCTGTGCCAAAGAAGGGATCCTTCACTCCACGTCGGTTCCGTACACTAGTCAACAAAATAGCAAAGTGGAGGTCCGCTTTCGAGACGTTTTTGCCAAGGCTCGATCCATGCTGATTGATGGCAACCTGCCACAGCAACTGTGGGATCATGCTGTGCAGTGCGCAGTCTACTGCCTCAATCGGTGTCCCAGCGGCACACGCAAGACGACTGCGTTCGAACTGTGGCACGGGTACCAGCCGAATCTCAGTATTTGGCAGCTTGTGCTATGTGCACATTCCGAGCAAAGTCAATGTGAGCACAGATGCCGGAAGGGCAAACACCAAGCGACAAAAACTGGACTACAAGGCTGTCAGAGGCATATTCCTAGGCTATGCCGAGGACCGACACGCCTACAAAGTGCTTGACTGCACTACAGGACAGCTGCTTGTATCCATCCACGTCACGTTTGACGAACTGGATTCTGTCGCGTCTCAAGAATTGAAGCGGAAGGAGCTGCTCAAGTTGGCACAGATTCACGATTTGACGTTCGACTTCTACAGCCGCCAAGCCTCCCAGGACGTCGACTTTCTTTTCAATGGAGAAACCACTAAGGACACTCTCGACGACGAAGAAATCAACGCTTTGGAGAGCTTCGTGCAGCAGTTCAGCATCCCAGAAAATGACATGGGAGAAATCAATCTGGCTGCACCACATGGCAGTCACCTTGTATTCCACAACCTGGACTTCAGCCCGTCCAGCTCCAAGCTGCTCAAGCTATCTAGGCTGCAAGCTCAATCTGAGGAGCTCGTCAGAGCTGAAGTCGAAATGGCCAAAGTAGAAGCATACAGTGCTGCTATTCCCGCTTCCAGTATTCCCATTCCACGCAACTATGAAGAGGCTATGACCTCCAAAGAGTGGGAGCACTGGAAGGCTGCCATCGAAATGGAGTTGGCATCCATCAAGTCGAATGGCACGTGGAAGTACGTCAAGCCTCCTCAAGACAGAAAAACGCTCAAGACCACGTGGGTTTTCCGCGTCAAAGAGAAGTGCGATGGTTCGATCGAGCGATTCAAGGCTCGACTAGTCGTCAAAGGGTTCCTGCAAGTCAAGGGCCTCGACTACGATGAGGTGTTCGCGCCAGTCATGAGACTCGAAAGTCTGCGCACACTTCTTGCCATAGGGAATGCACTGGACTTGCCCATCGACCAAATGGATATTGATACTGCGTTCCTCAACGGAACATTGGAAGAAGAAATCTATCTCGACCTCCCCGAGGGTCTACAGATGAAGGACGTCATCAAAGATGCTAACTGGGTGGGTGCCTCTGAGCTCACAAGCAGTCCATCGCAAGTATCGTGCTTGCTCATCAAAGCCTTGTATGGGCTCAAGCAGGCTCCCAGGGAATGGCACAAGGTACTGACAACCTTCCTGGGAGGCGTAGGCTTCGAGAAAACGAACGTCGAAAGCTGTATCTATGTTCGACGGCTGAAAAGTCAGCTAGCCATCGCGGCAATCTATGTGGATGACTTGGTTGTCGTGGCTGAGAATGACAATGTGATGGCTGAAGTGAAGACAGCCATCAAGAACCGCTTCGCGTCTAAAGATATGGGACCTATCAACTACATCCTCGGCATCCGTGTCGAACGCGACCGTGAAAAGCGCATCATGCACATATCACAGCCATTAAATGCCAAGAACATGTTGATGCGCTTCGACCTGGATCAAGCCAGACCAGCCACCACACCACTCGATAAGGTGTTGGATGGAAGCGACTGTCCATCGGATGGGCATGTCCGGACTGAAGCCGAGCGCCTTAACCGTGCCAACTTTCGTCAAGGCATTGGCTCACTGATGTACCTGATGCTTGGGACGAGACCGGATCTCGCCTATGCCGTCCAAGCCCTCAGTCGCTACCTTAACAATCCCGGCAAGTCGCATATCGGCAAAATGAAGCAAGTTATGCGCTACGTCGCTGGCACGATCGACTATGGTCTAGTCTACCGCGGCACTGACCTCAATCTACGAGGCTACACCGACTCCGACTATGCTGCCAACCCCGACACTCGCCGATCAGTCAGTGGGTACTGCACATATGTAGGTGACTGTTTGGTGTCTTGGTCATCACAATGCCAACGTGTTGTGGCGCAGTCAACCACTGTGGCCGAGTATATTGCTCTTGCTCAAGCCGCTAAGGAAGTGCTATTCATGCGCACTCTCAACTGTGAGCTTGGTAATCCCATAGCCACCGGCATTATTCTCCATGCTGACAACCAGCCGGCAATTGCGACTGCAACAAATCCAGTCCATCATTCACGGACAAAACATATCGACGTTCGATACCACTTTGTCCGTGAACCAATCCAGCTACAAGAACTGCGCCTTGAGTACGTGCCCTCGAAGGACAACGTCGCTGATCTCTTCACCAAACCACTACCTGCGGCTGTCTTTCTCCCACTTAGGGACAAGCTGGGCTTAGCGAAACCACCGCTGGTCTCTGGTGCCCCTCTCTCAAATTGTGCTTGGAATATGGCATATGATTTGGCTACACGTACCAGCAACTCCACCAGCCTGTCCACACATCAACCAACGCGTACCAGCGTCTCGCAGCCTAAGGACTGCTCATGCGTGCTTCCTGCTGTTCGGTGTGAATGCACTTCTCCCACTGCATGTACCAGTGCTATGGTCTCTGTTGGGACCTCATCAAAAATTTCTTGGTCCAGTGTCCGACCTCACCAAAAAACGGCACTGGTCCCTGTCGCGACCTCGTCAAAAACACCACGGTCCTGCACGACCAAATAAAAGGCGCCAAGTCCAAGTGGTTTTCTCCCATTCAATGGTTTCCACCTCTGGCAGACAATAGAACTGGCCAGTCCGGGAGGGTGTTGATTTTCATGCTGTACTATGAGCCTCTGAGTTGTCGTATTGCCTGACCAGTTGGAATCCCTCGTCCATTGTGACAAATTGATGTACGGTGCTTTGTCAGGGTTAGGGATATATCTATTCCCGACACCCCTTGGAGTAGTCGCGTGGCTGTCTCTCTTACTCCTGTAAATACACCTTTTACATCACGTGTCTCGATAGTTCACACTGGCTCCACATCGGCGCTTTGACGCCAGAAATCAGAAGTCGACTCCACCGTGGTCATCTTCAAGGACCCCTGATGTTCAGAGTGGCAACTGGAGGGACTCCCTTTTACTAAAGGTAATGTTCCGCAATGTTCACCAATTCAATACTTGGCACCATTCATTTTGTATCAAAAGTCGATGCAAATGAGACACAAGATGCGCAGACTTCAATTGTCGCCAATGAGAATGCCTCAAGAGCGGATGTCATTGGATGCATACACGCAAGGTGAGCACGTGTACATGTGACTTTGATGGGAAGTTGTCAACAACTGTGATTTCCAAACGCGATGTGGCTACACTAGGGAAGAAGCCGCACTCAGTCAATATAAGACACAAGGCCCAACACTGTGCGACGACATTTGTCAATTTTCCATGAGTGCACCGCTTCCCCTGGCCATGGTTAGTGCGACAAACTTATCGCCGCGGAAAGTGCAAGATATTTATGACACAGCGCACCAATGTGCCAACACTGTGGTGCGTTTGTCTCACTCCCTTGATGAATTGATTGCTAGCTATTGTAGATTTCCTTTGCAAAGCTCAAGAATGGACCGATCTCATGGTCTCTGGAATCAACGCAAGATGGTTTTCGCGTTTTCAAAGGCGTTGAACCACCGCAATACGGCAAATCCAGTTCATCAGGGCTCTTCTGCAGCACTCTCACCATTAATGGCACACTGGAAGATGTGATCGACCATTTTCGCATTGACTCGACGGTGAAAGCTCAGGAGGTCATACAACGTATTGGGCATGGTGCACTGGATTCGATCAAGCTTGCATCAGTATTGTCAATTTGAGCGAAATTTGGATTCCCAAGTCGATTCACCAAATAGACACAAAACGAGTTTGTATGAAATATACTCTGGAGTATATCAAATTGAAATGAACAAATGATAACGATGGTTCCACTAGACTTCTAGGCAACATAACGTACCACCTAGTTGACGTCAATCACTTGTATGCGATGCTTCGCTGGTCATGGTTGGCGCAATGGTTGAAGATTTGTTTTGGTGAGGAGCCCCAATTACTCCCTTCGAATAAATGGGGACTGAGTCGTTTGCCGCAGTGATCACGTCTGCCGGTCATTTATTTCACACATATCACTACCTCGAGCCTGCAAGCGCGATCGGGGTATTGCCTGGGGAGAGGTGCGGATGTTGCAGCGACGCGGTGGAGTGTGCCCTTTCCCAGCAGAAATTAACTTTCTATATTTTGATTGGATGAAATATGTTTCATGCTGCATTTTGATTGGTCAATCGATTGTCTGTCGATTTGCTTCTGCTCATTCGATTGAGCAGCCAACTCCAAATTCGAATCGAATGAACAATACCACCACCCAGCAATTCACCACTCGAGAGTATTATTGTCAAGTGGATAGCAGGAAAAATGGCTTTCGACGGTATTTCACGAAGACGTGATATGTGTGGCAAAGCCATCCGCCACTCGCGAAACCGATCCAACGCACGATTGGCACGCGAAGGAGAGATCCTACTGGCAGACGAGCGCCAATCACCGTGTGAGATGGATGGATTTCGACGCCTGGTGCTGTGCGAGTTTCGACCAAGCCTTGTGCGACTCGAGTGGAAAGGGCTGATTGCTGCGAGCCAGTGCTGTGCCCGCCAATGGAGATGAGCCGACCAGACAAGGAGGCGACGCACGGTAGCCTGCGCTGGTGTGTTGCGGCGACTTATGACCAATTGCAAGTATGGCCAAGACCAGAAGACCAATCGAGGGGCGAGGACCGAAGAATTAGGAGACTTGCGTGCGCGGTTAGGAGTAGAAGAGAAGAGTAGTTAGTCTTTCAGAGCTCTTTTTGGCTGGCGTTGAATGAACCTCTAAGTTTGTGGCGTCCCGTCGGAAGAGTTTTAGCGCCAAGAAGTTTGCAGGAGTTTCGTGGGTCTGTCGAAAACCCACACCGTCAATCGCCCTCACCAACGCCAGTCAACGCTAGGCGTAGCTCGCGGGCGACCGAGCAACCACCCCTCCCTTCGGTCCATCCCAGCGACCGATCCCTTTCTTTCCCCGGCAGCAATCGATAGCTGGGGACTTTCAACCCACAGTCGTGCTTGTCCATCCCCTCGAATCGCGCTAGGCTCACCTAAAGCCCCAGCGACCTCTAACCTTCCACCCCCCCCCTTTTCTTGCGGCGAGAAGCTCGGACTTCACTGATCCGACCATCCCACAAGTGGTGCCACGAACCGGGAGGTCGAGCACACGAATCGAGAAATGGTCAAGCCTAATGACCCTGCCAAATTGTCGACGGACGCGTCGGCAGACAACCAGACGTCCACTTCGGTGGGCATGCATTTGGACCCGTCAAAGCAAGCGAAGCAAGCGGCGGCGGCCTCCAGGAGTCGTTTTGGGCAGACTCCAATCGCCTCCGGGCGACATGAACCAGTAGCGGCACCGACCCACGCCACTACGACCAACCCAGACGCGCAATCGCGCTCTGGCAGCACCGACGCAGCGGCGAGCTTCCTTCGTCGGTTCGAGGAGAACGCAACAGCCAGCGGCTGGACGGACGATGAGGCCAAGCGCAAATTCCGCCTCATTGTCAGCCGAACAGTCCAAGACTGGTACAACCAACTCCGCGCCGACGAACGATCCACGTGGAAGGCCCTGTGGGCCAGCTTTGTCCGCGAATACATCCTCAGCCCAGTGCCCAAGCAGGAGGTCTACTACACGATGCGTCAGAAGGAGAACGAGACCATCCGCGAGTACCTCTTCCGCTTCAACGCGGCGGCTACGAAGATCGGGCTCAAGTACGACACCGTTCGGAAGCATTTTGTCGATCATCTGCGGTGCTTCTGCAACTCGTTGGCCGACCCAAGCCAGGCCAAATGGATCTCATCGATGCGCTTTGCCTCAATGGATGACTTGAAGGAGTACTTGAATGACCAGCGCCACACCGAGGCCTTGCGAGAGCACCGTAGCCAGCGAGGGGCGACCCAGGCGGGCAACAATCAGCGGCAAGAACGCATGAAGGCCCCGCGAGTCAACCACTTGGACGCTGTGACCCCAACGGACATGGCTAAGCTGGCAGCGGCTGCGACTGATTCTGTGCGAGCTGAGATCTTCGCCTTTGGCCTCAACAACCACGAGGCGCGTCGCGAGGTCTGCCGCGACTGTGGCAAGACGCATTTCAAGCTGGATGGCTTGTGCTGGTCGACTGTCTTTTGTACCCTGTGCCAGCGCATGGGGCACCCAGAGATCAATTGTTTCAAGGCTTGCCAGCTCTGCGCGTCGCCGCATCACAAGGCCGACCCGTGCCTGACTCGCCAGCAAGCCGCCGAGCTGAAGGAGTTCTTGCAGGGGCTGGACATCCCCGACATGCCCAGCCTGGATTGTTTAAACTTGTAAGTCCGTGGGGATCGCGATACCCCAGCCGCGGCGGACGTCGGATATCGCACACTGACTCGAAAAACCAAGAAAAAGTGAAAAATGACGAAAAACCAAAAACAACAAAAAACCAAGAAAAAATCATAAAAATAACCCCCACCAGAACCTCACTGACGGAGTTCGAAGAACTTTTCGAAGTGGTCCGTGGATGGAAGAGGAGACAACAAGAGCGGACGGTTACAGCTAGCGTCGAAGAAGCAATCAAGAATGAAGACAGAACCAAAGACCGACGCGATCCTGACGCCGCCAACCACATTGGTTTCCTGAAAGTTCCCCCAGTAACCAAGAATACATCCAACCTTGCCAGCAAACCCTTTGTTTTTTACTCGGCTGTCGACTGCGCGACGTTGTCAGGCGAGTATGGGCTCAAGGAAGGTGAACACTTTGGTCACTGGCAAGACACAACATTCATCGAAAACGATATGAACCGCCAAGCTTTCCTAAATGCGCAAATCATGGACCAAGCGGTAGTCGTCCTAGCGGACACTGGCGCCAACATGAGCATCATCCATCCCTCGATTGTCAAAAGACTTGGCCTGAAAGTGGACACGACGAAGACAACTGACATATCTGGCCTTGGAGGGGCCGCCGTTGTGAACACCCAAGGCATTGTCGACATCAAATTGACCATAGGTCGCGGGTTGGTTTATGTTTTCCCGATCGCCGTCTGCGACTTCGGGAACACTGGCTTTGATGCCATCCTTGGAATGGATTTCCTGTTCCGCGCCGGCGTCATGGTAGACGCGAGCCACCGCGAATTGAATCTGCCCGAAGGCGAGTACGTTGAATTGCATGATCAGCCGGTCCGCTACAGTCGCGGCTACATGAATTACGTGCGCCTGAATCGGGATGTGAGCATTCCGCCCGGTGGATCGGTCGTCGTGCCGCTACCCAAGCTGCGTGAAGGGATGCCCGAGACGCTGGAGTACTGGGTTCATCGAGACGTGCGTTGGATTACCACCGCGCTGAACTCTGAGAACAAGCCGGCTGCCTACAAAGTTACGAACGTCAGCGAGCGCAATGTGTTCCTCTCGGCCCACACTGCAGTCGGGGCAATCTCAGCCCAGGGCGAACGACCACTCGATCGGCCAATGGTGCGCACTAGCAGCTTGAGATATCAGGCATGGAAGGCTGAGGCGTGGGAAGGAAGTTACCCAGACGATTACCGAGCCAGACTGGACGAAGCGGCGGCCGAGTTGGCCGACGACAGCAGTTGGAAGGAGCCACGACCCCCATCGCCTCGACACCTGCTCACTGCCGACGGAGAACTGCGTGAAACCTGCGAAGTCGATGACGAAAGCAGCGAAGGCGGCAGACAACCTTTTGCCGATCAGGCACCGGGAGTGACGCTGAGTCTGACGGAGGCCGCCAAGTCAAAGACACCCGCTGTCTTTTGCTACCATGCCTGCCACTTCCGAGATACGCTGCCTCCGCCGTCGATCCTCTTAATGGATACGGTCCCGCCAACTTGGATCAGAGGCGAATGGCCAAGGAGGTGGTGCTACGCGAAGGAATCGACCTATCGACCGAAGAGTTGGAGCAACAACTGGCCATATTCCCTGCAGTGCCGCGCGAAGTGGAGCCGTTTGACCCTGACCAATTGGACGTCGGCGAGGACGAATTGAGCGATGACGAAAAGGAAAAGATGAGAGTCGTCCTCCGCAAGTATCGAAAGTTCTTCATCAAATCGGGCAATGGCCTGCCACCCCCGGCCAAGGGAGCCGTCTGCGACATCGACGTTGGCGAAGCAAAACCACTGGCTGAACGAGCAAGGCGCATCCGCCCAGAGCTACTGAAAAAACTGTTTGACCTCCTGCGAGGATTGCTGGACTTTGGATTGATTACCTTCTCGAATTCCCCTTGGGCATCCCCGATCGTGCTGGTCCTCAAGAAGGGCGGCAAGGACATTCGCCGCTGTATCGACTATCGGGGCATCAACGAGCTCCAAGAGCTCATGCGGTCGCCGATGCCGACTTTGGATGGGATGCTAGCCAATTTCCATGCGATGCAATGGTTCCTGTCACTTGACAACGCGTCGGGTTTTTGGGTCGTGCGTGCAACCAAGCGAGCGCGTAAAGTCAGCGCCTTCATCTGCGCGTTGGGCCACTTCGAGTGGACGCGAATGGCACAGGGACTCAAGAATGCGCCAATGATATACCAACGGATGATTACGAACGCGCTATTTGGCTTTGTGGACATGCCACCAGGGGTGGCTGACGAAGACGCTGATGTCGAGCCGGTGGACATGTTTGCCCTGGGATTTAAATGCGATTTATCGCAGCTCCCGCCGCCAGCTAATCGTACGTCCTTCGCTGATGACATAAGTGACGGGGCTGACTCTTGGGACGGCATTGTGGAGCTTACCGACCGAATCTTGGCCCGCTTAACCTACTTCGGCGTGAGTATATCGGCCCTGAAGAGCAAATTCGGCAAAATCGCCACCGATTTTCTCGGCCATGTGGTGTCCCGCCGGGGGCTGGAAGCAAGGCCACGAAGCCTCGACGCTGTTCTAGCCGCACCGTTCCCGAAGTGCCTTCGCGATATGCAGTCGTTCCTGGGTTCGCTGAATTTTTATAGCCGATTTATCGAGAATTACTCGATTTTGGCGAGCTGCTTGTACGAAATCTCGGATGAAGAGCTGCGCCTTGGCCTGGTGTCGCCCGCTGCTGTTCGCACTTTTGCTGATCTGAAGGCCGCTTATTCATCGACGCCACTCCTGCGCCATGCCGACCCCGAGCGAGAGTTTCATGTCCTACTGTACACAACGACTTGGGCGATTTCCGCCACTGTCTGCCAGGACTACGATGGAGTGCTGAGCCCTGTGAGATTCTGCGGTCGGACTCTGAAAGGTGGCGAACCGCGCTACGAAGATTGGGCAAAGGAAGCCCTCGCGTTGCTGCGTGCTGTCAAAGTCTGCTACTACGAATTGCGCAATATGCAGCTGGTGGTGTATAGCCGACACGGTCTCTTGAAGTGGATTTTGGCTGACAAACATGGTAAAGCCGATCATTTACCGTGGGCTGCGATCCTGTCCCCGTGGACAATTCGTGTGGAGCAAGTGGTCGAGTTGGACGAGCGATGGGCCTTACCAATTCGTTTGATGGATATTTTGCATCCGCCAGACGCGTCGACCCTAGCTGACATGGATGTTTACAAGCCCAACAAAGCCAGGTCTCCCAACGACAAGCCGCACTGCCGCAGTTTGGTCCCGACGAGTGCGCGACGGTGGTCGCTTTCGACGGCGCCATCAAGGCAATGGAGAAGGTTGGCAGCTATGGCTTTGTGATTTGGCAGTTACCTGGTTGGAGTGTGCTATGGGCCGAAAATGGCGTCCTTGCAGACGCGACGGTCAATCTGGCAGAGTACAATGGACTGATTGCGGCCTTGGAGAGCGTCCTGAGTCTGAGTGTGGTGAACCCAGTGATTTTTGGCGATTCGCGCTTAGTCATCCACCAGGTATTGGGGTGGATGCAGAGCAAGCAGCCGCATTTGCAGCATTGCCTCGACCGAGTCCGTGCGTTGAGGGACCAAGCGACTGGGGTGGAATTCCACCATGTGAAGCCAGAATGGAATGGCGCGGCCGATCTGCTGGCGGGACTTGCGCTGCAAGACCGCTCTGGCGGACAAGTCCTGGACGGATCAATCCTGGAGGAACTGCAGCGACGCAACCTGCTACCGGAGCTCCTGCACTCCGCCACCACTGCCGTACCCCCGATGATCATGGCATTTCAAGCGAAGGCGACTGAGAAGATGGCCGCTCTGAGGTTGGATCGAGTAAGCAAGGCGCAGGACCGCGAAAGGGAATTGGCGAACATCAAGTGTTATCTGCGAAGTGAAGTCAGTCACTTGACCGAGGCAGAGTGTCGCGTGCTGTCCAAGTTGGCCGGTCGGTTTGAGATTGGCGAGCAGAGGGCCCTGTATCGTATTGAGTGGTCGTCGAAAAGGTCTCCCGAAGAGCGCATGCAGTGGAAGCTTGTGATTCCGCGGGTCTTGGTCAAGGTGGTGCTGGCTCACTGCCACGACGACGCTCAAGGCGGACACGCAAAATTCCAACGGACGTACGAGCGCGCGAGAGCCCACTTCTATTGGAGGCTGATGTACGCTGACACGAAAGATTACGTCGCCGACTGTGCCATCTGCAACACGGCTGGGCCGCCACCAAACTTCCGAGCCTTGAGCCCAGGGAACCTGACGCCTGAAGGCCCATTGGATGTGGTGTGCATGGATGCCGCGACCGACATGCCGTCGTCGTTCCGAGGAAATACTCAGCTGATTGTTTTCGCCGACGTGTTCACGGGATTCATCATGACCAAGGCCACTCCCAACCGAACGGCTCATACAATCGCCCTTGCTTTCGAGGAGGTCGTCTTCCGTCGCTTTGGAGCCTGCCGGGAGTTACGTCACGATCGCGATCCCTCCTTAATGTCGAATGTGTTCAAGTATTTTTGCGAGATGTTGGGACAGCGGCAGATGCCAACCTTTGCGTATCGCCCGCAAGCGAATGGTCTAGCCGAACAATCGATCCAAGTGATGGTCCGCGCCGTGAAGCATTACGTCCAAGACCCAAAGCAGAGAGACTGGGACGACTGGGCCGAAAGGCTGGTGTTTGCAATGAACACGTCTGTATCGGTTGTGCGCAAGGAGACCCCGTTCTTCCTCATGCACGGGTGGGATCCCCACACTACGATTACTGCAAGCTTGCCAACAATCCGTGGAGACGCCGAACCAGAAGCCTATCGCTGGCGATTGCAAGTCCATCAACAACAAGTCTACTGCCGGGCACTGAACCGCGACTTGGTCGCAGCAGCCATCGCCAACCGTGCGCGTCGCCACAACGACCAGCTGCCTGAGAATGTCGACGAACGCATCAAAGTGGGGGACGCCGTATGGTTGTACATCGATCAAGTCAAGCCCGGCGTGAAAGTCAAGTTGGCTCACCGCTGGCATGGCCCCTTCCGAGTGCTGTCGCGTCCAAACGATTGCTCGAGTGAATTAGAGTCACGCGTGCGGCACACGGGGAAAGTCTATCGCTTCCATGCGATTGTGCATGACTCGCGATTAAAGCCACGGCGAATTTATTTGGAGCGACCAGTGGAATTGTTGCGTGACGTACCCGAGATCGATTTCGACGAAGAACTCGCCCTGCCCGACGACTCATTCCTCGGTGGTCGACCTGATCGTGATGACGTATTGGGTTCACGCCCACAAGTGGTAGCAGTGCGGAATGTCCGATATACGGAAGGCATAAAGGAGTATGAAGTCCAGTTTCGCCAAGGTGGGCCGTGGATTTGGGAGGCATTGGTGAACATCCCGCCGACTGAGTTGATTTACGAGTTTGAACGAGTGCGCCTTGGGTTCGACCGACTAGCTATGATGGTCCAAGAAGAGTTATACCCGATTGAAGAAGAGGAGATGAAGGATGACGATCAAGGCTAGCATGGTCGATTTTGTGGCGCGCAGGTGGATTAAATGGCCCGAATTGCCGATGAATGGAATGGAAATGGATTGATTTTGCGATGGGAATGTGTATATGATGTATTTGATTGCGTGTGATTTATGAAGAAAATGGACGGACGAAGTAAATGAGCATTAACTGTTACGCTACGCTGCAACGAGAAGCTCTACCTCAAGTTTGACAACCTCAAGGCCGTTTCGCTAGCTGGAGCTAGATTATGCATGGTTTCTTCTTGTCCGAGCCAGTGAATTCCTGCTTGAACGATTGGCGTGCACAGAGGAAGAACTCTTGGGCATCGACCCCTTGAGGACGAGTGGAGAGCTCGCGGCGGAATAGCTTGCCGGGAGGTGGTTGAGTCGCCAACTGGCGATGCTGAGGGCATTGCTTGATCGAAGCCTTGCAGCGCGCTGTGTGCTTCGTAGTGATCCAGCGACACTGATCACTATGGTTCCCAAGTCTGCGTTCAATGCACTCCGCCCGTGGCTTATCGCAATGTCGATCGTCTAGCCCTTGCTATCGATGGTCGCACAAACCGGCCTTCATGGCTTGACGGTAGCGCTGGACCTCGGCTAAGGTCTCGTCCTCATACACCCAATATTTCTTCGAACGGTCTGGGTTCTCCACTATGACCATCTCGTCTTCGTAGTCGGAGTCGTTGGAATCATCAACCACGGGAGATATGGGTGCCGAGAAGAGATTGTCGTCTTGGCCAGCCGATGGTGTAGCTGTCTCGTTGGAATTGACCGCCGCAGACGCTCGAATAGCCTCGCGTATGCGCTCGACCGGCGAGCTGGGTGGCGTGTCGATGGGTGACCCGAGATCAAAGCTTGCATGGTGACCGCCAGCGAACACCGTAGTCTTGCTCAATGGGCTCCCGCGCTGCTGCGCTTTCGACAGGACCTCCAGCTACGTAAATTCCGTCAGCGAGAGCGTGATGAACATGGTTACCTGAGCCTCAAGTGCGTCGATCTGTCGCCCTTGCGCATCAAGACGACTCTCTTGCAGTTGAATAAGGCTAGCTTGAGTCCCCACTTGCTCTTCAAGGACACCAACCCGTTGGGTCGCCTGCGCCGTGGCCAAGACATTCGCAGCGAGCTGTTGGCCGGTCCTCAGCAACAAGGGGTGGGCGGTAGTGATGAACTCTTGACGGGTCCTCGAATCCTGGATCCATTCTCGGGTGCTGCGTGTGAGCAGGTACTGCGAACTCGCGAGTATGTCGACGGCTGCGTGCGCGAGAGGCGGAAGATCAGTCAGCGAGCAAGAGGCGCCGTGGAAGACGTCCTTGACGCGCTGGGCATGATTTTCGAGTTCGGTGGCAAGTTCCGACGTTGCAGTGTCAAGAACGGCTTGGAAAGCTGACATGGTGTCCAGTTGAGGAGCGAGCTGCTTGTATTGTGAGCCTGGTGGTTTGGCTTTGCCAGACCTCTTTGATGGCATCGGTCAGTTGGTTAGCGAAGACGGTGCACAGAATCCGCGAACAAACTGACTCATGAAAACAATCAACAAACGCTCTTGCATTATTAACCAATGGAATTATACTATGAAGACAAGAAGCGTGTCAAGCGAGCCGCTCAGTCAAGGGGCAACGCGGGGAAATCGATGCGAGGACCATGACCATCGATGTGATAGCTGTAGCCGAAAGAGCATTCATCTTTGTAGTGGGAGCACGGCGACGCATTCGGCAAATCCCCTGGCGCGATCCCCAAGCAAGGCGCTCCCATGTGGCCCTTCATATCAATGTTGGCGTTGCGGTGGTCCAGTGGGTATCGTTGCATGTGATGTGCCAATAGCTCATTTAGCCGCATGACGCTTTGAGCCAGTTCCGTGTGGTGCTCATGCAGTTGGCGGATTTCCCGGTCCTTCCGTGCGATCTGATGACGCAGCTGGCGAATGAGTTGGGCGTAATCGTTAAGCGTGTGGCTGAAAGCATCCTGCTGGTGGTGGGCCTCCCGAAGACGCGCCTGCACCTCATTTCTGTGATCATCGAGGTGGGTGTTGAAGGTTCGGAGCACTTGGGCCAACTGCTGGTTGGCCGCGGTGACCACTTGGTGCATTCGGTCAGAGTTGTTGTTGTCGCTGAGAGCCATGGCCGAAGAAGATAATGAAGACGAGGACGGCAAAAGTGAAAATGAAGAAGAAAGAAGATGTCCCGTCATTCAAGGAATTGACTACGATGCTTATTCTGTTGGCTCGTCTGGTGAAGATTCCGTCTGTGAAGATGATGGACTGTCAGTTGGTTGTGCTGGATGCATCCCCGAGCGCCGATATGGACAGCGCGCCAAGGAGTTGCGACAGGGGTGGCCCTTGTTGGTGAGCATGCCGCAGAGTTCGACTTCCGGGCGACGACGTGGCGACCGCCCTTGGGATTGCACTGAGAGTCGAAGGCTGTCAAGATCTGCTGCGAGTTTGACCACGGCCCGACCGTACTGGACTACGCTGTTGGCTACATTGTCGATCGATGACTTCTGTTGGATGACTTGGCGGTCGAGCCTTTCTGTGTTTGCGGTCTGCGCTGTCAAGCGATCGTTTATCTCGATGATAGCTGCGTCCTGCTTGTCGAGTCGTACCAGGAGGTGGTTGATGTGATTGACCTGGTTTTTCAGCTCCTCAAGAGGATCGTTGCTGAATGGGCCAGGAGTGCCTGCATCGAAGGGGGCCTCGTCGTCCGACTCGTTGTCCTGTGGCAGCGGCAAATGTTCTGGAGAGTTGGCGTTGTCCCCGAGCTTGCCCGAAACCAAGAAGATCCCGGGAAGTGGCGCGACCGACGAGACGTCTTGTGGTGAGCCTGGTCCTTGGAGCGTTGAATCGACTGGTGGCGACGATAACGGTTGACTCATCCTATCCCGTATGGCTTTATCTTTACGACGTACTACTTGTGGTTTGCGACTGGCCGTGAAGGATCGCTTGGGTTCGAGATCAGAAGAGTCACTCGACAAGTATGAGTGTGGGCGGTGGCTGTTGAAGCTCACCTCCATGTCGAAAGTGCTTGTGGTCCGAAGAACTGGAGTCAAGCGAGTGGCGTTTGTCGGTTGGCAGCCGTTAGTGCCCGTGGCGTCGCGAGCTGCCAGGGGTGGTTTGTGGCAAAGCCATCCGCCACTCGCGAAACCGATCCAACGCACGATCGGCACGCGAAGGAGAGATCCTACTGGCAGACGAGCGCCAATCACCGTGTGAGATGGATGGATTTCGACGCCTGGTGCTGTGCGAGTTTCGACCAAGCCTTGTGCGACTCGAGTGGAAAGGGCTGATTGCTGCGAGCCAGTGCTGTGCCCGCCAATGGAGATGAGCCGACCAGACAAGGAGGCGACGCACGGTAGCCTGCGCTGGTGTGTTGCGGCGACTTATGACCAATTGCAAGTATGGCCAAGACCAGAAGACCAATCGAGGGGCGAGGACCGAAGAATTAGGAGACTTGCGTGCGCGGTTAGGAGTAGAAGAGAAGAGTAGTTAGTCTTTCAGAGCTCTTTTTGGCTGGCGTTGAATGAACCTCTAAGTTTGTGGCGTCCCGTCGGAAGAGTTTTAGCGCCAAGAAGTTTGCAGGAGTTTCGTGGGTCTGTCGAAAACCCACACCGTCAATCGCCCTCACCAACGCCAGTCAACGCTAGGCGTAGCTCGCGGGCAACCGAGCAACCACCCCTCCCTTCGGTCCATCCCAGCGACCGATTCCTTTCTTTCCCCGGCAGCAGTCGATAGCTGTGGACTTTCAACCCACAGTCGCGCTTGTCCATCCCCTCGAATCGCGCTAGGCTCACCTAAAGCCCCAGCGACCTCTAACCTGCCACCCCCCCTTTTCTTGCGGCGAGAAGCTCGGACTTCACTGATCCGACCATCCAACATATGTGTGTCGTGGAGGTACATGACTCCATTTCCTGTTGCAAGAAGTCTCACCCGACCTCCTAGTGCGACTACCGATTCGAAGTGAACGGCAGACGCGGTTGGGTACGAGCGACCAAGTCGGTGAAAATGGACTCTTGCCCCGACTTGGAAGCGACGATGGGCTACGTCCGTGCGGAAGACCGAGGCTCTGGTCATGTCTTTTTCGAATCCGACCGACCAGGTTGTCTTCAGGCAATTCAAATCGTACACATGGACTTGCGGGGGAAGGCAACGGAATGGCTTGCCCACGCTAGTATCAAGAAAATCTGCAGCATTATAAAAGATGTCGATCGACTTCTCTGCGAAGACCGCTTGAGCCGTGGTTCATGGATGAGCCCAAGGCACTACGTATCCCAAGACTCAGTCGACTCTTGCCATCGATGCCGAAGTACATTTTCTTCGTTTCGAAAGAAGACTAACTGTCAAAAATGCGGCAAGGTACAATAGTCAACAATAACGACGATGTATTCACAGTCTATGTGGCTCGTAGGTTGTCTGTTTAAGCTGTAATCTGTCGTGGCAAGTCAAAGTGAACGACCGAGTGACGAAGATGAACGCTTGTGGCGTGTGCTCATTGAGACCACCGAGGAAAGCCAAGAAAGAAGTTGATGACGATGTGGACAATGCGCCTTGGCTCTCAGAGTCATTTTTGTCCCCTACCCAGACTGCCGCATCCATCTACATTAAAATCGCTGCTGGCAAAGCCTTTGACGGATTACCTCGAAAAATCCTAGTGACAATGTCCCCAACTGAATATTTTTGGACACTCGAATACTGTAGTCATCGCAAAATGCCTTTATGGACTGATAAGAGAGATTGGCCTCTGAGTTATCTGGGTGAGCGATGAGTCCATTAGACAGCCGCATATCAGCTTATCTCAAAACCTCGATGGACGAACTTCATCGGGCGACGGCCATTCCAACCCCCCATCCATGCGATGAACGAACATACAACACTGTACCTCAGTCTGGCAAATATTTTTGACAACTGAGGGAGTCTGTCCTCCAATTTTTAGACGATTTTTTAGTATCTCATTCTCCAGAACTTGCAAATCAGAAATAGTTTTGGATAATTTTTATTCGCTCATGTTGCAAAGTTGCAGTCAATGGGCACACTCATACGAAACTCAAGATAAAACGGTCGAAAAAAGAAATACCAAATATTTTGAGTATCAATGGACGAGTTCCATACAAAACACAAGATAAACTTGTCAAATGTCAAAAGTTACCATTCGACACTCAAACACGCTTTGAGCCGCATTTCACAGTACAATAAGCTAAATCTATGTGTCATATCAAGCTGGAGATCAATCTCCAATGGCCATAATGTGACTACCCGGCTGTATTAGCTACAATGAACGTGTTTCTTGAGGAAAGAGCAACTTTGTGGAAATTGTCACTTTTGACGAAGAAGTGAGACTTCTAAATCTGCATTGATACTCCAAGAAAAACAAATGATACTTCTTGATGAAGACTTGATACTTATTAGGGTTAGAGTGATACTCCAGAGATGACTATATTAGGTTCATATATCTTATGGTTTGTATGGTATTGAATGTTCACTCGCATTCAATGACAGGATTCCTCTTTGTTCCAAAATGAAAGAATTCGCCTTTGATGATGTCGTAGGTCATTTGGGTAATCGGTGATCACTTGGGTGCAAAAGACTTATCGCAATGATGTCACATCCCTTACAAGCGTGGAATTGTCCCGCGTGGTCATGCAGGTATCGCCCAGCGTATGCATCCTACACGTCCTTACGACAAAATGTTCCCTCAACGACATAAAAAGCTTGGCTGTATTGGTAAATCTCCAGCTTTGAACCACCTCGTCCAACCACGTGGATGAAATACCTGGCTGGTACTCTTGGCACCATTCGTTTTGTATCAAAAGCTCTTGCAAAGGAGACACAGGATGCGCAAACTTACCATCGTCACCAAGGAAAACGTGCCACGAAAGAAATGTCATTCGATACATACACGCAACTCGAGCATCTGGCAGTTGGTTGCTCTTTGAAGGTTGAAATTGTTTTTATTCTAGCTGTGGATGATCGCGCTGCAGTATGGATCGTGCAGTGGTCCGCATCTGAGTTTCCGGCTCGATGACAAACCAAGACGTTGCAGCAACAAATGTGACGATTTGACTTTGTCAAAATGTTTCCTCTTAATCCGAGGGACATTAGAATGCTCGAGCCCTTGCTAGCTCTCGTGCTTTAACTAGTGTTCAAAGTGAACTTGGTAGCCACTTGTGGATACAATTTTTGATGGAAACCTGGTAACAATTGTTATTTCCTAATGCGATGCGGCTACACGCGCGGGACGAACCCACACCCACTGAGTAAAAGGTGCAAAATTGTAATATTTGTGCGACGTTTGGTTATTGTCTTGAACTCATTTTTGATTTTCTCATGAACGCATCGCTTCTCCTGGCTATGGCTAATGCAACCAACTTGTCGCCTCGTCAAGAGCAAGATATTTATGACACCGCGCACCAATGCGCCAACACTGTGGTCCGTGTGTCTCCACTCAATGCATTCGTTGCTAACTATCGTGGGTACATTTCCTTTGCAAAGCTCAAGAATGGACCGATTTCATGGTCTCTGGAATCGACTCAAGGTGGTTATCGCCTCTTCAAAGGCGTTGAACCACCGCTATACGGCAAATCCTCTTCGTCAGGGCTCTTCTGCAGCAATGTCAGCATTAATGGCACACTGGAAGAAGTGATCGAGCATTTTCGCATCGACTCAACGGAGAAAGCCCAGGAGCTCATTCAACGCACTGAAGATGACGCTCTGGATTCGATCAAGCTTGCATCATTGCCACCACCTAGCAATTCACCGCTCGAGACTGTCATCGTCAAGTGGATTATGGGGAAAACGGCATTCGATGGTCTTTCTCGAAGACGGGATATGTGTGCCGTCGAGGTAGATCAATCACTATTCTCTTGTAGGAAGACTCACTGAAACTCCCTAGTGCGACTACCGATTCGAAGTGAACGGCAGACGAGGTTGGGTGCAAGCGACCAAGTCGGTGAAAGTGGATTCTTGTCCCGATTTGGAAGCGAAGATGGGCTACGTCCGCGCGGAAGACCGAGGCTCTGGTCATGTCTTTATCGAATCCGACCGACCAGGCTGTCTACAGGCGTTTCATGTCGTTAATTTCGACATTCGGGGAAACGCAACGGAATGGCTTGCCCACACATGTTTCAGGAATATCTGCGCCGGTCTAAGAGATGTCGATCGACTTCTTCGCGAAGACCGCTTGAGCCGTGGTTCATGGATGAGCCCAAGGCGCTACGTATCCCAAGACTCAGTCGACTCTTGCCAACGATGCCGCAGTACATTTGGTTTGTTTCGAAAGAAGACCAACTGTCAGAAATGCGGCAAGGTACAATAGCCAACAAAGACGACGATGTATTCACAGTGTGTGTGGCTCGTAGGTTGTTTGTTCAAGCTGTAATCTATTGTGGAAAGTCAAAGTGAACGAACAAGTGACGAAGATGAATGCTTGCGGCGTGTGCTCGTTGAAACCACCGAGAAAAGCCAAGAAAGTTGACGACGACACGGACAATGCGCCTTGGCTCTCAGAGTCATTTTTGTCCCATACCCAGACTGCCTCCGCATCGAGCTACCTTGAGATCGCGGCTGGACAAGACACAGACGATGGCTTCTATTATGTATTGTAGATTAAAAGTATGACCTCATTGGCGTGGTCGGTAGCAAGACCAATGTTTTCAAGATCATTACGATATGATTTATTTAATGGAATCGACTGTATTCCCCCTATGTTGGCTATTTCCCCCTTAAAGTTCACTTTGATGCACTGTTGCTTTGCCACTTTTTGACGACACCCATAAACTAGGACATCTGGCCATGCTTAGAGGAGCTGAGCGTGCTTAAGCTCCGAAGAGTCGTTAAGAAATTACTATGCTACAAATGTGAGTGATTTGGGGGGACGTTATCCAACTTGGGGGAAATGATAATAGTTCCTTCTTAAACCTCTCTCTTGACGTTGTTGATATACTTATGAATTTGATTTGGGACTTCCTAATGATCGTCGACAATTAGCATTGCGATGAGAAGTTACAGTGCAAGTCCCCTCTTGATATTCCACAGCAGCATCCTTAACACTTACTAGTACGATTGAGACTAACACCAAGGATACAGTGTTCCCCCGAGTTCTGCAGTTGTGACATTTGAAGATGGTGCTGTTCATCACAACCAGTGATTCTCAACGAGGAATTTTACAACTCGATACAATGGCAACCGTCTTGCCAAGAATCCAGCTCGCGTCGATGTTTATCAAGTTTGCCGCGACCGCGACAGGTCGTGAACTTGAGCTCTATTGTTGATCTCAACATCGCATGGATTTTACAGTTAACAAATCGGTTTCGTGAAACGAACTAACGTTAGTGCATTTGGTCTCTGTACATGCTGAATGGTACTGTAGCCACGATCCATGACGATTACCGCATCAATCCACAGCATGAACTTATTCTGCTTACAGTGTACTAGTATTTAGGGTTCAAAGCCACCGAATATGAGAGCCCACGAAACAAAATCAGACTTATTGCCATTTTGATACTTTCGAGTTAAGACCATGAGGTTGTTAATGACTCCAAGGACTACATTTTGAGCCATCATGCGTCAAAGTATTCATGGAGATATTGTCGATGGCGAACGGCGTCGGCGCTACTTTTTGATTTTGAGTTTTATACACGCTTAAAATCACCATTCTTAGCTCTATGCATATTATATTGATACTAATATTTAATCGAAAATCACAACGGAAGTTATTGAAATTAAGATAAACAGTTGAGCACCCTATACAAATTTATCTATAGAACAATTTTTCAGCTCTATTTTTCTCGAATATAATTTTTCAAGAGGTAAAAACTTTGAAGTCAATTTCCTCGAGAATAAATTTATAGAGGAAGACCGATTTTGTTTCGTGGGCTCTCATATGTCTGCCTTTCTGGGGACTTTTGACAAAAGTGGGGGCTTTTAGGAGAATTTAGACAGAAGTGGGGGCAATTTCAAAAGTGGGGCTTTTGATCCTCTTTTTTGGAATCTTCCAATGTGGGGGTCATTTACATAAAATAGTGTTAATAGTGTGGTTGCGCAAAGTTTTGAAAATTAGTATGACGTTTGAGTTTCATCAAACTTGCCTGCAATCACGAAGCTAACAAATTGGATGGTGCTGCTTATAGTCGGCTAAAAGAGAGTCGTAGCATTTGGCATGCAACTTGTGCTCGCAGTGGGTGGAATACACCCACTATCTTGCAATGCCGGCGCAAATATCACAATGTTCTAGTTTGTGCACATAGCTTTGGCGCTTGCGCTTAAATAAAACCTAACTTTGTATATTCGTCTCTGCGGATGCGCTTTCAAAATGCGAGAGAAATAGAAATCCGAGCTACACTTGGTGCATATGAGTCGTGATCTTTCCATTTCAGGAGACCAACTCATGACAATTTGACAAATGTGGGGGCTGGTGAAAACATCCATGAAAAGGCCCCCACTTCCTGCCAAAAAGCCCCCACTTTTGTCAGAGGTGTCCACTCTTGTGTAAATTTTCTAAATAGCCCCCACTTTTGTCAAAAGTCCGCCTTTCTGGCATTCCCTCCTCCACGGCGTTGAAGAATTGCTAGATAATATTGGACGAAACACGTTTGTCGTTTGTGGGCTCGCTGGTGGGTGCCGATGTGTCATCACACTGTAACGTAACACACGTCGGAAGTGTGGTGGTTGCAAGAGGTCATCAGGGCATATTGTCTCAGTGTGTATCTGCTTAAAATCCCGTGGTCCTCAATTCCGATCGTGGCTGCATATTGCGTGCCGCCCCTCTGATATATCCAGTAGAATCGTGTGTTTATATGAACTGTACAACCAATTCAAATTTGACACACAGGCCGCGCAAAATTTCAATCGCGCCTACGACGAAATTACGTTTGTCACTTGACGCATACACTCAAATCCACTTTTTGTGATTCCCACCAGCAAGAGTCACTTGATGTTGTAGGTGGAATGTAGATGGATGATAACGACAGGTTGTCGCGTACGACCGTCTGACAACACAGGCTACACCTCGACATATATTCTTGCTGAAAAAACCACCAAAGCAAACTATGATCTTTGAAATCGTAAGGCAAAGCTATGGCAACTACGAAGTGTTTAGACCTCAGTCGTTTGGAGGCTTTAGACAGCGAACCCGGTTGTGTGCGAGGTGGAATATAATTTGTAACATTAGTCAAACACAAGAGACAAGGAGAACCCGCACCCGGTGTGATGAGAAGATGCCACGATCAACATCTTCTCATTCTACAATTTACCATGTCTGCATCACTTCTCCTAGCGATGGCTGGTGCAACCACCTTGTCGCCGCGCAAAGTGCAAGATGTCTATGAAACAGTGCGCACTTGTGTCAGTACTGTGGTGTGTTTCTCCTCCCAGGAATGGTTTCTTACATCGACCTGTAGATATCCTATGCAAACTTCAAGAAAGGGCCGATTACGTGGTCCCTAGAGTCGACTCAAGGAGATTACCGCCTCTACAAAGGCATTGAGCCCGCGCCGTACACTAAATCCTCCTCGTCGGGACTCTACTGCAGCTCTATGGATATCACGGGCAGAGACTGGTAAAAAATAGTTCTATTTAAATATATTTTTTGTATCGGGTAAAAATACGTAATTCTTCTGGTGTATTATCAGTGAATTATTTATGGGAAATGATCCGTGCACCCCAATTTTTGATACGTGCACCATCCGGATAATTATCCGGGCAATTTCTCATTGAAAACGCCTCAAGTACGCACGGATAGTTATCCGGACATTTAAGGCACTCTTTGAAGTTAGGCTGTTGGATGAACAGACAACCCAACAACCGAGATTAAATGGGCTGGTCGCTACGATGTAAAGCTTATCTCTAAGAAAAGTTGGGTTTTTCACCATGACTCTGGACGATATTTAGTCCGGATAATTATCCGGATGGTACACGTATCAAAAATTGGGGTGCACGGATCATTTCCCTTCCAAAGAAATGCTAACAAATGTCAACAATCTGCAACAAAAAATAAGCTATTTTTAACAAGTACTATTGATTTTGACTTGAAATATTGGAATATTCAGTCAGAATAGAATGAATTATTCATTGGAATAATTTATTCGAGCGTAGTGTGCTCCAACGAATAAGTTATTCTTCCAATAAACAATGAGCGAGTAAGCGATTGAACGACACAACTATTTCAAATCGCGAAACAAAGAAAGCGAAGCGAGAACATGTCAAGACGCAGTCAGAGGCACTAGAAGCTGGCTTCAATGCCATGAAAGAAGGCTTGATATCTCTTGGACAGTCAATTGCAAGTGTGCAGACACAACAGCCCACTCCACATCCACAAAACAACCAAGACACATTGAAGGAAATACTGCAGGCCGTTCAAGCTCAGGCAACGACAATGGCGCAGTTTCTAAATCATTTAGTCAAAGCCAATAAGGACATGTAGTCCTATAATACATATTTCATATATACACTTCATATATCTACTGTTCATACACTAAACTTGCCAAAGCATGTCGCTTCTTTTTTGCAGCACGTCGTAGAATTTGATTTGGCTCTTCATCATCTTCGTCAGCAGCTTGAACATAATCATTTCGGTCGCGACGATCGTTCTCATCGTAAAACAAATTGTCATTGAAGTGGTGAAAGATATTGTGGAGGACGAAACAAGCCATCACAATCACGACTGTTTTTCTGATCAACTTTTCACTCATGGCAGTGAAAAGTCGATCAGAAAAACAGTCGTGATTGTGATGGCTTGTTTCGTCCTCCACAATATACGAAACCTTTCTTTGAGTCGTCCGAATGCACATTCAACTGGCATTCGACAACTAGCATGCACGTAGTTAAAATATTTTTGACACTTTGATAGCTTTCCACCCTCTTCATGGGGCAAATAAGGTACAATGAGCCATGGAAACAGGGTATAATCAGAGTCGCCAATTATAAAGCGACCACAGGGTATCGTCTTTCGTATCAAGCGTCCTAATGTGGACACGCGCCATATTTTCATATCAGAAAACGACCCTGGACGAATGTCGACGGACAAAAAACGCAAATTTGAGTCGACCATTGCTTGAACATTGAGTGAAGGGTCACCATTCCTATTATAAAACCTTTCATAGTTAGACGGCCTCTGTATATCAATCAGTGTTCCATCAACTGCGCCAACAATACCAGGCAGATTTTGTATGTGGTAAAAACCTCGTTCAACAGCATTCCATTCGTCGCTGTCTTGAGGTAATTTAATCTATTCTTTAGCAGCTTTTGCCAAAGCAACTGACATCACACCAATAATCTCAATACACCACGTTTTTGAGACACCAAAGGCAGCTGAAACTTCTCTATACCCACCTTCCGAGCCTAAGAAGTACAACAGCATTGCCACTTTCTTTTCAAAAGAGTGTCGGCTTTGTCGCTGGTAATTTTGGTCAGTTAATACACGAATCATAGCCACCAGACTGGTGAATGTCACTTGGGAGCATCGTAGGTTGTGTAGGAACCACTGATTGTACTTCGAATCATGCAGCATTTCGTCAAAATCAACCTGTGTAACTGTCAAAATATTGTACCTCCGGGCTATCTCTCGTCCAAGTATTGAAGTAGCAGCAACGGCTGCCATAGCAACGACTGATGCGACAGCAGGGATGACTTTGACAGGAAACACCATGACCAAGATCGATCTTTCGCAAGAGCTTTGCAAACATGAAAGTTCAGTGACCAGAAAGGGACATCCATGCCTATTGACTACGGATAAAACTACCGGATGAAACATGAAAGGGAATATTCACCACGCTCAAAAAACCAAATGGTTTCTCCACCAGCTTGAGTTGGTGATGTCCTGTGAAATCCGGATAATGTATCCGGTTCACTCACGATTGGTCCAACAAGGTACGCTCTACAATTTGAAGCCAAAGATGCTGCAAAGTCGCTGGCGTCGATTGTTCGTTCAATCGCGAGCTTGGACATCGTTTTACTCGACAGCGGCAGGCGCTAGCACCCAAGACATTGATCGCATTCGCAATATTGGTATTCTAGCTCATATTGATGCTGGGAAAACCACGACTACGGAGCGAATGCTCTTTTATTCTGGTACGATCCTGTCTTTTCGCTGCCAAGCTCGACTTTGAACGTATTAGGCACGATCAAGCGCATGGGCGAAGTCCACGACGGAGACACGACTATGGACTTTCTCCCACAAGAGCGAGAACGCGGAATTACAATCGGGTCGGCGGCGATTTCCTTTGAGTGGAAAAACCACGCGATTAATTTGATTGACACACCAGGCCACGTTGATTTCACCATTGAAGTCGAACGCGCTGTACGTGTTCTTGATGGCGCCGTGGCTGTTTTTGACGGTGTAGCTGGTGTTGAAGGTAATTCATCCACAAATGTTGAGTTGATTGCTCCATTTTAAATGTAGCTCAAACGGAAACGGTGTGGGAACAAGCTGATCGATACAAAGTACCACGTATTGCGTTCGTAAACAAGCTCGACCGCGAGGGTGCATCGTTTGAACGAACTTTGTCCATGATTGAGTCCAGGTTTTCCTTTCAGTGCTCCAAGTGAAGGCTGACTTCTGCCATGGCAATAGATTTAACGTGACGACACTGCCAATTCAACTTCCCATGGGAGAAAACGCTGACTTTTACGGCATTGTCGATGTCATTTCGATGGAAATGCTGCAATGGCCTGATGCTGAAGGGCAGACTATTCGACGGTTTGCTCTCTGCATGACAATAATCGTCCTGAGCTTCGAGCTAGATTGCCACTTGTTGACAGTGGAGCCAACGAAACTATGAAAAAATTGTATGCCGATGCTGTAGCAGCTCGCAGCAGGTACGTCGACCAACCCCACGTCGTTATATCTATAAATTTGACTTAGTTTGATTGAAAAAGCGTCAGATTTCGACGAAGAACTGGCTGATTTATTCCTCGCTGAAGCCGACATTGATGCCGACACACTCAAAGCAGCGCTACGGCGTATTACTGTCGCAAAGCCAATTGATAAACCACAAGCTATCGTTGCCCTTTGTGGAAGGTACGCTTCTGTGCAGGTCTTGGTTGTTTCATAAAGGCCAGTGCGTTGAAAAACAAAGGCGTGCAGCCTCTCCTAGATGCTATTGTGGACTGTTTGCCATCACCATCGGATCCATCCAGCTCGCCCTTTGAAGCTGAAGCCACAAAGGATAAATCAGTTGTTACTTTGAAAGCCGATGCTGATGGTCCTCTGTGCGTCTTAGCTTTCAAGGTAAGCCCAAAGTCGCAAGTTCTACAGCGTAACATAAATTCCACAGGTCAAACATGACCGCCAGCGCGGTCCGATTGTATTCTTCCGCGTGTATTCTGGTACTTTGCACGCAAAAGCTCAGCTCTTCAACACGACACGGTTTGAATTATATAAAGTTGTCGAAATCATAATCAATTTGGTTCTTGTAGCCAAGCCAAGGAGCGATTGACACGGCTTTTACTTGTCGCTGCAGACGACGCTGACGAAGTCGAAGAAATCCGTGCCGGGAATATTGGCGCTGCCGTCGGGTTGAAAAATACGTACGTAGCATAAACCTCCACCAATTCGTGGCATATTCATATCACGACTAACGATTAGATTCACGGGTGATACGCTCGTCGCTGGGAATGCCATGAATAGATTGGAGTTACCAGGCGTGGAAATCCCAGCTCCCGTACGTGAAATACAAATTCCAACTTTATGAATTTCGCTAGGTCTTCACATGCTCGATTGAATCCGACTCGTTGAGCAGACAAAAAGAATTGGAAGAAGCGCTGCAGCATTTACAACGCGAAGATCCAAGCTTTGTCGTCACTGAAGACGAAGAAACGGGCCAAACACTTATGAGCGGGATGGGCGAATTGCATTTGGAAATTTTGCAAGACCGGCTCCGAACCGAGTACAAATTATCACCCACTGTCGGTAAAATGCGCGTCGCGTATCGTGAAACGATCGCTTCGTCGACTGAGGTATTCCAACTCTTAATGTGGAGCGGATTTTGCTCACAGATTCGTGGCTAGCATGTCTTTACGTATGATACAATGCTTGGAAGTGACCGTCAATTTGCGAAAATTGCATTTGCGATTCATCCACGCGACGTCGAAGCATCGAAAGACGGCGCAAATACCATTCGATGGAAGAAGCACGAAGACAAAAGTCGCGTCAAATTGCCTTTTGCCTTTGTCCAAGCAATTGAAGAAGGACTGCAAAGTGGATTGGGTCGAGGACCTCAAACAGGCTACCGTTTGGCATATTTGGACATCGAAGTCGACGCTGCCGAATGTGAATTTGACCAGGATTCGTCAGCCAATGCGTTCCGCGCCGCAGCAGCGCTTGGCCTTCGAGAAGCACTCGAACAAGCAGGCTCTCTTCAGCTCGAACCTGTCATGCTGTTAGAAATCCGCACGCCCGATCGATGTGTTGGTGATATTTTATCCGATTTGAATTCCCAACGCCGGGCTGCAATTCAAGAGGTTTGCTGTCAAAGTATGCAGCGCCATTGATAAATTGGTTAGGTGGCAATTTGTCCATCGCTTCGAGTGGGCCGCAGTCGAATTGAAGCCCATGTTCCGTTAGCCCACATGGTCGGGTATGCTACTGCACTGCGATCGAGAACCCAAGGCGAAGCCGATTTTAGCATGCAATTCCTCAAATACATGCCAGTCGTCTAGAATTAATCGCAGAATCAAATAGAGATGCTCCCAAGAAATTGGAAATTGTTTCGAGCTGAGCCACTGGCCAACGACAGATCCAAAACTCGCAGAGAGTCAAGTTTTCATACCAAGAGGGCTGTAAATTAGTACCAACACTAAAAAGTATATTTTTATGAGCTCACAGTCTGATGGGGGCTTCCTGCCTAGCTAGTCTGTCAGACTTATCGGGCATTATCAAGAAGACAAGCAACCGATAAAGCCGAGAAGAGGGCTCATGTTCTAATTGAAGCAAATTTGCATATTTTTAAGTCAAAGTGCGGAAGAAATCAAACACTTTTGCAACTTTGAGATAAAAAATACATGCAAGTTTAACTTAACGTTTTGTAGAATCAACTAAACTTCACGGAAAGAAGGCGAAAAAGCCACTCGTTCATGATGAATTGCTTTGAGATATCCGTAGCTCACGCAATATGTATATAATCGCGAGGACAAGTTTGACGATTGTTCTAGTACGTCGTGACTGTAGTTATCGTCATGGTGGTCGTAATCGTCGATGTTGTGCCGAGTTTATAGGGCGAGATATAGCCGCAATCGCCGCGAGTGCCTGGATTGCCATTTCCATCCGAGCTGTAAAATCCATCGTAGCATTGACACGCTCCTGTTGCTCGATCTACACAAAATCACGCTGTCATGACCCCCCACAGTGAAGGACATGGCGTACTGCATGAGCCTCGACGCGAGCATTCAGCATTGGCTTTGGTGCCCACGACTGTTTCAGTGACTGTGATGGGCGGTGCTGCACTTCCACTCAATGTCAAGCTGCCAGAAGAAGCCACAATGAGCGGCAGAGGTCCTTGAGCATATGCAAATATAATTGTCGTGACTACAATGGCAAGTTTACAATCGTAGTGGCGGAATTAGTCCATCGTACCGACACCTGACGTGCTGCAGACGGTCGAGCCCGTGCTAAATGTGACCGTAGCTGTAACAATCGTCGGCAGAGCTTGGAGAGCGGCTTGGACAGTCGGTAAGTTCGCTGAAGCGGAGATGGAAGCTGTTGTGTATTGTCGAAACGACAAAGTGAAGGAGCCACCGTCAGCCGTGCATGTAATTGTTTGCTGCTCGTCGACTTTGCCAGTCTCGTATGGATCTGCCCCCGTCGGACAAGCTCCTAGAGAGAGAAAGTCACACTTAGATTCAATGAAAACGTACTGAAAGAGCAATCGTAAGCTATAAAATCGTCGTTGGAGCCAACGAATGGTCCCATGGACGCATGTTGGCTACAGGCACAGCCTTGGATTTTGTTGAAATCCCAAGTGGATGCCAAGTTGGGCGTGTTTCCATACGTGAATCCTTGTGCCGCGCCATTGATTGATGCAAGCTGAGCGAGTTGCTGCATGGTTTTGCATTGTCCTTGGCCATTACACGTCGCGGGACTTCCAGGGCAACTCACTATGGAAATGCTCAACGATAATTTCAAGTTGGAAAATTACAGAGTTCGCAAGCAGCGCCAGTAAACCCCGTGGCACAACCACAAAGTCCAGTGGATGGATTGCAAGTTCCTTTGTTGGAGCAAACAGCCATCGCATGGGCTTTATCTTGTGCTGTTGGTCCGTCAAACCATGCAATTCCAAGTGGACAAATGCCTAACACAACCAAACATCAGCTGGAATGTTTATGAATAAACTACGTTGGGAGCAATCCATGCCTTTGAATCCAGCATTGCAAACACACTTGTATTGTGTGGCGGCGCTGCACGTTCCCTGGCCATTGCATGCAATGCCAGACACCACTAGCCACATGTTTTAGGCGGATCGGCTGCTTGGAAACCACGAAAAGCTTACGTGGACACGTCGTCGCTGATATTTGATGGCCGCAATCCGGTATCGTGCCTGCATTTCCAGCGCCTACGAGCTCGCAAAATGGATGGCAATGAAGAGGGCAGTGAATACCGTCGCTGCTGCCAAACCCTGGCTGGCAGAGACATAAACCAGTGGCTGGATTGCAAAGGCCGCGATTTGAGCACACTGCACTCTACTCACAGTCTGTCAATCGACTTGGAAACCTTGGAATAAACGCAACCTCGGTCGTTCCATCGTAGGTTGCAGCTACACTGTCGTATAAACCTGTCGCGCCACCTTGATGACATTTGAGAATTGTGAGATAAAATAGGAGCCAACTGGATTGAATGGAAATCGCCGACGTGCCGCCAGTCAATAAATTCGTCACGCGAAGGGAAGGAACGTTTCCCCCGTTCTTCGTAAATGTAATGGACGACACAGCGCCGTCCGAGTCGCAGACAGTCGAACCAGACCCAGACAACGTGACAGTCACGCCCTGAATTGGAATCAAATTCTAAGGCAGGACTGTCAGCAACCTCTTCTATGGTTTAGCGTACGTTGATAGCAGTTTGCAGGGTCGCGGCAGTCGCAGTTGGAGATATGTTGACGGTATAAAAGCCTTGATACGATAAGACAAAGCTCCCCGTACATCCATTGCACAGACAGCTCAGTTGCTGGACTTCGGGGAATTGGCCCTACGAGGTCAATTCTATCGGCAACTCCTGCATGTACATTGGAGCTACCGTCGTCAGTGGATCGTCGCCAACGGGACAGGATCTACGCCATGAATTGACGACTTGAACATGGCTGGACGCGCTGACGTGTGTACCTCTGTGAACAATCGTAGCCAGAGAATCCATAGTCGCATTGACAGCCTAGGATTTTGTCGGCGTCCCAGAGCGAGTAGGTTGTCGTTGTGAAGAAATTCACGTCGTCTTGGGATTGAGCTGCATCCCGCAGGCTGATACAGCGGCCATTCTGACAAGGTGGACACGACACTACGTAGAGCCCATTGGTATCGTCATGTGGAGGCAAACAACGCACTGTATTCGCAAGCAGGACCTTCAAAGCCAGAGCGGCAGACGCAAAGGCCAGACGTGGGGTCACAGAGGCCCATATTTGAGCACACGGCTAATTGATGCGCCGTATCCGTGGCAATCGCATAGTCGGCCCACGCTAATCCCGTCGGACAAGATGCAAATTCACACCGATTGCCAGTGTAGCCCTGCATGCACTGACTAGAAAAGCGAGTAGATGAAATCGACCGAAGGGATACATGGCAATGTACCAAAGTCGAGTGGTTGGATTGCATACACCATGGCCATTGCAAGTTTCACACAAATCTGCCGTCGCGACGCTTAGGACGAGGACAACCAGAGCCAAAGCGATTCGAATCACCATGACCGTACTTTCCAATCTCTCTAAAACTCGAGACAGGTCGATGTATTCACGTAACTGACAATGAAATCGTCAGTATGTAACCGACCAACAGTATGGAGAGGCTGCGAACTCGATGGATTTACAAAAAGAATTGCAAGATTGATCAAATCGATTAGCTTTGCGAGTACGTCCAAGTAAAGATTGCGATGTTGCCACAGTCAGCTCGGACGCCAGAGCCTCCATTGCCATCCGAGGGAAGAAAACCATTGTAACATTGGCAACTGCCCGTCGCTCGATCTAGAGAGCACAATACATTGTCTAAGCCATTCAGCGGGGGAAACGTACTGCAGACGCCTCGATTGGAGCACTCAACGTTGGATTTTGTCCCTGCAGTGGTTTCAACGACTGCAACGTTGGGCGTTCCAGCGGAACTGAGCGTTAAACTTGCAAATGCAGGAACGAGAAGGGGTAGATCCCCTGGGTAAATGTGAATTGGACTTTCGAGACTGTAAAGCACAGTGAGAGGGACTCGACAACTTTCAAGGGAGGTACCAACGCCAGCTGAGCTGCATACAGTCGACGCTCCACCACTGAAGGATACAATGGCGCTTCGAATCGAAGGAAGTGCTTCTAAAGCGGCTTGAACTGTCGCAACATTGGCAGAAGCAGCAATTTTGCTCGTTGTGTATTGACGAAATGTCAGTGTAAACCAACCGCCGTCTCCAAGACACGTAATGGACTGAACCTCGTCGACTTTGCCGGTTTCATAAGGGTCTGAACCACGCAAACAGGCCCCTACGTAGAAGAACCCTCGACTTCTTGTGGTCCTGATGCAGCTACGTACGAGTGGAGCAATCGTAGCCGATATACTTGGTCAAAGTTGCTGCGTACGGTCCAAAGTAGGCCTTCTAGAATCGATGCGGGCATGAAATTCAAAGAAGGGGGACGTAGGGCGAACCTGATTGCAATAGCAGCCTTGGATTTTGTTGGCATCCCAAGTCGAGGGGGTCGAGGGGCTTCCATAAGTATAGCCTTGGACGACGCCATTCACAGTCGCCATTTGTGCGAGGCTCTGCATCGTCATACATGTGCCTTGGCCATTGCAATTGCCATTCGTTCCTGGACAAGTCACTAGGAAAGGAGTTCAACAACTCACTAAGAAGGTCGGCAACATACTGAATTCACATGCAGAGCCAGAATAGCCAGCTTGACATGTACAAGTGCCCAACGCCTTGTTGCAAATGCCCTTGTTCGAACACACAGCCATGGCGTGAGCTGTATTTGTAGTAGTGGCTCCATCAAACCACGCAATTCCCGATGGACAAGTGCCTAGCCATGAAAACATGGTGGTTGAATCCATGGCATTGTACGTTGCGAGCAGTCGACGCCAGTGTAGCCAGCAGCACAGATGCATTTGTACGAAGTTCCAGCATTGCAAGTGCCGTGGTTATTGCAGACAAGACCTCCTGGATTCGTCACTAGTTTCGTCCATCCGTTTAGATCTTTCCACTGCGAAGACTATACCAGGACAGGTCGTCGGCGCAAGGCCATAGCCGCAATCCGGTATCGTTCCGCTACTTCCAGCGCCTTTGCATCGAATTTTCGACTTGGGAATTTTCTCGTGAGCATTGAGCTTACCGTCGCTGCTACTAAATCCAGGCTGACAAGTGCAGAGTCCAGTCGAGGAGTCACAGAGGCCATGGTTGGAGCACACTGCGCTCTACAACAATTATACTAAGTAGATTCCCCCACGATACGATTCACCTCTGTCGTTCCATCGTTGGTGTTGCCAACGCCATCGTATAAGCCAGTCGCACCACCTATACTCGAAGACATTTCAGATCTGTGAGCTAAATATCGACTTGAACTTGATTGAATCGAAATGGCCGACGTTCCACCGGTCAATAAACTCGTCAGGCGCAGGGAAGGCACGTTGCCTCCGTTGTGCGTAAACGTGATAGACGACACGGCCCCGTCCGAGTCGCAGATCGTCGACCCAGTCCCAGACAACGACACAGTCACGCCGTGAATTGGGATCAAGTCCTACGACTTCCGTCTCAACGAGCTGTTGCGCGGTCAAGTGTACATTGATTGCATTCTGGAGTGCACTGACGGTCGCTGTCGGTGGTAGATTGACCGTGTTGAAGCCTTGATACGATAAGACAAAGCTTCCAGTGCATCCATTGCACAGACAGCTAAGTTGTTGGACTTCAGGCACTTGTCCCTGATCGTCATTTCCGTCAGAAATCAACCACACAGCAATGGTCGTACCGTTGTCAGTGGATCATCGCCAGTCGGGCAAGTTCTAAGCGTTGGAGAAGCTAGAAGTGACATAGAAAAGGCCCATGTACCGCTGGGAGCAATCGTATCCAGTAAAGCCAAAGTCGCATTTGCATCCGCGGATTTTGTCGGCATCCCATAGAGAATATGTCGTCGTGGTGAATAAATTAGAGTCGTCTTGGGATTGAGCGGCTTCCCGCATACTTAGACAGCGGCCATTCGTACAAGACGGACAGGACACTACCATTCAACCTTTAGAGAGTCTTGAAAGGGCGAATCTCTCACTGAATTCGCAAGCAAGACCTTCAAACCCAGCATTGCAAGTGCACACCCCAGTGGCTTCGTTGCAGATGCCCATGTTGGAGCACACCGCCATTTGATGCGCTGTGTTTGTTGCAATCGCCAAGTCTGCCCACGCCACGCCGGATGGACAAGCGACAAGTTCACATCGAGGGCCAGAATAGCCCAACGCGCATTGACTAAGCCAGCCGACAAAGTTGACCATCAACTACAGCAAACAGAACGTACCACAGCCGAGTTGTTGGGTTGCAAATGCCACGACCATTGCACGTTTCACAGAGGTCACCAGAGGCAACCACAAGGAGCAGAAGAAACCATGCCACCACCTGTCTTTGCGGCATTGTTTTTGCCACGTTGGATCGTCTCGTGGCAGTTACAACGGTTTCATCGTAGCAGTTACAAGTTGAACTTTCAACAGTAAAAGTTCCACGGAGGATGCTGGTCACTTAGAGACAGCGCCAAATTTCTCTTGCACACTGAACACAACGAGTGCTTTCCGTCTCGACGTAGGCTAGCCTCGTTATAACAGCGACATTGACAGTTCCACAAAGAGTCTTGCAGTGTGGCGTAGCTCAGCTTGTTGCCTTGATTCACTGGATTGACACCTCGTTTTGAAAATTTCGGCATCAACTTTGATAGACAGGCTTCAAGTTTTTCATTGCTATGCCCACGAGCACGCCTGGTCAAAAACATGGACGAAACTTGAAAATTTGAGCGTCCATTCAAGCGAAATGCACCTTGCAGATCCTTGTAGCCACAACATGGCAGTGGCAATTTCAACCGACTGGCTCTGGCCACCAGCGTCGTCGCTAGCTTGACAGGAAGCAGATTAGAATGGGAATTCGATGACGATAACATGCTATGCTTATGACAGAGAGAGGCGGTACGGTAGAGCGTGATCTTTCAATCCACTAAGAGGGAGGATACCTGCTCACTTCTTTGAAGCACCCATTCTCTGTCGCGGATCGAATCGAGTCAATGACACGGCACCAACGTCTAATTGGTTTGTGAATTTTCGGCGCATCCTTCTCGAGGATACTGTGGCTCTTCGTGCGTCTCTAGCTTCAGTGCTGCATTTTGCGATCTTCCACGTCCTGGATGCACTCTCTACTCGCTTCTGCTCTCCTTGTGTTTGCCGCTCTCGGCCGTGTCGACAGCCAAACGTGGTTTGAAATCAGCGTTGTGGGCGACGCGACATATAAAATCCAAGGTCCCATCTGCAGTGGCAATGGCATCCTTCCTGCTGGCATCAAGTGTCCACAACAAGGAGACACAGCAGTGGCCGACTGCCATGCATACTTGCCCAGCTTTGCTAATGGCAACTGCGTAGCGCCAACGAACGCGTCGTGCCAAAAGATCCCGTCAGGGGCTTGGGGATGCGTGTGGGTTCCTCCCAATGTCACCGACACGATCACGAAAGCGCCGTGCTTTGAAACAGATGCCCCATCGACAACGCCAGCGTCGACTGATGCATTGGTCACGGACTCTCCACCTGCCACTCAAGCACCAACGACAGCAGCACCGTCTCCAACGGGAGCGACAACCACAGCCCCCAATACAACAGCTCCAGCGACTACCCAAACGCCAACTCCAACTGATGCGCTTGTCACTGACACTCCCGACGTTTCACCACCAAACGACACTCCATCGTCAACGCCGACAGTAACTACTGCTGCACCAACGACACAGCCAGCTACAACTGCAGCCCCAGCCGACACACCTGCGCCAACAACAGCCCCAGCGCCTTAATAACGTCTCTTCAAATCTATATTATCCATAGTGCCATTAAACTACAGTTGTAGCTGGAATACAGTAAACACGACTGAGTTCGGCTACACTTTGAAATCTTTCCAAATTCAAATTGTAAACTTGTCGGCGCCGAAGGAATGAAAACAAATTCAATTGTCCAGCTGGACGGAAGAAGTGTTTAGTGTTGCAACGCTGCGTGATCTATCTACTTGTTTAGCCACTGCCCCTCTTGTCCCCCCTTATCCCCCCTCTTGCCCCCCCGAACCCCCTCCGTTTTTCCCTCATGCCCCGAAGTGGTACTTTGTGTTGCAACGCTTCGTGATCTATCTTTTGAACAAGACTTAGCCACTGTCCCCATGCCCCCCTCTTGCCCCCCGTACCCCCTCATTCCCCCTTAAAAGTTATAGTAAAGTCTCTCTTAGTCTTGGGCGATGAGTAAGATTGCAGTTTGTTTCGACATAGAGGGGATGCTACAGTGCGCATTATCTATGCCAATTACAAAGTCTTGCCTCCAAATCTCAGTGATATGCTGTTCGCCCATCTACAGGTTGTAGGTTGGAAATTCATAAACACCGCAACACTCGACAATATACAGCGAAACAACGTGAACATTATTTACAGGACAGTCGCAGAGCTCACATCAGGGTTGGCCTTGGTCGCCCCCTTGCCAGTCTTGAAGTAGCAGACACCGTAGCCATAAGTGTACGCCTTGCAGCCGTTCGTGTTGCGGCACAAAGCGCAGCAATCATCTACCGACGAGGCTGTGGCGGAAGACAAGTCATTGCCAATGTAGTCGACGCCTTGTTCGATGGCGGAGCACTTGTTGACACGGGCAGACGTAGCTCCAGAGTTAGTTGACGCACCTCCACGAGCAGATTTCAAGTAGCAAGAACCGTCTTGGGACCACGTGTAGGCGTTGCATGCACTTTCGTTGATGCAAGTCTTGCAGCAAGCACCGACGTCAGAGGCGCGGGCAGTATAGAGATCCTTGCCGGGATAATCCGTGTTGGACTCCACGGCGCCACAGGTTGGTCCTGTCGCCGGCACAAAGCCAGCGGTGGCGCCATCGGTGTAGGTTTGTGTGCCTTTGGCGCTCTTGAGATAACACACTCCTTGATACCAAACAAACAATTGACATAGCGGCGTCGCCTTGCAGTCATCGCAGCACAAGTCGGCCGAGACGCGCTGGGTCGTTCCAATGTTGTAGTCGGCGTAGTCAGTGTTTGGCTGTAGGGTCGAGCAAGTGTTGGGCTTGGATCGTGGAAACCCAGCGACGCGTCCAGACGACGTCGTTTGGGTGCCGGGCGTGCCTTTCAAGTAGCAGACGCCTTGAAACCACACAAAGAGCTTGCAGGCAGCGTTGTTTTGACAGTCGTCGCAGCATTGGTCAGCCGACGAGCGTTGCGTCGTTGCGATATTCGCACCAGAGTAGTCGGTGTCCGTCTGTAGCGCCGAGCAGGTCGACGGAATGGCTTTTGGAAATCCAGCAATGCGTCCTGGAGCTGCCACTTGGTTGCCCACAGCGCTCTTCAAGTAGCAGATGCCTTGGTAGTAGACAAAAAACTGACACAGAGGGTTGGCCGAGCAGTCGCCACAGCATTGTTCCGCAAAGCATTGGCTTGTCTTGGCGATCACGCTGCCTTCATAGTCGACGTCCTGCTGAATCACGCTGCAGACGAACGAGGCTTGAACACGTCCAGAAGCCCCTTGGACTTTGGAAGCTTTGAATTGAGCCAACACCGAGGTCACCAAGAGCGCAGAGAGCAGCAAGAAGCGAACCATGATGAGCTGCTTGATGCAAATTGGAAAATGCAGAGCCAGACGTTATGTTGCATCAGGTTCATCGCTCGGTGGACTTTCCTTGACGACCCAAGCGATTCAGTGTCACATAGCAGATCGCAGGCGCCTCGTAGCCAGTAGAATGAACTCAAGAGCGTCGCACGGGTCCCCTGCGTACAGTATTTTGTCAAAACTTTGAGCCATCTGTCCATCAAATCGACATCAGCGCTGATGGTCGAAGTTTTGACAGTTTCCGAGTGATACAAAAGAGCGTTGGAGCATGTTGAAAGAGCACACTTTGTCCATTTCTTGTCGGTGGTATTATGGACGACAGCAAACCTTGCAAATTAGATTCTCGTGATGATGCTCGAGCGTCGTGATAGCTACATGCAAGGGCACCGTGGCTGTGCTCAGGCTCTGTGGTCGCAGGTTCTTTGTGAGAAAAGTCGCCCCCATCATAGTGTGGATGTTGGACATTACAAACTTCCATAATGTTTCGTAGAGTAGAGTATAAATTTATACAGTATTAAATTAAAAGAGGTTAATCGATACTATGTACTATGGTAGTGTTTAGCACGGCTGAGCTAGCTATTTGAATCTGGTCGTTATATGCGATCTCCTTTCAGCTACAATGACCTCCATACACCTTAAAGCATCATTAGTGACTGGAATGTGGCATCTCTATGCTGCAAAGTCGCTTCGCCTCTCTATCACTCAGAACGTTAAAGGTCATGTGGGAATGATTCTTATTTCCATTCTCTGCGGCCATATAAGTGCTATACACTGTATTTGCATTATTATATAATGGAATTGTTGTGTGTTGGCTGTTAATTGCAAGAAGACTAATCTGGAGGGGACGTTAGTTGCATTGGGATGGAAAATCCTGTCTTTATTAATAATATTCACAATATAATATTACAAAGGTAATAAAGTTTAGAAGGACAATCCAACAGCTCCTCTGTTTCGAGAGGCGACGACGTGAGCAACTTTTTCAAGTTGCACGGCGGCGTGCCAAACATTTGGACGATAGGTGCAAGCGGTCTGGTTCTATGCGCTTAATCTGTTGAAACATTATGCCTCAGCGGCAAAGCATCGCTTTGCATTCCAAATTCACAATGGCAAAACAGGAAAAAGCTCCAGAGGCACCAGTTGCGACTATGCTGTCGTCTCGATAACGAGCTTGTCTTTCTCAATGATTTTCAGGCAGGTGAACGACGAGGAAGTATAAGTATGAAACAAATCTCTTTTCACAATTCGCCACGCTTGGATCTGTCTGGATATCTCGCGTTGCACGAACAGAACCAGGTTGCGGGACAACAGACAGATGAGGGGACGGACAGGCTCAACGAGATCTTTGATGTGAGACATCATGAAGAAAGGGGGCGACCCATTTGCGCATAAAGGCAGCTCACCGAAGCCTCAGTGCCCGTAACGTGGTCAAGAGGGCGACTTGTGAACGTAAGGAGAACATAATTTGAAGTGGTGCCGCTTAGTGCCACTAATTCGACCACAAGAAACGATCAGGACAAGTACAGTGTATTAAAAATGGGTGCCCATGCGCCATCGCATGTCCAACTGATTTGACAACGTGGGGGGAATCAAGAATGGATTAGTTGTTATGCAAATGAAGTGTTCTCTGGGTCCCCTTTAGATGAAAGAGGTACTACGTAGTACTAGTATGTTCGAAGTGATAGCCGAGGTGACACCGGCTTTGGCAATTGTTTCGCCCTTGCCACTCTTCAAGTAGCACACTCCATCCGCATGAAAGAACGCTCGGCAGCCGAGAGTCATGCGGCATTCCACGCAGCATTCAGCAGGCGACGCCTTGGCGAAGGCCTTCATGTCGTTGCCAACATATTCGACATCCTTCTCGACTCGAGAAGGATGTCGATCACTCGGCCCGTGTGAACGCCAGATTTGGACGTCGAGTTTGTCGGCCAGTCTTGTTTCATGTAGCACCAGCCATCTTGGGTCCAGCTGTACGCATCGCAGCAGCCTCCAACATCGAGTGTGGGCACCTTGTCAAGATCGTTGCCTCCAAAGTCGGTGTCTTTCCCAACGGCCGCGCAGGTTGGCAGAGTCAACGATGCGAATCCAGCTGCAGCTCCTGGCTTATTGATCGCCAAGCCTTTCGCACGCTTAAGGTAGCACACGCTTTCAAACCACACAAAGAGTTGGCAGCCAGGCGTCGCCTTGCAGTCATCCCAGCACAAATCAGGCGTCGAACGGTCCCCAACGGCCTTGATGTCGTTGCCTTGGTAGTCCGTATTCTTTTCAATAGCCGAGCATGACGAAGGGCTAGCATAGCCAGCGATGCGGCCACGGGAGCTGACTTTTTCGCCAGCCGAACTCTTGACATAGCACACGTTTTGGTACCAAACAAAGAACTTGCAAGCTGGGTTGGCTTGCCAGTCGGCGCAGCACAAGTCAGCAGATCCCCGAACGACGGATCCAATGTTATGGCCAGTGTAGTCGGCGTTTTTTTCTTCCAACGCAGAGCAAGTCGACGGTTGATCGCAGGCAAAGTAGGCCTTGCGGCCAGGGGCAGAGATCTTCTTCCCGATAGATCTCTTGAGGTAGCACGTGCCGTCGTACCAGACTACGACTTTGCATGCAATGCCCGACTGGCAGTCCGCACAGCATTCTTCTGGGGACGCACGTTTGGTGTATGCAAAGTCATGCCCCTCGTAGTCGGTGTCTTCTTGGACGTTGGCGCATGTTGTAGTCTTGGGGGCGAGCGTTGTGACAGGCGGCAACGTGGGCATCGAGATTGGGGGGGGCGGTCGTCACGGGCGACGACACAAAGCCAGCAGTGCGACCGGGGGAAGAGATGTTTTCACCCATCGATCTCTTCAAGTAGCACTTGCCTTCAAACCACACAATGAGTTTGCAAGCAATATGGTCTCGGGCGATATCGTCGCAGCAATCCTATGAGCCCGTGGCGGGGTCAGCGGTTAAAGTTTGTGTGGTGGGGACGGCAGTGGAGTTTGTGTGGTGGGGACGCCCGTGGCAAGGACAGCAATTGGAGGTTGTGTGGTGGGACAGCGGTTGGAGGTTGCGTAATAGGGACATAGGTCTCTCTGGGGACGAAGCCAGCAGTACGACCAGGCGAAGCAATCTTCTCGCCCACAGTGCTCTCCAAGTAGCATTTCCCTTCATACCACATGAATACTTTGCAGGCAATGACGGCAATCCGCGCAGCAGTCTACCGCAGTTTTACGCTCGGTATAACCATAGTCATGCTCGCCATAGTCGTTGTTTTCCTCCACCTTGGTGCAGATAGAATCAGCGGCAGAAATTCCTTGGATAGACGCTAGGGCAGTCGCAACCAGTGTTGTCAAAACGTAGAGGCGAACCATGTTCTCCTCTCCAACGCAAAACAACAAATGACGAATGACTTAGCCAAGGCACCGACGGCTAGACCAGGGCCATGAAGTTTTCACTTTGCACATTACTCACTTGCTGCTTGGAGGCTGCAATTTTGTCATTTTTCAGCCAGCTGACGGGTCTCAACACAATGATGGAAGTAGGAATGGATCTGCTGCTAGGTAACGCGTTATGGCCAGGCACGCATGGCTGTTAGAGCGCATTCATCATTCCCATGGCCTTTAACTATGGAAGCAGCTTGTTGCCTAGTGTTCCTATCTTGGTGAAAAAGGCGTTATCGTGTATTAAAAAGGTCGCCAACGATAAATCCTACTAGGTGAAGAGACTCTTCCCCGGTGAGCAAATCCAACCTCGTCAATGAAACACGCCGAATACAATTATCGACTGATTTAGATATGTAATGGAATGGAAATCGGATTGAAGTCTGGAGTGTTTTCATGTTCACAAGGTCGTAGCCGAGCTCACTGCCGAGTTGGCCTTCGTAGCTCCCTTGGCGGTCTTCAAGTAGCAATTTCCAGAAGCATACGAATACGCCTTGCAGCCATTGGCATTGCGGCACAAAGCACAGCAGTCGTCGGTGGACGCTGCCACGACGGGATACAAGTCGTTGCCAACGTAGTCGACACCTTGCTCAACTGGAGAGCATTTGTTGACACGAGCCGACGTCACGCCAGACTTGGCTGTTGGGTTTACTCGCGACGATTTCAAGTAGCAAGAGCCGTCTTGCGTCCAGCTGTAAGCATTGCAAGCCTTTTCGTTGATGCACGAAGTGCAGCAGCCACCAGCGTCGTTTGTACGAGCAGTGTAGAGATCTTGGCCTGGGTAATCGGTGTTGGCCTCGACTGCGCCACACGTTGGACCACTGAAATTGACGAAACCAGCGGTAGCTCCAGTCACCGTGGACTGCGCTCCCTTGGCGCTCTTGAGGTAGCAAGTGCCTTGGAACCACACAAAGAGCTGACAGCCAGGAGTGTTCTTGCAGTCATCGCAGCAGAGATCCGCCGATGCGCGTTGCGTCGATTTGATGTCGTTGCCATAGTAATCGGTGTTTGTTTGTAGAGTCGAGCATTGCGAAGACGATTGAGTAAAGCCAGCAGTACGTCCTGCCAAGGTGACCTTGGTGCCAGCCGCACTCTTCAGGTAGCAAGTGCCTTGGTACCAAACAAAGAGTTTGCACGCCAGATTGGCTCGACAGTCCGCACAGCAAAGATCCGCCGACGCGCGTTGCGTGGAGCCAACGTCGTTGCCAGTGTAGTCAGTGTCCTTTTCAAGCGTTGAGCAAGTCGCTGGTTGTGTCGACTCAAAGCCAGCTTGACGTCCGCTGGCTGATGTCTTTGTTCCCGCGGCGCTCTTGAGGTAGCATGTGCCTTGGTACCAGACAAACAACTTGCACGTATTGTTCTTCTTGCAGTCGTCACAGCAAGCTTGAGGAGACGCCTGCTGTGTGGAGCCAATATCGTTGCCAACGTAGTCGGTATCGGCTTCGATAGCGCTGCAGGTGTAAGGGGCAGGTGGTGGTGTCGTCAGGGGGACTTTCATCTGGGGATACGTGGCAAGCCTGCCCGACAAGCAAGCATTCACTTGACGTTGGAGTCGGACGTAGCCTTGCTCACCCCACCAAATTCCCCACTGGTTCTTGTACTTGATATAAGGCACGCCGTTCTCGGTCCCCGTGGCCACCGCGACGATCAAGTGGTCCGTCGTTGATGTCTCTTGGTTGTTGCAGTGGCTCAAGATGCCGCTTTGATACGCCATGAATTCTTCGCCAGCGTAGACAAAGACTGCAACAGGCTGGGCTTGCATCACACTAAGATAGGATGCTTCACCATATAGGTAAAGCGAGTTTTGGACGTTCACATTTTGTTTGGTGCAGGACGAGAGGCAGTCGTGCACATTGCCATCATCGCCAGAGATGTAGGGATAGTCCTTGAGAAGACAGACTGCATTCTTTGCCGCGTAGTCGATCGCAATCGCAGGGTAGCCGCTGACACAATTGCCAGCTCCAGAGCAGCTCACGATGTCTTGTTCGGACAACTTGACCAATCCACGGCCAGCCAAGCAATTCGCAGCTTCGATCGTCGCGGTTGCAGCAAACGCCCAGCAGCTTCCACACGCTCCTTGGTTCTGCACTGGGTGGATGCATCCCGATGTCGTCCAGTCAATGTCAGCGTCGAGACGACGGCTGGTCGATCCACCACTTTGAACTGGCGTAGTTGTTGTCGTCACATTCAAATTCGGTGGAGGCGCGGCGCCAAAGAGGTACTTGGCCTCTTCCTTGGTGACGAGAGCAAACGGTGTATTCATCGTAAACGTTGCGTGGGGATTGCGCTCCGCGTAGATCGGGAGCATGGCCTTCTTTGCTTTCCACCGGCGAAGCTTTTCACTCGTCTCGGATTGACCCATGATGGATTCCGGAGCAGTCTCTGGTACCAGCCCGAGTTGTTTGGCGTATTGTCCGTTCGGCGACGCTTCCCACGCCGCGAGCTCTTTTTCAAGCTCCGCGTCGGATGGATCAGTCGCTGCGAGTGCCAACGCCGCTAGCACTCCAAGGGTGAAGAATCGAAACATGATTGCAATTGCGCGGTTGAGCACCAATTGAAGAATGAGTTAGTTGCAACTATGGACATGTATATTTGGGTGTCACAGTGATGCCAAGACCGAGACGAAATTTCCACGCACCATTTCTGACCCCATCGGGTCAAAATTGTCAGTAGGAAGCAGTAATGGCCGCCTGAAACCAGCTCAGTGGTCGACAGCATGCCATCGTGAAGCAGCTCTCTCGATACTGTAGTCCTCTAGTCGTTGACGTGTGCTACGAACGGCAGGTTTAGTTCATCGTTGAATATTTCAATGCCAAGATGGAGAGTGTGCTCTGCAGGTTTGGTCATTTGATCCAGTCTGAATCGTTGGATTTATGAAATTTTCGCACGAGATCCTGTCGAGAACGAAACCGCTTCTCCGGTGTTCCAGACGAGACGAAGACACGAACGACCCCAAGCGTGGATGCATGTTCCATGCGTTTGTAGCTTTATAATGCTCTACTTCTACATTCTAGCGTTTCATTGGTTGAAATAGGCTGATATACCATCTGATGGTGTGTTCACTCCACCAGCCAGTTATCGTTCGTTCCCTTTGACGTCATGGCTAAACGAAGCCACCAAGATATACCGACGACATCGACAGAACGCAGCTCCATTTCAAAGATTCCATGTCACCCATGACTTTGCTGCTTTAGAAATTTCCAGCCCAACTGCAAGGTTACAGATGAGCAGCGATTGTTTGGGTTACGATGCCAAACCATGCACCGCTTACACCATTGCATGATATATGCTGTTAGAAAGTGAAATGGCCAGGATAGCCCGGTAAAGCCCAGCTCTACAAATGCTCAAGGGCATCGCTAACGTTACATGATGCCGTCACATCCCTCGCCTTACAAGCTTCAATCAGTGTCGCAGAAGGGCAGAGATCACAGCTCTCCGTGAAAATTTCGCCTCCTCACTACGATAGAACCAAGTCCCACGTCGTTCTCAAGATGGCACAAGACTCCGGCGTGATCTTTTCATTCTTGCAATTTCGCTCGACCGCGCACGCACTGCAATCATGTGGAGACTCTTGTCGCTTGGATCGATGTTGGCTGTATCTCTGGCTTTGGTTGATCCATCGGACTCTGAGCTCCAGAAGGAACTCGCTGCTTGGGAGGCGTCACCGAACGGTCAATACGCTGCGCGACTTGGACTTGTGCCCAAGTCAAGCCAGGAATCGATTATGAGTGAAGACGCTGCGCTCAATGAAAAGCTCAAACGGTGGAAAGCCAAGAAAGCCATGCTGCCAATCTACGCCCAACGCAATCCCTACGCAAAGTTCACGATGAACACGCCATTTGCACTTGTCACCAAGGACGAGGCCAAGTTCATTTTTGGCGCTGCGCCCCCACCGAATTTGATTGCCAACGCTACTACGGCAGCACCAGTGCAAACTGGCAAGGCGAACTCCCGTCGACTAGCCGCTGACATTGACTGGATGCCATCTGGCTGTATCAATCCCGTTCAAGACCAAGGGCATTGTGGTAGTTGCTGGGCCTTTGGGGCGACAGCAACGATCGAAGCTGCCATTTGTTTATCTGGCGGTGGTTTGATCAAACTATCGGAGCAAGAACTCGTAAGCTGCGCTGGAGCTGGCGATTGCACTGGAGGTGTAACTTCTGGTGCTATCGACTATGCAGCAATGAATGGCGTCTGTCTTCTCAAGGATTATCCATATATCTCTGGCATCGATTATGTTACGCACGACTGCGTCAAGTCTTGCACGAAGCAAAAGCTAAATATTGACAGCTCTGTCTACGTTATTGGCGAAGACGAAATCCTCACGGCTTTGCAAACCCAGCCATTAGCTGTCTTCTTGTATGCTGGCGAAGAATTCATGGCGTATCAAAGCGGCATCTTAAGCCATTGCAACAACCAAGAAACACACACTACGGACCACATGATCGTCGCGGTGGCCACGGGAACCGACAATGGCGTACCTTTTATCAAGTACAAGAACCAGTGGGGGACTTGGTGGGGGGAACAAGGCTACGTCCGACTCCAACGCCAAGTAAATGCTTGCCTGTCTGGTGAGCTCGCAAATTATCCGCGGATGAAAACTCCACTGACCACGCGACCCCCTGCACCTTACACCTGCAGCGCTATCGAAGCCGATACCGACTACGTTGGCAACGATATTGGCTCCACACAGCAGGCGTCTCCTCAAGCTTGCTGTGACGACTGCAAGAAGAACAATACGTGCAAGTTGTTTGTCTGGTACCAAGGCACATGCTACCTCAAGAGCGCCGCGGGAACAAAGACATCAGCCAGCGGACGTCAAGCTGGCTTTGAGTCGACACAACCAGCGACTTGCTCAACGCTTGAAAAGGACACTGACTACAATGGCAACGACGTTGGCTCCACGCAACGCGCGTCGGCGGATCTTTGCTGTGCGGACTGTCGAGCCAATCTGGCGTGCAAACTCTTTGTTTGGTACCAAGGCACTTGCTACCTGAAGAGTGCGGCTGGCACCAAGGTCACCTTGGCAGGACGTACTGCTGGCTTTACTCAATCGTCTTCGCAATGCTCGACTCTACAAACAAACACCGATTACTATGGCAACGACATCAAATCGACGCAACGCGCATCGGCGGATCTCTGCTGCGATGACTGCAAGAACACTCCTGGCTGTCAGCTCTTTGTGTGGTTCCAAGGCACTTGCTACCTCAAGAGCGCCAAGGGAGCGCAGTCCACGGTGACTGGAGCTACCGCTGGTTTCGTCAATTTCAGTGGTCCAACGTGTGGCGCAGTCGAGGCCAACACCGATTACCCAGGCCAAGATCTCTACACTGCTCGTACAAACGACGCTGGTGGCTGCTGCACTTCGTGCATCAACGAAAAGGCTTGCAATGCTTACAGCTGGACGCAAGACGGCTCTTGCTACTTGAAATCGTCGCGAGTAAACCCAACAGCCAAGTCTGGCGTGACGTCGGCTCGTGTCAACAAATGCTCTCCAGTTGAGCAAGGTGTCGACTACGTTGGCAACGACTTGTATCCCGTCGTGGCAGCGTCCACCGACGACTGCTGTGCTTTGTGCCGCAATGCCAATGGCTGCAAGGCGTATTCGTATGCTTCTGGAAATTGCTACTTGAAGACCGCCAAGGGAGCTACGAAGGCCAACTCGGCAGTGAGCTCGGCTACGACCTTGTGAACATGAAAACACTCCAGACTTCAATCCGATTTCCATTCCATTACATATCTAAATCAGTCGATAATTGTATTCTGCGTGTGTCAACCCAAGTACTTGTACGTGTACTGTCCCCCCCTGACTTCCGGCCACAGATACCTTCGACAAGGCAAGTTAATCTGACACTGGTTAGCCAGCTAGGGGGAAAACGTCTCGCCTCTCTCCTAGTTGCTACCTTTCACTAAAGTAAAAACTACTGAAGGAAACCACTCAACTAAGTAAACTACAATGCATTGCAACCACACGACGGTTCACAAAAGGCAGCGGGTCAAACTAACGCGCGACCCTAACTGCTCTGCACAGCAGAACACTTCCCTTTCTACGGCAAACCTAGGCTGTCCATCATATCGGACACGGCCTCGTCATGCCTGTGGCTTTCGCACCACTTTGCAAAGACAACAGGGAGTTGTCGAGGCAGAGTTTCCGAAATTATTACCTATTATTTATTTCATGATTGGATACTATTAATAGTGTGACGATGCACACTCAAAATTTGGAAAAGTGATACTTCTTGGTGAAAATATAGTATCAAAAGCGAAATGATATCAAAAGTGATATTTCATTTGGAATGTCATGTTTGACTTGCTGGGATTGATCGACGGGATTGCATTGCCTACAAGACCAACTACCCTACTTGTTACCTCAAGAACATCATGAAACAAGTGTATTATCACTGTTAAAGGTCCACTGCCGGATACTTACGCTTGCGTGAGGATTGATTATGAGTCTTTTGTTGCTTGAGCTTCTGTGGTGGTTGTCTGTTTCTGTGCATTGCATCCGAGTCCTGGTCGCTGTAGTCGCTTTCCTCGCGTTCGCTCTCTTCTTCATATTCTGATGTGGACGACACTAAAGTGAAAACCTCGGTGCCATCGTCCAAGGTGTAAGGTCGAACTCTTTGGGTCGGCTTGACAAACTTGGGTGGTGGGTTTTTGGTTTTTGCTTGCCCTTGGGAAGCCGCGACTTTACCTTTGGCTTTGCCTCAGCAAGGTGACCGATTTTCTCGCAGGATTCGTCCTCTTCGTCGTTTTGTCTTCCTTGCTTCTTCCGCCACGCTACGTGGGTCCATATTTTACAAGTCAACTTGGCACACCGATATTCACGGAATGTGGCAGGATAAACGCAAGTAATATGACGGTGCTTTTCAGGATCCTGGTCAAAGTGTTGGCCCGTCTAGCGGAAAGGGCAATGGACGTATGAATTCTGACATGGGACGTGAGTTGCAGTCCGCTGGGAGAGACACAGGCGTTGAGAATTGTCGACGGATGGCGCTGGACCACCCTGCAGCCTCTGCGCAAACAGTTTGTCGATGTCGGCCAGACAGATTGGAGCAGTCGTCTTTGCAAAAACATCGGCGCTATCGTCTTTGACCTTGGTTAGGTCAGCGCGAGCCTTTACAGCCTTTCTCAAGCGAGAAACACGGTTGGTAGTCTGCACCAAGTCCGCTTGGAGGGTCTCGCAGATGCCTTGAAGTGTGTCGTGGCTGTTGACGAGTCGCGCTATCAATTTGGCTTGATTGCCAATAAGCTCTTCAGCGGCCTCGAGTTTTGTTTCCACCTTGCGCGTTGCTCTACTGCCATTGTTGACTTGATTGCTGAGGTTGTGGACGCTACGGCGCAAACGTCGAAGTTTCATCCATGCGCTTTCATGGCTGAACGCTCCTGGCCCCAAGGCACCGCCCATTTGCAAAGCCGTCTCATTTTGACCGCCCCCGTCGTTGGTATCGTTGTCAAGCGTATCGTTCTTGGCCGGCTTTCGCTTGGTCAGTGCTCGAGATATTCTCTTGACTTGCTTGCCTTTCGACGACGATGGATCCAAACTTGAAAAGCATCAGCAGATCTTACAAAGGACTCCAGAGCCGCCGCCTTCACAGGTCCTTTCGCTTTGGGCTTCGCCGCTTGTGGTCGTCGGCTGAACCGATCGGTTGTTCCCTTCATTTTTGGATGGCGAAGCCATGATATGCAGAGCCAAGAGATGGGTCTGTTGGAGGACAAGAGAAAATGTCAGTGGAAGCGTTTGACAAAGCCTGTCGGAACTGTTGATCCGACCTTTCTTTCAACGCGGAAACCAGATCATGACAACACGTCGGTCATGAGTGAGAGAAGACGAATTTGATTGGATATTCAAGGCCAACACGCTAGGTGTGTCATTAGACGATCTGCAAGTGACCAGCTCGAGGACAGTGGGGCTCATTGCACGTGTGTCCAGCAAGCGTGTCCTATAACAGCCTGCCTGTCTGTGGACAGCCGCGAAAAAGGACAGAAACCGTGCAATATCAGTGCCTGTCTACAAGAGAGAGCGACAAGTAATCACAATCGCCACACAGACCAGCCGAGTTTGAACTTTATCTTAGCCTTGCATAAGTTCATGTAAATACACTTTCCCTTTTGCAGTGAATGCCTCACAAGCGTTGAGTGTTTGGAGCTGTCTAAGCAACGAAAGTAATCAAGGCCAAGACAGCGAGAAGCAGTTGCTGTGACTGGAGGCCAAAAAGCAGCATCAACCCCCTACCCACATCGCCCTCTACCAGTTCGAGCCGAGTCCTCGAATAGATCTCGGGCCACAGATCCATTGCACACGTGACAAGAGCAGCGTCTTTGTCTATCGTCGTGTGCCCACGAAGTAAAACCCCTCACGTCCGTCAAGCTATTGCGACCTGTCACCTACAAAGTCGCCGTACCTTGCTTATCCCTCTGTTGTTGTTTGCTCAGTTCACTTGCGCCTCCGTTGCAGTCCCTGATACGCACGGAAGTTCACGAGAAACTTTGTTTTCACCAGCATTATCGTTCATAGCCCTCGCAAAGCCCACAGAACCCCCTGCGCGACTTGCGAAGTCTTTTTGCCCTTTGTATGTCTAAATTCAGCCTCAAGCGTTTTTGACATTTTCCAAGTGTCTCATTGAGGTCCTCTCCCTCAAAGAATCTGAAAATTTAAGTCTTTGTCGATCAATTCACGACACTAGTATTTACAAATAAATAACTTGATACATTCGCTGGCAGGAATAAATATATTCACACAAAAGAATATATTTATGTATATTAACTAAGGCTAATCTAACCTTCATTAATTTTTTCATTGACAATTGTCTTGATATACCGACTGCGAGGAAGATATTGTTAAGGTTGTTGTCCATAATGACCAAGTGTGAAGTGAGGATGAGAATGCAGTCATTTGGAATCCCCATTTCGATTACTTTAAACAATTATCCGGTTACCAACTCAGATGTGAATGTGGACTTGGAAACCAGGGCCTAATGAACATCCAACAAGAAAGAGTTCGCATTCAGGAACACTTGGGGTTTGCAGTTGTTTGGAAGCACATTATGGCGTCGATCTACAAACGCATTCTTCACTCTCGAGAACAAACGTTCGCAGACGTTTGATGTTGGGAGAAGAAAGCGCAAATCGCAATAGGTAGCTTCAGTTGTCTTCATCTTCAAAGCTCTGTCGAGGATAGAATTTCCAACACTAATGTCGTCAGAATTTGAGGCATCAGTCACTAAGTGACTTACATCCCTTCATACTTCATCACTCGACAATAAATTGACTTCACGAGTCAGGATCTTCACAATGCCTTTTAATACGTAGGTGAGTGAATCACATGCGCGCCAATGGCTAAGCACTCAACAGTCTCGCGATAATCGAGGATTACCTCGTCGAAAATAGATCGCACTTGGGAAAAGCACATTGAGTCGGATTGCAGCGCTTTCATGACCTTGTCGAATTCACCAAGCTTTCAAGCCAAATTAATCTATCCGTCATCTTGTTTTCGATGCAGGAAATTCAAACCCGGATAATCATAGGCCATCGTACGGATAAACTGCAACGGGGCCGTTGCTAGCCAAGCCAATGAAGTCACGTCAAAGCCAAGACGTGTTATAAGAACACCGGGTTATAAGAACCCATCGAAGCAAGATTGAAGTTGGAAGCTCTGGGAGCTTCCAAGCGAGACTCACGCGACGCAAGGCGTGTACACGCGTGAGCAACGAAGCTCGGAGCGATGTGGCTCATCAAGGAAGAAGTATGCGTGTAAAGCAGCGAGTGCTTTATCATCGAAGGATGACGCGTGAGTCGCGACGTCGAACGACGTGAAGTTCGCTTGTTGTTAGTGCGCGGCTGCGAGTGGCGCGATGTGGTTAAACAAGCGCCAAACCTGGGCAAACGAAATTTATCCTTCAAATCAAGATCAACCAAGTAGACTGAGCTCTAAGATCGGTAATCAATCTATAAAATCCGACTTCTACGTATTGACGACTGCGGAACGACAACACTACACTGTAAGATTAGTGTCTATGCTACGCAGACCAGAATTCGGACAAATAACGAAAAACTAACACAATTTTTCATTTCATTTTCAACGCAAATGCAAGAGCAGTCGACTCCCCCTCTTTCAAGCACGGCATCTCACAGTGAAATATCAGATCAACTTCCTCAGCAACGACGCACGGGTCGCCCTGTTAGCGATGTATGGGCATGTCTCATCAGTCATGTTATTACATGTGAATACACAACGATGCTAATCAAAGCTTTGTGGGTCACAGTCAAAGTGAAAGACGCAAAGAGCACAACACGTCGGAAATATTGGGGGTATTTTTACACCGCGGAAGTCACGACGCACAAGTCTCGCAACTCCAAACAACAAGACCAAATTCGAACCTGATAAAAATCAATTTGCGCTTGACCTAGCAAATGTCATCCACAGCATGGGACTTCCCTTCAGAGCTGTCGAAAATGAGCATTTTCAACTCTTCATACAGCGTTACTTGCCTCAGTTCCAAGTGCCAACACGAGAACGAATCGGTGGTGATCTTCTGGGCAAAGTTTACCTTTTGGAGAAAAAATCAGTCATTGAGCATCTTCAGACGCAACGTTATCTCTCTGTGGTAACGGACGGCTGGACTGACCCAAACAACAATTACGTCGTGAATTTCATGGTGGTGACACCTAGTATGCGGCCAAAGTTTTGGTCATCCGTTCGAACGGAAGATGCTGCCCACGATGCTAGCACAATAAGCAAGAAGTTACTCGAGGTCATTGATGACATAGAACGGGCTTATGGCAACTTTAAAGCTTGTAGCGTTGTCACAGACAATGCTTCAGTGATGACCAAAGTGTGGCATGAGCTACAAATTTTGAAGCCATGGATTATATGCAACGGATGTGCTGCACACGCGTCGAATCTTATTATTGGGAAGCTCTTTGATGTCAAGTTTGCATCTGGCATCTTTTATGATAAACTGTCCAAGGCAAAGGTGCTCACCAAATTTCTCAAGAAACGCACAGCTTTATCGTTTCGGTTTCGGGAACAACAAAAGCTTTCGATCCCACGTGGCTAGACCCGTCATGCTCAGTCTCTCCCCGTGTCGACTCGCTGGTACTCGAGCGAACATTGTATTCGCAATGTTGTCCGAAATCAAGAAGTCTTTGACGCTATGTTTAGCGACGAGGATTTTGTTTCGCGCTATTAGCATGGACACTCTAAAGACAAGCTATCTGAAGTCATGGAGATTCTTGCAGACCTCATATTTTGTCATCAAGCCAAGCATATCTTGAGCTATACTGAACCAATAACCAATGCATTGACAATCCTTGCGCGCGATAAAAGCTTTGGATCAATGGTTTATGAGCAATTCAAATGTATGCTGACTCATCCTGTCTATGGATCTCAAGAAGAGCGCAATGAGGTCCAAAGGGACATCATTGACGTGATCCGATCTCGCTGGAGGAGCTTCCACACGTCTCTTATGCTTGTTTCCTTTCTCCTGAATCCAACAAAAAGTCTGCACGAATTTTTGCTAGATGATAAATGTATTGCGATCGGCGCTGCCCCGCATGTTGCTGAGAAGGCGGGATACACGGGCAACCGACTCAAGAACTTCAAGAAAGAGCTGGAGAACTTTGTTGCCAAGAAGGATCAATGGCCAATTGAAGTACTAAATCGAAACCACACAAAGAGTCCAACCTTGTGGTGGATCTGATACACCGATCTTTTACTCTTCGCTCAACGTCTCTTTAGCATACCAACGTCGTCAGCTTCGAGTGAACGCTCATGGAGCATCCACGGATTCATTCACAGCAAAAATCGAAATAGACTTGATCCAAGCAAAGTCGAGATATTTGCATTCATATACGCGAATCAAGGGATTAAGGATCCTGTAGATCCAAGTTTCTGTCAAAAGCGCGAGTATTTGTACAACCCAACAAAGCCGGCGCAGCCCGGAGATGGCGACTCAGACGACGAGATTCCAGTGCGATGGTGTCTGAATGAAAAAGACGATGATTACGATGATGACGGTCTCGACATCGAGCCTCTGAGAAAAAGAAAAAAACCAGCGTCGCGCCCACTACGCTTTGAAACCAAGCCAACGAGGTATTCAGACGATATCCAGTCCCATGAGACTCAAAGGCCCTTACCAGCCCACCATGCCAGACTTTGGTTGATCGCTACTGTTTCTAAAGTAAATCGTTTTGATATCACAGAGTTGAGTTCTAAGGCCACATACATACACACGTTGGTAGTCATAAGGCCATTTAAGCCTATTTGAGAATGATTTGGACTCGATACAGTCCAGCTTTGGCTCTGTGTCCTCAGCCAACTCAACACGACTGTCGTTTATATCGTGTCTGGGCTAGAGGATACAAACAAGAGAATTGAAATACGATCTTGCGCGTGTTCTCATCTATTGATACGGCCAAAAGCACATCAAATTGTGGCCTCCCTCGCGAATAAGGTCTAACTATATCAGCAGTCTCATCATCTATCTAAATAGTGGTCTCGACTTATCATCTCTTCATCGCCAGTACACATTCAATACCGTTTGACAGGAATTCAGGGTAGTATCTCGGTCAATGGATGAAATCATCTTGGCTCATCTCATTGCAGAAAAGTGTCTGCTCAATTTCATGTTGCAAGGGAGGCTCGACAAATTTTGAGACCTCTGCCCTGTCTTCATTTCTATCTGATGTATAACCATACATGAAAAACACGTCTCTTTCTCGACACACTTAAATTGTATTACGAAGTTCCGTGGATGTAGCGGATAGTACCATCGTCTCGAGTCGGCACACTATAAAGGCAATTTTGTGCGAGTATAGCTGTACTTGGTGAAGCAACCAAGCCATACGCGCGGTGATTGACGTTCTAGATATCGGCTGGATGGTCTAGAATCTTATCACATGTCAAGACATGTGTGCAAAGCAGGTGCAAGGCGTGAAATGACAATTGTACTTAATTGCCCCGATCAAGGGTGGGGCAAATGACAACCCCTATTATATATTAAAAATGAATCATCACCACACGCGTACTTGGTACGTTTGACACTTGCTTTCTCATGGAAATTTAAATTGCCTTAATGTCATCTGCACATGACGTCTCGTGGCGAAATGTCGTGTCTCATTCACCAGGCACAATACACATCAGTTGCCTGATCTGCCAAATTTCAACACGATTCGAGATGGTGCTCACTGTAGCGAGCAATAAAATACACCACGACCACGATTACTTTGTCTACAATATTGCTAAAAGAATCGCCAAACTCGAAACCCTGACAATCAATCGATGCAGTCAAACGATGCAGGAACGTATGACATCAAAATAGGTCCTTAATTTCATGAAAACGCACTCCTGCATCGATCAAAGCATTGTGATCCGCTGTCAGGTCAACGAGGGAACACAAAGAGATTATCGTCAATGGTACACTGTGGCATATTTATTCCAAGCGACAAGGTCTAAATATAAACGTGATCAAAATCAAGTTAGCTGTCCTGGCAAACGTCGTCCACAATTTGGGACTTCCGTTCTGAGATATTGAAAATGAGAGCATATTTCATTGCTCGTGTAGTGTTATGTACCAGGCCTATGAACATCTTCGGACACCATGATATATCTCTGTCATGACGGGTGGCTGGACTGACACCACCAACAACAGCGTCGTCAATTTCATGGTACTGACATCTATTAATAGTATGCGTTCGATGTGTTGGCCGTCCGTTTAAACGGAAGATGTGGCTCATGACGCAACCACGATAAGCAAGAAGTTACTCGAGGACATTGATACGTTAACGATAAAGTTTGTAGCGTTGTCACAAACAACGCTTCAGTTATCACCAGCTTGGCAAGAGCTACAAATTTTGAAACCATGGATTTTGTGTCGTGGAAGTGCTACGTTAACGTCAAATCTTATTGTTGGGAAGCTCTTTGATGCCCAGTGTGCGTCGAGAACAGCAGAAGCTTTCGATCCCACGTGGCCAGCCCCGTCGGGCTCTGTCTCTCCCCTTGTCGACTCGCTGGTTCTCGAGTGAAAATTGTATTCGCAAGGCAGATGTCAAGTTGGGAAGCGACATGAAATTATCGGGACTGGTAAATTGGGCCGAAGTTTAAGCCACGAAAGTCACGACACACAAGGATCGCAACCGATATTCCGTGCTTGAAGTCGATCTGGTCAGACACAAAATGCACTAGACTTACCGGCGCAATCCACTGATTGTGGGTTTCCGTCCCGACATTGCGGACTTCAAGGAATAGTTTTCTCAAAGGCAAGTTCCTTCGCTGAACGTGTGCCACGTAGATATGGCATAATTAGTGAAGTGAGTCATTGTGGTCCTCGCACAAATACGATGTGAGTTTCGTGGTGATGACCCTCATAAGGCATCCGATATCAGAGATCTCTATCAGAGCAAAAGTCTCAGGTTAAGACGCCATTCTAGGGTCGCGTAGTGTGTTCTGGTTTATTACATGTCAATCAGGCATGCTGGGGAACCGATTATATACGTATCATATCGATACGATGATATCCTGGGGTAATCTCATGATTGCCCTCACTGCGATTCTCTTCTCAATATGGTGTCCCATTGGAACCATCTGGCGTTTCTTCTGAAACGACCCAACGGCTGCCATCCATCCATTTCGTCGGTGGCTATATTTAGGCGGCCGTTGGGAGAGGTCTCTAGGTCTTAGATACCCGAGCCTTTCTCGATTTAACCAACTATTGAATATACACAAGCATACCCCGGGCGACTGAACCGGTCTCCCCTATCTGAGTGCCTTTTGTCTATTTCGCGCGACTCAGCACAGGTCGATTGCTATATTCAACGAGATCTGTCGTGGCGACCGCGTAGTTTTAGCATTTCTAATCATGCTTAAGGTTTGTGACAATACAATGTTACAGCAATTGATTTTGAACAAGTGGACAAGCGGTTGATTCATGAGGAGATATCGATGACGACGTTTCATCAGACATCTTTTACGATATGTACTTCAAACAAACACTCACCAAGGTGGTGAAGAAATGCAGGTTGTCTCATAACTGCTTGAGTATACCCCCAGTCCCGAGTGAGGAGCCCCGTCTCTCAAGTCTCCTTATGTCGACTTGTCAATAGTCGATTGAGTTCTGCATTCTCGAGATAAATTCCCACTGTCCTTCTCAAGAAACATGTATACGATACTTAGCCTGAAAAATACACCGCGACGTCTAATTTATATAGTACAAACGAGACTGCACGAGATCTTTCGCTTTGTTGAGTTTAACACGAGGGTGGATCACATGCACACTCTTTTTCTCGACGAGACGGGACACTAACGAGGCCCTTTGCCTTTGAAACAGAAATACCGGCATTGAAATACTATTTCAGGTCTCACAACAGTGTCAGTTGTTCTGACAATATCGTGACGCACCATGAGGGACATTGACGACTGAATTTCCCCTGTGTATCATGCACTGCATTTTCAATTGCCTTCTGGGGCGATTCTAAGCGACTAGCTGTCCACGATGTCTGATATTCATCTCTGAACTCCAGAGTCCAAATGTCTCAATTCTCCACTCTATAGATTCGATCACAAGCTTCATGAAGTCTAGACCTTTCAACGAAAACGCACCAGTCTCAGCTTGGATAGTCTCTATTCAATGTCAATTCATGTACTCACTGAAGTTTGCGATCTCCAAACCCTCGTGTTCACTGTAGGAAGTGAGAGAGCAGAGAGCTCTGCCTGTTGCATATGGCCGAGTCCAGATAACCCTTTTTAACACATGTTAAAAAGTAATGTGACATTTTGTGAAAAATTGGTCAAAAGGTTTTAACTATTAATTAACGTGTTAAAAAGCAACTCTTGTCATATGGCGGTACAAGCTGCTGAGTCTCCATGTCGTAGTCAGTGACCACACAAGTGATCTGATCTGGTCCTGGCCAGCGACATTTGCGATGGTGGACTCGACGTCCTCGAAACATTGTATGGTCTTGCGACCATCCGACTAGGCTTAGCGCAACACGCGCTAGCGCTTTCTTCTTGCTGCTGCCTGCAGCCTTGACTGCGACGACGAGCAAACGTCGGAGCGGATCGATCAACTTGTTGTAGTCCGGAATGCTGGCACGCATCCAGTTCGTTGCACATTCGAACTGCTGCAGGTCCGCAGCAGTCGTAGAAAGCGCCAGGTCAATCAGACCTTGGATTCGGCGATTGAGTCACGCCGGCGGCAGAGATGATCTTGCCACACCACTCGGCTTCGGCCGAGTAGAAATGGCACTTTTTGGTACTTAGCTTCAGGCCGAACTCGGCACACGTAGCTGTAACTTGATTGAGAAGGTCAAGTAAGCTCGCCACAGACTTGGCGGAGTCTAATATATCGCCGAGCCACTCGAGTAACCCGCAGAATAGCAGCTCGCCAAGCATTTCATGGACGACAGACTGGCAGTACGCCACTGCGTCAGTCTGTCCCATGAGCACGCGTGTTGGCGTGTACACACCAAACGACCTCATAAACGAAAAGAACTCTTGCGAGTCCGCATGCAGCGGCAGCTGCCAGTATCGCTTGGTCCAGTCCAAGGTGAAACACGCCTTCGTGCCGACCAAACACGCCATGGCGCTATCGAGATTGGGCATTGGCCATGACATTAGCTCAGTGCAGGCATTGATCGGACGACTGTCGATCGTCATCCGCAATGCACCGGTGTCTCTTTTTGAGGAGCAACGGCCCATGTGGTCCTGTTGTTCTTGTAGACCATGTCATTGGCCTCCACGGCAGCTACATGTTCGCGCATATATTCCAAGTGGGCTGGTGAGTATCGCCGCATGCCACACTTCACAGGATTTGAGTCAGGCTTGCCTTGAGGCTTCAAGGGCTCAACCTTCAAAGTCGGGTCGTTGCCCAGGTCTTCTCGAAACACATCCACGTCTCTCGACAGCAGGCTTTCCAGTCGCTCTGTTTCTTCAACTGTGAGACTGCGCGCCTGCGCGTCAGCAACCTTAGACATAAAGATGCCTAATACAGCCTTTTTTTCATCTTGCGACGTTCTTCTTCTCTTCCGTCGCCTGTTGGCCGCCACAGCGGGCGTGGCGCACTCCATGCCGTCACTCTCGTCGAGCTGAGGCTCGCGCGACTCGCGGCCGTCTGCCATGAGTTGTTGAATTCTAGCCTGGCCCGTGAGGATCTGGCTTGCCTCTGAGGAAATATCCCACTCAGCATTCTGCTATCGTGCTCCGACGAGCAGATCGTCCGCGGAGAATCCCAGGACCTCCATGAAGGGTCGGCTGATGATCAGCACGATCAACGACGACGTGTCGTCGACCCAGGCTTGTAGGACACGTAGCGCAAGCGATCCACAGGCCGTCTCTAATGTTACAGAGGTGAACTTCACACTCCGTTGCATCTCAAACGCCGCATCTGCGCCGTAAGGATATCACGGCTTGTCGTGAATCGCGACCGCAACACCTACGCCTTTCGCATCTAGTGCGGCATCGCTCCGGCATGTCACCGACAACTTGAACGGCGTCATGCCATTTCTTCAGCTGCGCATCTAGAAGCTTCAGCGCCTCGCCTGGCGCTGCCTTAGGACAGTCAACGACGCGGTGACTAGCATCACCGCACTTCATGCAGCCGAGATTCTTCTTCGGCTTCGCGCTTCCTTCGACTTCTCGGCGGCTGACTTGGCCTTTTCCGTCGCCTCTTGCACCAGCATCTGGCTGAGCTCGACCGTCACCCCGACAGCCGTCGCCTCCTCTGCCATCGCGCTACGCTTCTGCCTTTGGAGCAACTGTAGGCGTAGGAGTCTCGTCGAGACCGACGTACATCTGGAAGTCTGAAGCATACTGCCGCAACCAGTTCATGGAGCGAAATACATCGCTTTTCAGATCCTTGTTCTTCTGGAGCTATAGTGGTTTCTGAACTGCTATTTAAGCTCGTCTAGCATGCGTCCAATTCTGGACTCTGCGTCAAGAATTTTCGTATCGAAACGCACGACACTAGTTAAACGCCTTTTCAGGACATGTAAGTCTAAGAGTACTTCTTCAACAGCCGTGTGGAACCACGCGATCCATTGAACTTCAATCACCACGTGTGACCTTTGTTAAATCAAATCATGTGATGCACCGCTTGGACGGCGGGTCCATGCAAGCTCTCACTAACATAGCGATCGGGGGTGAGTCCTCGCTCTGCAACACATTAATCTGAGACAAATAACGCTAGTACTCACGCCTAAATTCCACGGCTCGGTATCGTTGATCCTTTCCTGGTCGGAAGATGCGGAATAGCCGGTGCAAGCCAGCCTTATGCACGGCGGTATCCGGCGTCACTCCCCTTATCCGTATCCTCAGGAAGAAGGTTCTCGTGCGCTTCACGTTAGACAGGCACGTCTTCAGTTGGCGAAGCCTCTGGCTCGGCAGGAGTGCTCGCTGGCTAGGCGAACTTTCGCCATATGTTTCAGTGGTAAACACATACCCCCTGAATCTTCCATCAAACGGGGTTCCCGTCGTCCTGGTGACCTTAACTAATTGCGCACCTCACGCCGGTCCTGGCGTCATCGAGGCTGCTCGTCACCATCACACGTCCGCGAGAGGCTTCGATCCACTTCAGTCGAACCGTCTTCGGTAGATTCTCCATGTTGCATGTGTCTTAGCTTGACTGAGCTAAATATATCTTTGTATTGTCTGCCGCGGCGTCCGGCCACAGATACCTTCAACAATGCAAGTATATCTGACACTGGTTAGCCAGCTAGGGGGAAAACGACTTCGTTCCCCTCACTCTTACTGACTAAAGTTCACTAAAGTAACTACTATTAAAGGAAGCCACTCAACTTAGTAATCTACAATACAAAGCAACCACACGACGGCTCACAAAAGGCAGCAAGTCAAACTAACGCGCGACCCTGGCTGCTCTGCACAGCAGAACAGTACTGTTGATGAGATTCGATATGCTGACCGGGAACATTGTTCGAAATACGCACGAGCATTTGTAGCCTACATGCCGACTTGCATGTTTTCCATTCGTTCAGCCCATGAATATAACAGGGAACTGCAACTTTTGCATTCCCAACGAGCTTTGCTAGTGTTCCTTTTTTTAACAATTAAATGTAATTCTCGACATGTTTGAGTTTGCTCCATTAGTTTCATCCCCTCGCACATTTGGAAAGATGGCAAAAATGTCATCAAGACTTTTGTCACAAGTTTGTCCCTTTTGTGCGCGAGAGGATACATTTCGCAAGCCTCTGCTATTGACAACGAGGTGAAGAGACCTCTTCCACTGCCCGGTGAGCAAATCCAATCTCCTCAACCGTACTAGCACTTGGGTTGACACACGCAGAATACAATTATCGACTGATTTAGATATGTAATGGAATGGAAATCGAATTGATGTCTGAAGTGTTTTCACGTTCACAAGGTCGTAGCTGAGCTCACCGCTGAGTTGGCCTTCGTAGCTCCCTTGGCGGTCTTCAAGTAGCAATTTCCAGAAGCATACGAATACGCCTTGCAGCCATTGGCATTGCGGCACAAAGCACAGCAGTCGTCGGTGGACGCTGCCACGACGGGATACAAGTCGTTGCCAACGTAGTCGACACCTTGCTCAACTGGAGAGCATTTGTTGACACGAGCCGACGTCACGCCAGACTTGGCTGTTGGGTTTACTCGCGACGATTTCAAGTAGCAAGAGCCGTCTTGCGTCCAGCTGTAAGCATTGCAAGCCTTTTCGTTGATGCACGAAGTGCAGCAGCCACCAGCGTCGTTTGTACGAGCAGTGTAGAGATCTTGGCCTGGGTAATCGGTGTTGGCCTCGACTGCGCCACACGTTGGACCACTGAAATTGACGAAACCAGCGGTAGCTCCAGTCACCGTGGACTGCGCTCCCTTGGCGCTCTTGAGGTAGCAAGTGCCTTGGAACCACACAAAGAGCTGACAGCCAGGAGTGTTCTTGCAGTCATCGCAGCAGAGATCCGCCGATGCGCGTTGCGTCGATTTGATGTCGTTGCCATAGTAATCGGTGTTTGTTTGTAGAGTCGAGCATTGCGAAGACGATTGAGTAAAGCCAGCAGTACGTCCTGCCAAGGTGACCTTGGTGCCAGCCGCACTCTTCAGGTAGCAAGTGCCTTGGTACCAAACAAAGAGTTTGCACGCCAGATTGGCTCGACAGTCCGCACAGCAAAGATCCGCCGACGCGCGTTGCGTGGAGCCAACGTCGTTGCCATTGTAGTCAGTGTCCTTTTCAAGCGTTGAGCAAGTCGCTGGTTGTGTCGACTCAAAGCCAGCTTGACGTCCGCTGGCTGATGTCTTTGTTCCCGCGGCGCTCTTGAGGTAGCATGTGCCTTGGTACCAGACAAACAACTTGCACGTATTGTTCTTCTTGCAGTCGTCACAGCAAGCTTGAGGAGACGCCTGCTGTGTGGAGCCAATATCGTTGCCAACGTAGTCGGTATCGGCTTCGATAGCGCTGCAGGTGTAAGGTGCAGGGGGTCGCGTGGTCAGTGGAGTTTTCATCCGCGGATAATTTGCGAGCTCACCAGACAGGCAAGCATTTACTTGGCGTTGGAGTCGGACGTAGCCTTGTTCCCCCCACCAAGTCCCCCACTGGTTCTTGTACTTGATAAAAGGTACGCCATTGTCGGTTCCCGTGGCCACCGCGACGATCATGTGGTCCGTAGTGTGTGTTTCTTGGTTGTTGCAATGGCTTAAGATGCCGCTTTGATACGCCATGAATTCTTCGCCAGCATACAAGAAGACAGCTAATGGCTGGGTTTGCAAAGCCGTGAGGATTTCGTCTTCGCCAATAACGTAGACAGAGCTGTCAATATTTAGCTTTTGCTTCGTGCAAGACTTGACGCAGTCGTGCGTAACATAATCGATGCCAGAGATATATGGATAATCCTTGAGAAGACAGACGCCATTCATTGCTGCATAGTCGATAGCACCAGAAGTTACACCTCCAGTGCAATCGCCAGCTCCAGCGCAGCTTACGAGTTCTTGCTCCGATAGTTTGATCAAACCACCGCCAGATAAACAAATGGCAGCTTCGATCGTTGCTGTCGCCCCAAAGGCCCAGCAACTACCACAATGCCCTTGGTCTTGAACGGGATTGATACAGCCAGATGGCATCCAGTCAATGTCAGCGGCTAGTCGACGGGAGTTCGCCTTGCCAGTTTGCACTGGTGCTGCCGTAGTAGCGTTGGCAATCAAATTCGGTGGGGGCGCAGCGCCAAAAATGAACTTGGCCTCGTCCTTGGTGACAAGTGCAAATGGCGTGTTCATCGTGAACTTTGCGTAGGGATTGCGTTGGGCGTAGATTGGCAGCATGGCTTTCTTGGCTTTCCACCGTTTGAGCTTTTCATTGAGCGCAGCGTCTTCACTCATAATCGATTCCTGGCTTGACTTGGGCACAAGTCCAAGTCGCGCAGCGTATTGACCGTTCGGTGACGCCTCCCAAGCAGCGAGTTCCTTCTGGAGCTCAGAGTCCGATGGATCAACCAAAGCCAGAGATACAGCCAACATCGATCCAAGCGACAAGAGTCTCCACATGATTGCAGTGCGTGCGCGGTCGAGCGAAATTGCAAGAATGAAAAGATCACGCCGGAGTCTTGTGCCATCTTGAGAACGACGTGGGACTTGGTTCTATCGTAGTGAGGAGGCGAAATTTTCACGGAGAGCTGTGATCTCTGCCCTTCTGCGACACTGATTGAAGCTTGTAAGGCGAGGGATGTGACGGCATCATGTAACGTTAGCGATGCCCTTGAGCATTTGTAGAGCTGGGCTTTACCGGGCTATCCTGGCCATTTCACTTTCTAACAGCATATATCATGCAATGGTGTAAGCGGTGCATGGTTTGGCATCGTAACCCAAACAATCGCTGCTCATCTGTAACCTTGCAGTTGGGCTGGAAATTTCTAAAGCAGCAAAGTCATGGGTGACATGGAATCTTTGATCATCATGGAACACGGTCGAAGCATCAAGTTGAAAGATTGAGGTCCCTGAAAATGCATCGCCAACCGACTCTCATGGCGACATTGTTGCCTTCAGGGTGGAGAAAGATCATGTTTAAGATAGGACTTGTGGATGGCAAGAAAAAAGCTTGTCATATTCTGTACACTGTTTACATTCGACGAATTTCACATGAACCCGCCGGTACGATCTCTGAAAATTTCACGAGATGGCTTTTATCGATTCTGTTTCGTCCTGGCTTGCTTCGTTTTCATTGAAATCGGGACTCGCGTTTGAACATGCCTCCTTGGTAGGAAGATACACTTGCTTTTCAGGCACGACAAAGACATCATTGCCCTTGCAGTCTCCACTTTTGATCAATTGCAGCGAATCGCACTCGATTCTAGCAAAGGAATGGCAAATATGGCGGAAAAGAGTGTGCGATTGTCGTTGAAAAGATGCTCGTTTGCGTTCTGCACCTACGATTTTTCATCGTTGAGCCTAACGGCAAAATTAACAGTGGTTTAAGGATTAATCGATGAGTCCCTCTTGATTGGACAGAAATCAGTCTATCATGATGGTCAATCGAGAAAAAGTATTGGCTCCTGCGTCGATCCCATTGAAATGGAGCAAAGTTCGGTCGATGTCGTCGGTGTACAGTTCGCGAAGTATTTATACGCACATAGATTTTCTAAGATATCATTAAATTTCTCGAAGAAAAATGCGTTTTGTGCAATTTTTCAAAGATTGTGGCGAAAATGGGCACCTGGGCAGTGCTCGTCACATTTTCCGGAGTGCTATAGTCCACAACTACTCGGCCGACAAGCGCGAAGACTCTCTCAAGAAAGATCTCTGGACGTACTGTGTTCAACATCTTGAAGTCGTCCAAATTCGTGAAGTATGCCACGAAAAAGCCTGCTCCAGCTTTGACCAAGCACCACAAAATAAGGCGCAAGAATTTTGCCGCAAAGATCTTGGCCAAAATCAAGTTGTGCGATAACGTCATCTTCTCTGATGAGCAGAAGTTCAATCTTGACGGTCCTGATGGGTTTCGTTGCTACTGGCAAGACCTATGTTGCGAAGAAGAAACCTTCTCGAAGCGCGTATGCGGCGGTGGCAGTGTCATGGTGTGGGCTGCGGTGAATCGTCATGTAAAGTCCTCCTTTACGGTTTGAAAAGGCAAGCAAGCCTCAAGGAAGTACTGCGACACAATTCAAGAGGATTTGATGACATTCATTGACGAAGTCAAGCGGTAAATTGGTGGACATGATGTTGTTTTTCGAGAAGACAACGCATGAGTCCTTGTGTCAAAGTTCACTGGCGGGTTTATTGACAGATTAGGGCTAATGCTGCCAGATTGGCCAAGAAAGAGCCCTGATTTAATCATCCTCGAGAACGTCTGGGGTCATTTGGTACGTCTTCTTTACTTGAATGGACGGCAGTCCGACAATGTCCGTTTGGATGCGACAAACTGAGTTGTCTTGGTCTCAAATTACTGTTGACTACTTGGCTAAGCTCGTCGAAAGTATACCAACTCGTTTGGCTAACCTTTTGTTGAAAAACTGTGGTGCAATTGACTATTAGTCTAGTGCGCGTATAAATACTTCGGGCAATGAAATTTGAATTTTTCATGTTTGACTAGTTAGCTAGATTTAGTCAGGTTGTTTGACGTTGAGAGCAATGAAGCGTTCAATCAACAATTGATGAAAAACTATCGTCATGAATAAAATATTGTCTTGGTGTATTATAGTATACAGCGAATATCATTCTGCGCGTATAAATACTTCTAGGACTGTATCTTCGTGAATTCCTTTAGCCATGAGGTCAAAGGCAACGATCGATAACTGGCTGGTGGAGTAAACACACTCATCATGATGGAATATTGTCGTTTTCACTGAAATTTGGACTCTGCAGGCGACACTCCAAACCGCTTTGGAACGTATTATGTGCAAATTATATTGTCCACATTATAATATACAATTCATAGTACATTCGATTCCTGCGTCACAAGAATGATCCTCCGCCACGTCCAGCACAAGCTTGCGTCGAAGAATACCATCATGCACGCTCTCTTCATCTACTACTTTCTCGGGGTCAACCGCGTAGTCATCGCACGGTTGTTCCGAAAGTTTATGTCAACCATTTCCAGCTGGATTGAGCGTTATGAGAACACGTCCGACTACAACCGCAAAGTGGCAACAGTCGTGGGCTCATTCAGTGATGAGCACAAACACTGGGTTGTGAGCTACTACAAGGCAAACCCTGTCGCGTGCCTGGACGAAGCCAAGCGAGCCTTTGAAACTCACTTCAAGAAGTACATCTCGGTGACCACAGTTTGGCGGATCATACACAGCTTTGGCCTTACATGGAAGGTGCTGGAGCGACGTGCTATACAAGTTCGTCAAGACGATGTGTTTCGTTTTTCAACGAACTTGCCTCGATCGACTGGGCGCACCAAAACCTCGTCTTTCTTGACAAAGTGAGCTTCGATTCGCGTGGTATGTTGCGCAAGCGTGGGTACTCAATGCGAGGTGAGAAACTATGCTTCCGAGGCGAGTTTGATCGAAAGCCACGTGTCTCGTTGCTTTGTTTCATCGACGTCAAAGGCGTGACACAGGTATTCGACACCCTTGGAACCTTTGATCGCCATGCATTTGTCCAGTGTTGTGCTATTCACGCTAAGAGTTGTTCCCAGTATCCTGGACGAAGCTCGGTGTGGGTGCTGGACGGTGCCAGCATCCATTGTCACCCGGACATTGTATTCTATCTACGCTCGGTTGGAATTGTCCCTATTTTCCTTCCTGCGTACTGTCCGTTTTTCAATCCCATTGAGTACGTTTTTGGCCTTGTGAAAAAGCTTCTCCTGCGCAAGTATGAAGAGAACTCGAAGAAGGATTTGCTAGCTTTTATTCTTGGCGGCATGCAGCATTTCCGAAGCTACGACATATCTGGCATCTACAAGCACTGTGGCTACTCCGGGGAAGCAATTGTCGAGTATACACTCAACAAATAGCTCTACTCTCAACGACACCCTCCTAGGTTTCACTGACTTCAATGAGACTACTGCAGATGAATAAGTCACTAAAATGAATCGTATTTTGTGTTTAAGGAGATTTTTCTTCTTCATGGTCAATATCGTTGGTGTTTGGCATTATTTCCAGCAAACCCTCAACTCCATCAACAGGATTCTGTGGTCGCACTTGTCTTTCCATGCTTTCAATCAAATTGGATTTCAACGATTCCAAGCAGGATTGAAGTCGTAATGTCAGGTCGGATGATTCTCGATGAAGAGCAGCAACATCCTCAATGCATGCAGTCACCACTTCACGAGTCAAAGAGAGACTTTGTTGAAAGGATTCATTACGTCCCTGCGCCCCATTTGGCACGGATTGAAACAAGTGGATCAATTGGACCGGTGGATGTGTTGTAATAAGGCTTTCATGCTCTGTGACTTGGTCGCCTCAAAATGTTGGCTGCCCACATTCTCCATGTAGCCTCGCAAGCGGAGTAAACATCACCCCACTTGCTCTTGAGGGCAGAAACTGTCTCCTGATGCAATGCTTCAGCAGCTGCCCCAGCAGGATCTTGGGCCTGTTGCAAGACACACTGTAGCTGCAATTTTTGTAGATCGGCAGCTGAATTAATCTTGTTGCCACACTTGAAGACAGAGACGTTAAATGTTTGTTGGGCATGTTCGGTCAAGTACTGCTAGGCCTTGCTGGCACTTGCTGGTCTAAAGTGATTGCGCCCAGTCTTGATGGACACATAGCTGTCGAAGTCGGCAATTGTCGGTTCTTGTGACGACACGGACCATTGGGTTCGAGACGTGGCTTGCCAAAGAACTCAAGTGAGGACGACGCACAAAGTTGAAGATGCAAAGCTGAACTTCTTCCCAAGCGTCTCCTTCAAAAACTTGGGGATGTAGTCGCTTGCCGTTGTGATTGCGACCATAGACCGTTTCCTTGACGACAATATCTGCATGCATTTGGTACAGAGGTGCGTGTCTGCGGCTGGATTGGCTAGTGGCTTCTCGTTGGACTTGAGGTGGAGACTGAGATAAGCGCATTTGGTATCGATGCGTGAGGGGCGTGTTGGTACTGTTTTATTTGGGACGACTTGAATGGCTTAGGAGATTTATTAGGATAATCTATTACGCGATTTTCTTGAGCAGCGAGCTGCAGTTTTGAATGGATTTAACAATATCAGTCTATTTCAACCAATGAAACGCTAGAATGTAGAAGTGAAGTGAAGCAATGAAACGCTAGAATGTAGAAGTGAAGTGAAGCAATGAAATGCTAGAATGTAGAAGTGAAGTGAATCATCTTCCAATTCATCGTTGACTTCCACTTACAGTATTCCCCCTGTTTTCGCTTCATGCATTTTTCAAAATTTATACAGTCATCCTCGAGTTTAACCCCAACGACGTTAGTCATCACCGATGATCTCGGATTCATTATGGTCATACAAATTTGTTGATTAAATTTCTTCAAGAATCAACAGGCTCTCAAGTCGAAGTGCCTGGTCCTTCGCAACAAGGGACTGACAAGTGCCCCAATGAAGACAAGCTATCGATTCTGCTTCTTTAAATGTCCAGGTATCGACTACAAGAACGTTCGTTTTCATAAGTATACGTGAGTCAGGTGGGATGACTGGTTGTTGATTTTGCATCGAGACTGCCAATCCTCCCTTGGTCGACAGTGCCGTTGTCTCGATTGGCTCGTATGGAAAAAACATGTTCCACACAAAACATACTGTCAGGGCAAGACTAGCCCAGATGCTTTGGTGTTGATGATGTTCTCGGCATTCGCGAAGCTGACGAATATCAAGGATTCATGCGAGCAAACAAGAGCGGGCATGAGGTCTTTACAGTTGCTGATTGGCTCATTTGCCTTCGAGAGTCTCCTATTGGGCCAAATGACTCCTTGTAGTCGCCAGTGGTACTCGGGGATAATACCCAGGCATGACCTGTATTAGGGTGTATTACTCCGGAGTATGATTGGAAGTATTATTAATAGGTATCAAATGTTGATAGTACATACTAGTATGTGTTAACATTGTACAGTAGTCCCTAGTTTTCGCCTCCCACTCCAAACTTATAACCTGTATAATACAATTTTATTGGGAGCATTTATTTTGACAGTACTGAATATTAATAGATTCCCCTCCCACTTCAAACTTATAACCTGTATAATATTATTTTGACGGTACTGATTATTAATACTAGTACTACGTAGTACATGATAATTTGATGATAACATCGATAACACTGGACAACCCTCAAAGTACTGTACCCTTGTTAGATACAAATGGTCCTACGACTTTTTTAAAGTTTGGTCGTTGTGTTAGTTCTCTTCGTATAGCTTCACCGTTTTCTCGACGCTGCGGATTAGTTTGGAGCGGACAAGCGAATTTTGAGGACAAAACTTTCCATGTATTAGGCTGACTTGTCCCCCATGGATTCATCGCGAATACAAAGTAACGTTAGATCTAGCTCTAAGGGATAGTACGTTCCCCTCCTCGCCGTCGTCACATCGTCGCAGATGATGATCGCCAAGCGTTGAAAATTTCCATATCTCTTTGTCTGCAAACACATGGCACATGCATCCACGCACGGGGTCGTTCGTGTCTTCGTCTCATCTGGAACACCGGAGAAGCGGTTTACAGCAGTTCTCGACAGGATCTCGTGCGAAAATTTCATAAATCCAACGATTCACACTGGATCAAACGATCAAACGACCAAACCTGCAGAGCACACTCTCCATCTTGGCGTTGAAATATTCAACGATGAACTACAGTAACCCTGCCGTTCGTCTTTCTAGCACAAGTCAACGTTTAGAGGACTATCGAGAGAGCTGCTTAACGATGACGGTTTCATGCAGCCATTACTGTTTCCCATTGACAATTTTGACCCGAAATGGTGATTGGAAATTTCACCAATTGGTCTTGCATTACTTTACTGTGACGTCCAACGATGCCTCTGCCACGTGCAATGACACATGTCCAAAGCGGTAACTACTCATTCTTCAATTGGCGCTCAACCGTGAAATTGCAATCATGTTTCGATTCTTCACCCTTGGAGTGCTAGCGGCGTTGGCACTCGCAGCGACTGATCCATCCGACGCGGAGCTTGAAAAAGAGCTCGCGGCGTGGGAAGCGTCGCCGAACGGACAATACGCCAAACAACTCGGGCTGGTACCAGAGACTGCTCCGGAATCCATCATGGGTCAATCCGAGACGAGTGAAAAGCTTCGCCGGTGGAAAGCAAAGAAGGCCATGCTCCCGATCTACGCGGAGCGCAATCCCCACGCAACGTTTACGATGAATACACCGTTTGCTCTCGTCACCAAGGAAGAGGCCAAGTACCTCTTTGGCGCCGCGCCTCCACCGAATTTGAATGTGACGACAACAACTACGCCAGTTCAAAGTGGTGGATCGACCAGCCGTCGTCTCGACGCTGACATTGACTGGACGACATCGGGATGCATCCACCCAGTGCAGAACCAAGGAGCGTGTGGAAGCTGCTGGGCGTTTGCTGCAACCGCGACGATCGAAGCTGCGAATTGCTTGGCTGGCCGTGGATTGGTCAAGTTGTCCGAACAAGACATCGTGAGCTGCTCTGGAGCTGGCAATTGTGTCAGCGGCTACCCTGCGATTGCGATCGACTACGCGGCAAAGAATGCAGTCTGTCTTCTCAAGGACTATCCCTACATCTCTGGCGATGATGGCAATGTGCACGACTGCCTCTCGTCCTGCACCAAACAAAATGTGAACGTCCAAAACTCGCTTTACCTATATGGTGAAGCATCCTATCTTAGTGTGATGCAAGCCCAGCCTGTTGCAGTCTTTGTCTACGCTGGCGAAGAATTCATGGCGTATCAAAGCGGCATCTTGAGCCACTGCAACAACCAAGAGACATCAACGACGGACCACTTGATCGTCGCGGTGGCCACGGGGACCGACAATGGCGTACCTTTTATCAAGTACAAGAACCAGTGGGGGACTTGGTGGGGGGAACAAGGCTACGTCCGACTCCAACGCCAAGTAAATGCTTGCCTGTCTGGTGAGCTCGCAAATTATCCGCGGATGAAAACTCCACTGACCACGCGACCCCCTGCACCTTACACCTGCAGCGCTATCGAAGCCGATACCGACTACGTTGGCAACGATATTGGCTCCACACAGCAGGCGTCTCCTCAAGCTTGCTGTGACGACTGCAAGAAGAACAATACGTGCAAGTTGTTTGTCTGGTACCAAGGCACATGCTACCTCAAGAGCGCCGCGGGAACAAAGACATCAGCCAGCGGACGTCAAGCTGGCTTTGAGTCGACACAACCAGCGACTTGCTCAACGCTTGAAAAGGACACTGACTACAATGGCAACGACGTTGGCTCCACGCAACGCGCGTCGGCGGATCTTTGCTGTGCGGACTGTCGAGCCAATCTGGCGTGCAAACTCTTTGTTTGGTACCAAGGCACTTGCTACCTGAAGAGTGCGGCTGGCACCAAGGTCACCTTGGCAGGACGTACTGCTGGCTTTACTCAATCGTCTTCGCAATGCTCGACTCTACAAACAAACACCGATTACTATGGCAACGACATCAAATCGACGCAACGCGCATCGGCGGATCTCTGCTGCGATGACTGCAAGAACACTCCTGGCTGTCAGCTCTTTGTGTGGTTCCAAGGCACTTGCTACCTCAAGAGCGCCAAGGGAGCGCAGTCCACGGTGACTGGAGCTACCGCTGGTTTCGTCAATTTCAGTGGTCCAACGTGTGGCGCAGTCGAGGCCAACACCGATTACCCAGGCCAAGATCTCTACACTGCTCGTACAAACGACGCTGGTGGCTGCTGCACTTCGTGCATCAACGAAAAGGCTTGCAATGCTTACAGCTGGACGCAAGACGGCTCTTGCTACTTGAAATCGTCGCGAGTAAACCCAACAGCCAAGTCTGGCGTGACGTCGGCTCGTGTCAACAAATGCTCTCCAGTTGAGCAAGGTATTGACTACGTTGGCAACGACTTGTATCCCGTCGTGGCAGCGTCTTTCGACGACTGCTGTGCTTTGTGCCACAATGCCAATGGCTGCAAGGCGTATACGTATGCATCTGGAACCTGCTACTTGAAGTCCGCAAAGGGAGCAACGAAAGCCAACTCGGCGGCGAGCTCAGCCACGACTTTATAAACGCAACATTGCACTACAGTTAGCATCGAACTAACGTGTTTATAAACTTCCCCGTTGGTGTCGTCTTGCGGCTCTTTAGCTACGAGCGGCAAGCTCTGGCCAGGACCATTTGCCAGCCTTGACATTGGCATTCGCTGCTCCATTAACAATGGCTTGCCAAGCGGCACTCTCACTCGTCCACGTTTCATAGTCGCCAGTGTTGCCAGGTTTGAGCGCTTCCCACATCACCCACGGCAAGCCAGCGCTTTGAGCGGTCGAGGTGAACTTTGCGAAGTTGGCGGCCTTGTTGCTGCCGTAGCCAAACTCTTCGACAATCACACGCTTGTTGTACTGGTTGGCCAAACTCACAAATTGGCTGAAGACATTCGAGTTGGCATCGGAGTACGTGTGGATTGCAATCACATTGATGGCAGCGCATTGGAAGAAGTTGATTAGCTTGCACGAGTCGTAGTCGGTGCCACCGCCAGACAAGATGAGGATGTTCTTGTTGGGAATGTATTGCCGCATCTTGGTCGCACGGTCGCAGACCCAGTTTGGATTTGGCACCACGAGCTGGCCATTGCTGGTCGAGTGCAGCCAGCCTTGGGATTCATTTTGGGGCTCAAAGCCCAGGATAGCTTCGGGGATGTTGCCCCAAGCGCGGTTGCCAAAGTTGGGGTTCTTGTGCTGCAAAATATGAGCAAGACGACGGTCAAAGTCAGCTTGGGCGTTCGTGTTGGTGTAGAACGCATCGGCTCGGTTGACAGCTTTGCTGCACTCTGTCACGGGAAGATTGTACTTGGAGACGTAGGCGTCCGTGTCCCAGCAGCCCAACGCCCATCGATCATGGAGAGCGATGATTAATTTGATGTTGTGTTGATAAGCTTCCAACATGAGTTGATCTACTTGCTTCAGGATCGTGTCGTCGTATTGACCAACTTGTTTGGATTCGAGGTCTTGGACGCCAGAGCTGCTCGTCCCCTTGGCACGCGCATCGATCCTTGCTATGAAGATGCGCACAGTACGCAGCCCGGCATTCTGAATAGCTTTCAAAATCTCGAGGCGGTCACTTTGAGCCAACGTGTGCAAGAAATAACTATTTGCTCCGGCAAAGTTTGTTGGAGAACTTGAAGGCGGTGGCGGGGGAGTCGAGCTTGCGCATTCAGTTCCACCAGGGCGGCAAGTCGTCTTGCCGCTGGCTGTGTCAGAGGGGGAGACACAACACACCCATCCACTTGAAGCGCACTTGTCAACGCCGGTTTGGCAGGCATTCCAATCAGGGATAGCGTCTTTCTTTGGCGTTGGGGTCGCTTTCGGGGTTGGGGCCACAGTTGGCGATGAACACTCGGTACCGCCCGGTCGACAAGTCGTCTTCCCGCTGGCCAAGTCGGCAGGTGACACACAACAAACCCAGCCACTGGATGAACACTTGTCTTTTCCCTTTTGGCAGGCATTCCAGTCAGCAACTCCTCCGCTGGAGGGAGTGCATTCATTTCCCCCAGGGCGACAAGACGTCTTGCCGGTGGAGATATCAGCAGGGGCGACACAGCAGACCCAACCACTCGACGAACAAGTGTCCGAGGCAGCATTACACGTTTGCCAGTCTCCGATTTTACCAGCGTGGGCTACAGCGGCGAGGGCGATGGTTAGGAAAGCAACTTTCATCTTGAAGGAAGATTGAAATATGAAAGGAACTGTCGGCAATCTAAATCTCTCTACCTCATCGTCATATGCAGGTTGAAGTTTGATGAAAAGCCTTAAATAATCTGGACCGATCCTGCCTCCTCTGGCGTCCACTATGGGGTTCAGTGGAGACTTCGAAGGAGCATTCTGTGCTTTCGTCCAATCTTCCCATCGTCAAAGCATGTTAGGATTGTATAAAATGCCAAGTTTGAGGATTTTGGCCACTTCCCCCTTGCACGAGAACTTCCTTACTTAAGGTATTTTGTAGTAAACTTTGTCGTCATGGGTGCTGTACAACCATCGATTTTGGGTCCTTTCTAGCCCGTTTGGCCATTACAAAGAGCTATCTGATGAACACCCAGCGATATTCAGCTTGATATTTCACCACAGCATACAGTCTGTAACATTAAGGGAGACCTGACGAACCAGATCGTCACGGCGCAACCGTTGTCAAGTGACAAAACGTCCAACTCCTCGAAAGAAGACACATCATGGGTTCGCTGCCCAGGTGGTTGAAATGCCACAGCTTCTACTCAAAACGACGCACTTTTTCCAACAGAATTCTCGTCCAACTCGAGTTGGCATCATGAAAAGTTCTGTGTCCCCTTGAACGATGCCACGGGGGGCTGAAACTGTCTACAAAGCATAGGAGGACCTAAGAATGTGATGCCAATCAGTCATTCCGATTCATGGCTTCATTGAGATGGTTTGATATCGGTGCAGACTAACGAGATGACGACAGGGGTGTATTGTCCGACGACATGGTCCGACCAACATTACAACTCAGGGAGGTTGTTGTACGGACAAGTCGGAATCTCTCGTCGGTTGATGAGCGTCATTGCTTCGAAGGAATGCCTCAGTACCAGTATTGACAGATCGCTTGAAACCAGAATCCCCAAGGACCGAGTTTGAGTGATTGCCTTTTATTGTTTTAACGGTTTAAGGTTGATGACAAGGATGAAATCTTCAGGTTGCTTGGTGTAAACCCTTCACTGAGGTATCTCGTTCTCTGCAAACATTCGCGATGATTGTGTCCCCCTGGATATGCCCCGGAGAAACAGAAAATGTAGAAGCCGTGTCAAAGAAACCAACGTCTTGCCTGGCTTCACGTGGTTTCAAGAGTTGAATGTTTTGTCACTGGACAACTTTCGCACTAGAAATCTGGTTTTTCAGTCAACCATATGTGTCCTCCTACCAACGAAATCGAGAAAAGGCTAGAGGTACTTGAATTAATTTATCCATCGCTCCAGCCGTAAGAGTACTAGTACACTGTGGGTCGACTCTCAACACAGACACTGGTGTGGCAGAAGGTTGAAGAATAGCCACGTAAATTCCACTAAGACCGAGAACAACACGGCAAAAACTTGCGAGGGGAGCCATCGCCCCCGTCTCGGCAGGTTAACAGGAGTAACTAAAGTGGAATTCCATATTTCATTTGAGTTTAACTACGAGCAGCAAGTTCTGGCCACGTCCATTGTCCATTCTTGGAGTTGGCATTTGCAGCGCCTTTGGCAAGGGCTTGCCAAGCGCTGCCTTCGTCCGTCCACGTTTCGTAGTCGCCCGTGTTGCCAGGCTTGAGCACTTCCCACATCATCCATGGCAACCCCGCATTTTGGACAGTCGACGTAAAACTGCTGGCCTTATTGCCAGTGTAGCCAAACTCTTCGACAATCACACGCTTGTTGTTCTGGTTGGCCAAACTCACAAATTGGTTCAGGACATTCGAGTCTGCATCGGCATACGTGTGGATCGAGACGACATCCACCGCTGGACATTGGAAAAAGTTGATCAACTTGCACGAGTCGTAGTCGGTGCCACCACCAGACAAGATGAGGATGTTCTTGTTGGGAATATTCTGCCGCATCTTCACGACGAGCTGGTCATTGTTCCACGAGTGTAGCCATCCTTGAGATTCATTTTGGGGCTCAAAGCCCAGGATAGCTTCAGGGAGGTTGCCCCATGCGCGGTTGCCAAAGTTGGGGTTTTGATGCTGCAAGATATGAGCAAGGCGGCGATCGATGTCGGCTTGTGCATTCGTGTTGGTGTAGAAGGCATCGGCTCGGTTGACAGCTTTGTTGCAATCAGTGACTGGCAAGTTGTAATTTAAAACATAAGCATCAGAGTCCCAGCAGCCCAACGCCCATCGATCATGGAGAGCGATGATTAACTTGATGTTGTGTTGATGAGCTTCCAACATGAGTTGGTCCACTTGCTTCAGGATCGTGTCGTCGTATTGACCAACTTGGTTGGATTCGAGGTCTTGGACGCCAGAACTACTTGTTCCCTTGGCTCCAGCACCAACCCGAGATAGGAAAATACGCAACGTACGAAGTCCAGCATTTTGGAAGGCTTGGAGGATCTCAAGACGGTCACTTTGGGACAAAGTATGCAGGAAGTAGCTGTTGGCTCCAGCAAAGCCAGTTCCAGAGCTCGGCGGCGGCGGAGACAAAGTCGTGCTCGTACTGGCGCATTCATTGCCACTAGGTCGGCACGTTGCTTTCCCAGAGGACAAGTCGGCTGGAGCAACGCAGCACACCCAACCAGGTGTCAACGCCAAGTTGACAAGTTGTCCAGTTTGGAATTCCTTTTCCCGTTGGTGTATAATCGCATGGTTTTGTGCAGAAGCAGTGAGATAAACCAAGCGAGTGCCACGGACTTCCTTTCCCGACTTTTTCTCCAACAGTTGAACGTCTAGTAAATGAAACAAGACATGTGCGGACGCACCGAACGACTCTTCAGATTTCTAAATTACCCTAAATACAAAAATTTGGTCAATTTCGCTATTCGTTGGGAAACAAGAAAAGACACGGTAGAGCAGTCTTTTAAACAATCCAATAGCTTGTGCAACACTCAGAACGTTGGCAACGTTTGCGGTCATCGCTTTAAAACAACAATCGAGGTACCAGTCAGTCGTCAGTTTATTTAAGGATTTTTAATATCCGTAGGTTGTAGATTGATTCTCGTCGGGTTGTGTGCATTCATTTTTCAATTTTCCATCACGATGAAAGTTGCCGAGTTTGCTGTGCATTGGCCGTCGTTGCGCGTTCTGATACGATTGGAGATTGGTATACATGTAATGCTGCTACGGACAGTTGTGCGTCGGATGGCTGGGTCTGCTGCGTTGCTCCTGCTGATGTGTCCACTGGAAAGACAACCTGTCGACCTGGAGGAGATGAATGTGCTTCTTCCAGTGGTGGCGGCATTCCTGACTGGAATAACTGCCAGAAAGGAGCTGATACATGCGCGTCCAGTGGTTGGGTTTGCTGTGTAACCCCCGCGGATGTGTCGTCGGGAAAGACGACTTGCCGACCTGGTGGGGATGAATGCGCCTACTCGATTCCCGATTGGTATTCTTGCAATCCTGACACCGACACGTGCGCGTCGAGTGATTGGGTTTGCTATGTTGCCCCTGCCGATGTATCAAGTGGCAAAACGACGTGCCGCCCAGGAGGAGACGAATGTGCCAACTAATTTGACACTGTGTTCTTTCAAACTCCTCTTAACTTGGCATCAATTCGATTTTTCGTTTTAGAGCAGAGGGGAGGGGGGGCTTACAGCTTCCAGGTTCCCCCCACCTTCAAGGCGACACATTCTTTAAGCCAACCGCAGCAACATTATTCACAACCCCGAGTTGCCACTGTCCCCTTTGCCATCAGGGGTTACATTTGGCGGTATTGGAGGACGAAGAGTGCAAACTTGTGCAAAGAAATAAGTGGTAAAAGGAATGGATTGACGAAGTTAATGTGGCGACCGGTGATGTCAAACACGGACCTGACGAGCAGGCACGGGGGTCGTCGGTTTTGGGTTCAAGCACTCATCTCCACCAGGACGACATGTTGTCTTTCCACTGCGGAAATCTGCCGGGGCGACACAGCAAAGCCATCCGCTCGTTGCGCAATAATCCTCTCCCCTGTGGCAAGTCACCCAGTTCGGCACGGGGTTTGATGCACACCAACTTCCACCAGGACGGCAAGTCGCTTTTCGACTAGCTACATCAGCCGGAGCGACGCAACAAACCCAGCCGCTCGAAGCGCACGTGTCCACCATTTGGTTCACGTAATCCAGTTGTCAATTGTCGCTCCGTCAGCGATACAATGAAGCAGAGCAGTGGTGGCAATGGCAAGAACGGCTCGCATGGGATCCAAGCATATTGTAAAATGACTTCTGCATGTCAAATTTGAAGAAGTTGCCGGATCGTAGCGAAAACAGAGTCGTGTGTTCGTTCCTCTTGACACCCAAAGCGCAACACAGCATTGCAACATTGTGGACGATTAATTGCAGCTTGACGCCCCAACTCTCTCTTGAAATCGTCAAAACCGAGCATTATGCATCCTTTGTGGTCCAAATTGTTGAGCGCAACGAGCGTCATGCGTGTGATTATCAATGTTAAAGGAGCTGCTATTCGGAGCTCGAGTACACAACCAGCGTAGCGAATGTCTCGACCGAAATGTTGGCTCCATGAGAAGACTATCGAGCAGCTTGGAATCTTTCTCAGCAGCTTCTCTCTCTGTCGAGCACTCGTTAAACATAGAACAAGTCGCACCACTTGAACTTATAGTGATGCAAGGCTATGATGGTATCCATTTCATCGATTTATCTATATGTATGGACGTCAACGACGATGGTGATATTCTAGCTTCAGGCTGCAGCATGTTGGGTGGCCAAGCTGCACATGTTGACATTGCCCACGTCGCTGCCATTGTCCATTTCTCTGTTCGGTTGCAAGTAGTTTCCAACTTTGAAGTTGCACAATCATCCGATGCCGACTTGCAATTGTACTCTTGATCGTGGTTGTAATTGACATTGATTGCGATCTTGCCATTGTATGCAAACAATATCAATTTGCTGTTGGGATACGTAATCGGGTGGGGGGGGCGTGCCGAGCAGTCAATCGTGTCCTAGACACCAATTTCGTTGACACTTCACTTGTCAAAATGTTTGGAAGCTGAAATGACAAACTGGCCATTTAGTTTCTTCACTCCCAACATCACTCATGGACCATCGCTGAAGAGCTGATCGGACTTTGAATTTAATCAATATGTTATTGTCACGTGAAACACGTGAAAACAGGGTCTTTGTAGGCTCTGTGGCGTCGGTCGGGAAGTGAGGCAACGACACTTGTTAGGTCGGCGGCAAAAGCCAAAGTAAACTATCTGCAGCTAATCTAGTCAGGAAATCTGGTCGCGAAGTAGGCTTGGGGAGGGGCACGAGTCTTTCAGGGTTGCCGAATTTGACATTCCCTAGTTGTTCAAAAAGCAACACCAGCAAGGCTCGTGCGAATGCAAAAGTTGCAATTCCATTGCCTTCACGCATCGTGGAGGGAGTCTAGGCTTCTAATCATTGCCCCCCGGTTTGACAAGCTGAAGCGCTAGTAGGATTTATCATTGGCGACCTCTGTAACACACGATAAAATCACATCCTCATGAACGGGTTTCCCATTCATTGGTTCGAGCAATGGAGGTTCGTTCAAAAGTTTGTCAGACGTTTCTGACTTACTTGACGATTGGAGAACGTTTCCGCGTTACCACCTCAGCCAACTGAGAATTACTTGACGATTGTGTTATTCGATGAATTTATTACTCAACGGAAAGTTGAAAGACTTCTACACGACTGTGGCCGAACTGACGGTAGAGTTACCAGTCGTTGCTCCTTTGGCGCTCTTGAATTCTCTTATGCCATAAGCATAAGAGAACGCTTTGCAGCCGTTCGTGCTTCGACACACTCCGCAGCAATCCTCAACCGATGCAGCCACGGCTGACGACAAGTCGTTGCCAACGTAGTCGACGCCAGATTCAACAGCCGAACACTTGTACACTCGCGCCGAGTTGACACCACTCTTGGTCGTCGGACCTACACGTGCAGACTTCAAGTAGCACGTGCCGTCTTGCGTCCGGCTGTAGGCATTGCATGCATTTTCATTGAGGCAAGCCGTGCAGCATCCAGCCGCATCCGCGCTGTTGACGCTGCGAATGTCTTGGCCTGGGTAGTCAATATTGGTTTCGACAGCGCTGCAAGTCGGTGCATTCGACGACACAAACCCAGCAGTCGCTCCTTCTTTGTAAGACGCCGCGCCTTTGGCAGCACGTGCCTTGAAAGTAGACACAGAGCGAGCACTGTGCGTTGGCTTTGCAGTCGGCACAGCATTGTCCAGCCGATGATCGTTGCGTCTGACCAATGTCGTTTCCATAATAGTCAACATTGTCTTCCATGGCACTGCAGACGTTCGACTTTGGCGCTGCCACGACAAACGACGCATTGATGGATGGATAAATACCGTAGCTGCTGGACAAGCAGGCATTGACGCCACGCTGCATGCGGACGTAGCCTTGCTCTCCCCAGTTGACCCCCCACTGGTTCTTGTACTTGATAAATGGCACGCCGTTGTCGTTTCCCGTCCCCACAGCCAAAATCGCATGATTAAGCCCGGCTGTTTCTTGACCTTGGCAGTGGCTCAAGATGCCACCTCCATAGTTCATGAATTCATCACCGGAGAGAAGTAAGATGGCCACGGGTTGTTTTTGGAGAGCGTCGACTATGTCAGACTCCCCCTCGACCACTTGGACACTGCCCAACTTCGACTGGACTGATTGCCTCGAGCAAGAACGTTGACAAGCCTGCGTAGTGGAACTTCCTCCGTTTGTGTATGGGTAGTCTTGAAGACGGCACACACCATTATCCACGACGTAATCGACAGCGACATCCGTGTATCCCCCGGCACAGTCACCGACGTCTTGGCTGCCAGCGCAGCTCACAAGAACTTGTTCAGAGAACTTGGGCAAGCCGCCTCCCGAAACGCAAACGGCGGATTCAACAGCTGCCAGCGATGCGAATGCCCAGCAACATCCACAATCGCCTTGGACTTGAACAGGATTCACACACCCGGACAACGTCCAGTCGATATCCTCTTGCAATCGCCGACCATGCGCTGTGTTGGTTTCAGCAACGGAGCGAGAGGATTTGGTTGGAAGATCAGGAAGTCCACCAAAGAGATGCTTCACTTCGTCCTTGGTCACGAGTGCAAACGCCGTGTTCATCGTGAACGTGGCATACGGATTGCGCTTAGCAAAATCAATTAGCATGGCTTTCTTGGCTTTCCATCGCCTGAGTTTTTCTTCCAAAGCGTCGGCTTCCGAGGTGGACTCCGTGCCAATAGTCGGGATGAGGCCAAGGTCTTTGGCGTGTTGGCCATGTACAGACGCTTCCCATGCAGCGAGCTCATCGTGGTCTGACTTTTGTGCCGTAGCAGTGTTGATCAACGTCGCCAAGGCGGCGAAACCCACAGTGAAGTAATGAATGCAAACCATTGCGAGGAACTCGGCAAGTTTTCAAATGAGCCTTGTTGTACAGCATTTGAGAGGACGGCAGGGGACACCCGCAACCACGAAATGTAGAGTACTGTAGTCGCAAGGCACTCACTTGCGCACCCTACGAAACAGCTATCAGTTTGTCGACTTTCTGCTTAAGCAAACTGGTTCCATTTGGTGATCATGCGAAAAATCAAGCAGTATCGTTACTGCATTCAGTTGGCTTGACTTCAAGGGTGCGCTCTGATTTTGGGGGGAATTATTCAAGTCGCCTGACTGGAAGAAGGAGGGCATAGCATAACCCACTACTGCGTTACATGTAGTGAATTGTCTAATGTAAGGCATTCAAGGCTCATCAAGCGCAAACGTCGCCTCCAGCAGGAATGGAAAGACAAGCAAGTTCTTATCCCTCGGACGACCTTTGGCAGGCTTGAAAAGCGTCTCTGCTTTTGGTCGCCGGCACAACCGAAACCACACCAACGGAACCATCACGAGGGCATTCGTCCACCGTCAAAGGTTAAGACACACCCAGGCTATGACTACGCAATTCATCATGTCTTGCCGAATAAGGAGTTTTATCAATTCGTAGCTCCATGGCACGTCGAGTTCTCCAAAGGGGTTTGTATCCCTTTGCAGACAACGGGTGCAAATTTGCACCAGATACACTGTTCGGATTACAATTTGAATCATAAAATTTTTACCACACGGTTTCGTTCAGCCCGAGAGATAGCACTGGAATCCCTGTGGTTTCAGTTTCTAAACGTCTAAAGAGATGCTAAAAACAGGACATAGCCGAGGAGTTATGGCCATTTAACGATGTCTGATACAGGTGATGCACCCATTGATTACGATGATACAATCCAAGTCGAAGTCATGGATGTCACGAGCACTCTGCACCGTATGGCGGTGGATGGTTTCATTCTCAACGATGAAGACGACTCCGATACCGTTGAAACCAATGCCCCAACTCATGAGGGATGCAAAGCCGTATGGTCTCCCGACTTCAAGGCTTTCTGCTTTGGATGCTTCACATTGCAGGCTCCAGCTTTAAAGGGAAGCATCATACCACTATTTATGAGCATGGCCAACGCGACAACGCGCTTCCATCAAGCTAAATCCAATCTATCACGCGTTACTCACTCCAAAGTTTGAGGGATTTCCTGAGCAAGGCCAGCGATCATATCGTCTACGTTTCGGCACAATATGACATCGACCACGCGCAGACGCTAGTCACCACGCCGCCAAATTTCGTGTTGCAAATTACACGCTTTTTTTGTGACACCGTTGGGCTTGAATTTGCCACGCTAGAACGCTAGATTCTGTTTGGTTAGCGGGTTAGCGTGGCCGCGTGGGGCATGCTCTAAGAGAAGCTGGGTAAACTTCGACTGTCGTGTTGACAACGTCGACAAGTTTTTGTTTCGGCTTGGAAAGAGTCGATGCGGCTAATCTATGAGCAGTCGTGGCATGCTATTGACACGATGGTTGTCCCCCTTTTGCATGGATTTCCGATGCAAGTTCTCAACGCATGAATGTTGTTGGGATAGAGTTAACAGCCATGTGTTTGCACGTTTCGGGTTAGTAAACACTTGTTGCAGAGATTGTTGCTGCCGCAAGAACCCTGCCTTTCCTGTGGGACATTCAGCAAGCGGTGAATCGAGGACAGAGCGAGCATGACAAATGCTAACTGTCCATCACAGTATCTATGTGTATATATATAATAAGGCAAAACAGGTGGGCCAGGGTCTGGTCACAAATTAGATTACGAACAAAATGTCTCTATCGTTAGGGAAGAGAAAGCACGATGCTTTGTCATTTGACTGCAGGACATACTGATTCAGTGTAGCAACATAGACTTACGGCTATTCTGTGACCTTTAGTATGGAACCATTTGTATAAATTTGACGCGGTCCCTTGAATCATAATTGGGCTCTCATTATGGACCATCCGATATCTCTTTGCACCGTCTGCTACATAGGCATAATTTCTTCCTCCAGTCCAACTTTATTGTAAACCCACCATGCGACTGTTCGTAGAAGCTCGAACTTTGGCATCAGGACAGAGTAAAGTCTACCAGTCATTGTGTCTAGTTGCCCGGTCACTGATGCCATTACTAGTTCTAGCCTTGCACGCAAAGTAGACACAAGATGTAGCCACCGATGCATGGAGCGTCCATGAATGACATTGGCGGTATGGATGGCTAGTATAGTTAACACATCACTTGGCTCGATATCCGCGGAGTTAAACACCCACGACATTATGTTGCCGGGAATGAAGATCGACAAGAAACACACAAATACTCAAACTTGTTTCGAAAGTCAATTAAAACCACGCGCGAAGTTTCGGAGACGAGCTCGTTGGCTCGTTCCCAGGACCGCATTTCACATGTCCAGCCAGCTCTGGCCATGACCATTGCCCTGTTTTTGAGTTGGCTGTACTAGCTCCATTCACGATGGCTTGCCACGCACTGCCTGCATCCGTCCACGTTTCATAGTCACCAGTATTGCCAGGCTTGAGCACTTCCCATATCATCCACGGCAGTCCTGCGTTTTGAGTCGTTGACATAAAGTTGGCAAAGTTGTTGGCTTTGTTGCTGTTTAGCCAAACTCTTCGACAACCACGCGTTCGTTGTACTGGTTGGTCAAGTCGACAAATTGCTGTAAGACATTTAAGTTGGCATCGGCATACGTGTGGATGGAGACGACATCCACCGCTGGACATTGGAAAAAGTTGATTAGCTTGCACGAGTCGTAGTCGGTGCCACCACCAGACAAAATGAGGATGTCCTTGTTGGGAATATTCTGCCGCATCTTCGTCGCGCGGTCGCAGACCCAGTTGGGATTTGGCACGACGAGCTGGCCATTGTTCCACGAGTGGAGCCAGCCTTGGGATTCATTCTGGGGCTCAAATCCCAGGACCGCTTCAGGGCGTAGTCGACGCCTTGCTCGACTGGAGAGCATTTGTTGACACGAGCCGACGTCACGCCAGACTTGGCTGTTGGGTTTGCTCGCGACGATTTCAAGTAGCAAGAGCCGTCTTGCGTCCAGCTGTAAGCATTGCAAGCCTTTTCGTTGATGCACGAAGTGCAGCAGCCACCAGCGTCGTTTGTACGAGCAGTGTAGAGATCTTGGCCTGGGTAATCGGTGTTGGCCTCGACTGCGCCACACGTTGGACCACTGAAATTGACGAAACCAGCGGTAGCTCCAGGCTTAGTTGACTGGGCTCCCTTGGCGTTCTTGAGGTAGCAAGTGCCTTGGAACCACACAAAGAGTTGACAGCCAGGAGTGTTCTTGCAGTCATCGCAGCAGAGATCCGCCGATGCGCGTTGCGTCGATTTGATGTCGTAGCCATAGTAATCGGTGTTGGTTTGTAGAGTCGAGCATTGCGAAGACGATTGAGTAAAGCCAGCAGTACGTCCTGCCAAGGCGCCCCGTAGCCACCGCGACGATCAAGTGGTCCGTCGTGGCGTCGTCTTGGTTGCTGCAGTGGCTCAAGATGCCACCTTTATACGCCATGAATTCTTCGCCAGCGTAGAGAAAGACTGCCACAGGCTGGGCTTGCATCACACTAAGATAGGACGATTCACCGTAGACGTAAACATAGGTGTCGACGTTCACGTTTTGTTTGGTGCAGGACGAGACACAGTCGTGCACAGTGCCATCGCCGCCAGAGATGTAGGGATAGTCCTTGAGAAGACAGACTCCATTCCTGGCCGCGTAGTCGATCGCTAACGCAGGGTAGCCGCTGACACAATTGAATCTGTGGCGGGGATCTTTCTTGGGGAAAACAGTCGAGCACGACGCACCATTCTCCGTAAAACATTTAGATTACCAACATGACTTGAAACTATTCCTACAAGCTGTGCTTTAGATGGCCCGGCCAACTTCTTCGACTTCGATCTCGGAGATTTTGCCATTGCGCACGCGCTTGAGCACTTTGAGCTGTGTACCTGGCTGCAGCTCCAGAGCAACTCACGAGGTCTTGTTCGGACAACTTGACCAATCCACGGCCAGCCAAGCAATTCGCAGCTTCGATCGTCGCGGTTGCAGCAAACGCCCAGCAGCTTCCACACGCTCCTTGGTTCTGCACTGGGTGGATGCATCCCGATGTCGTCCAGTCAATGTCAGCGTCGAGACGACGACTGGTCGATCCACCAATTTGAACTGGCGCGACAGTCGTCGTCACATTCAAATTCAAATTCGGTGGAGGCGCAGCGCCAAAGGGTACTTGGCCTCGTCCTTGGTGACCAGAGCAAACGGTGTATTCATCGTAAACGATGCGTGGGGATTGCGCGCCGCGTAGATCGGGAGCATGGCCTTCTTTGCTTTCCACCGGCGAAGCTTTTCACTCGTATCGGATTGACCAGTGATGGATTCAGTCTTTGGCACCAGCCCGAGTTGTTTGGCATATTGTCCATTCGGCGACGCTTCCCACGCCGCGAGCTCTTTTTCAAGCTCCGCGTCAGATGGATCAGTCGCTGCGAGTGCCAACGCCGCTAGCGCCCCAAGGGTGAAGAATCGTCGCATGATTGCAATTGCGTGGTTGAGCGCGAATTGAAGAATGAGTTAGTTGCCGCTTTGTACATGTGTCATTGCACGTGGCAGGAGCATCGTTGAGTAACGTTAATGACAAGACACGATGAAATTTCCAATCACCATTTCTGTCCCCATCTGTCAAAATAGTCAGTGGGAAGCAGTAATGGCTGCATGAACCAGATGAGTGGTCATCGTTAAGCAGCCTTCTCGGTAGTCCTCTACACGTTGGCTTGTGCTAGAAAGACGAACGGCTGGTTTAGTTAATAGTTGAATGTTTCAATGCCAAGATGGAGAGTGTGCTCTGCAGCAGGTTTGGTCATTTGATCCAGTGCGGAATCGTTGGATTTATGACATTTTCGCCCGAGATTTTGTCCAGAACGAAACCGCTTCGCCGGTGTTCCAGACGAGACATGACGACGAAGACACAGGGGACAAAGCATGGGTGCATGTTCCATGCGTTTGTAGCCAAAGAGATGGAAATTTCAACGCTTGGCGACGCGGCGAAGAAGGGGAACGTGCAATCCCCTAGAGCTAGATGTACATTGTATTCACGATGGATCCATGCGGGACAAGGCAGGACTGTCGTAAATATGGCAGTGAAGGAGATCCTCACGGTTTCCAACGAGTGGTTTGAATCCTTCAAATCTTCTCACGACGATGGCTTTCCTCAAAGCAGTACGAGGCGACACGAGGTAGTACCCACAAACGGTGACGTTAGGTGCATCCCTGTCCTGGCTATTAAAGTGACGTGAGCTGATTCAATTTGACGCAGTCCTTCTAGTATCGTCTAATGCATGGAAAGTTCCGCCCTCAAAGTTCGCTTGTGAGCTCCAAACTAACCCGCAGTGTTGGCAAAACGATGATGCTATTCGAAGAGAGCTAACACAACGACCATACCTCTAAAAAAAGTTTAAGACCATTTGTATCTCACAACGGTACGAGGGTTAGTCAGATTGCAAATTACTCTCGATATTACTTGCATTGATTCGAAAATGTCATCAAACTGTGTATCATATGTTAAGTGGAAGTTAACGCTAAAATTTATCGTTGCTCCCACTTAACATTCTAGCGTTTTATTGGTTGAAATAGACTGAAATTCCATTATGATGGTGTGATTACTCCACCAGCCAGTTCTCGTTCGTTACCTTTGACCTCATGGCTAAGGGCCCGTCTGGTAACCGAAAATATGAATAAATAGTGGGACATCACGAAACTTTCAGCCGGATATTTGAATGAGTCACGTTCTTTCGTTGGAATTTCGTGCCCATCAACTATCGTATTTCGAATCACAGGGGGAAGTACGAGAATTTGTATGTAAAAAATATCTGTTAGATAGTTTCAAAATCACGAAATTTTGACGAAACGAAACATCCGGATGCATGGTTCTTGTCAGTTTTGTTCTTGCGATGGGAAGGAAACGTAAGGCTCTGGATACGAGCAACGAGGATGCAGGTGACAAGGTGTTGCGAGCCAGAGTTGCTGAAAGAACTCGCGCGCAGTACAACACGATGACCGCATATTTGAAGCGTTGGTTGATGGAGACACACCTGACTTTAGTCCGAGGAAGTGAAATCAAGCTTACTTTGGAAGTAGAAATTTGCAAGCGTTCCTAGCCAGCGTGACGAAGAAGAAAGCCGCTGCGAATGGCAAAGCTGCTCCAAATTCATTCTCGACCGTCAATGGATACATAAATGCCATCAAATTTCTCTATAGGGAACGCAAAATTTCATTAGCACCCGATCTGGACGTCATGCTAAAACGTAACGCAGCAGCACTTATTCAATCATGCAGCATCCTTAGATTTTTCAAATGGATACAAACGGCAATTGGCAAAGTTCAAGGAGGATGGTCTAATGTCAATCAACGAGGGAAAGATGCCTCTAACAGTCCAAGGTAATATTGATTTAATCACGATATCTCATGAGCTACACAGGCTTTCGTTTTATAGCTCATAAGTCGATCACACAACCTGTCGGACAAACGTACTCTCCTCATGTCCATTGTTTCCTTGTGCTTTCATGGAATTTGATGGCCCGTGCTGCATCAATTGCTGCCATACGCTACGATCACATATCTTGGGAAGGTGCTTGAAACATTGATGCGCATTTTACAGTAGACTAGGTGATAGCATGCTTATTAGATTCGGCAAAATGAAAAACGACCAAGAAGGTAAAATGAATTGGCCAAGACATGTGTATGCGAATCCCCATGAGCCCGCAATTTGTCCTGTGTTAAGGTTCGACAGGATTCTAGATGTTGTGTTAACGCTTTGATTGTCTATAGTTTAGCCTTGGCTGTGTTTTCACGCCGTTCGTTATGTGAGGGAGCCTCTACCCTCTTGTTTGGCTCGAACGCAAACGAAACGTTGCAACGTGGTTGACACAATGAACAGGCTCGCCTGTTCATTGTTTCGGGACGACATGGCCGCTGTTGGATTAACAGTGCTGACATTGGCACTCACTCCTTTCGTAAACGAGTATCTACAGCTATTTCAAATACACTGGGTGGTCCACAACCTCATTCAGTCTGGCTGCGTGCAGCTGGAGTTTGGGCAGCGTGCAAGGTATATTTTTGCTGGTGCGGGTGGAGACCAACATGTCGGCCGGGCTGCATCTGGTAGGCGTACATCTTGTCATTGTTATTGACGACACCATTTATTAGGATTGAACATGAATGGAATTGAGTTTGCTACACTACCGCCACATTTTGGATCTGCGATCATGTCTATCGCAGATTGGGAGTCCATCTTACCAGGATACAGTAGCTCGTACCCTTCTACCTTTCGTTCAGTGCTTCCCTATATATTGGCCTCACTGTCGTATCACTACAAGTGGCTCGAAGACAATCTGCACCCATCCCATCCAATTTTCTTGTCTTTGGTTTGGAACTCTGGACTTCTATCTAGATTGAGTGCGAACGTTGAACTTGGCACTATGCGAAACAACAAAACGGCCATGGTATCAACAGGCGTACCCCCCCCCACATAGTCTTGGCCGATCGCCTTCAGTGTGTCGAAATTGCACTGACAACCTTGCATTCTACCATGTTAGAGGCCATTGAATCGATGTCGAATCGACTAAACGAAAGGCTAGCCACGATAGTGTCTCAATCATCGACAACATCTGCAAGTTCCCAATTGATGGACTCAAACTCACTCGCCCAGCTTCTGACCACTCTGCATGGCATGTTGGCCAACCAGACACAATCTTCACCAGAGGCCACAAGAGCATCTGACGACGACACAGGTGCGGCATCTTGGACCTGGGGGGGCAGGATGCACATGGTACCAAGTAGCTTCCGTTTCCCCAAGTGTAAATCGCACGAATTGTGGAATTTATGGTGGCTTGGGCTTCCAGCACAAAGAATTGCCCCACTTCGATTTTTACGGCCATGGTCAATTCACAAATCAGACGCTGTGAATTTCTCGTAAGCTAGAAAGGTCATTCATACAATGGTCTCGTTTTGTGATGTAGACGAATCAATCATAGCAAAAAAGCCAGCCTCGGAACTTTCTTGCTGTTTTAACACTTTGATACAGAAGACTTGCTCACTTGCCTACGGGAATATGACCATGGATGAATGGCAACGAAAGAGGATGGACGACATCAGCTATATTACTTTGTACGATGCGCTCAAAAGGAAAGAAAGGCCGCAACAATAACTTAAAATACACAGTGCATTAGTTCAATCGTGTGGTCTTAAATCTCGTTGATGAAGTCCTTCACGGGTCCAACAGGTCAAGAAACGAACTCACGCATGTTCAAATGCTTCAACCTGTAGAAAACGAGCTTAGAAACATGATTGATGCAGTAGAGGGTCATACATTTAAGCACCCAGCACAGATGAACAGTCGTTCGAAAGGAAGGCAAAAGGCTCCAACAATTGCTCGACCACAAACGAGAGATTGAACGCTGTCGTCGTCTTGTAGCACCAAATACACTAGAATATACTGTCATACTCAAATCCAAGTGTCTAAGAGTCACCTTGTTTGTCTTTCCTTCACAGCAACGCCCACAGCAACGCTAACCTTTCACGCCTGGGTATCCTCAATCTCTTGCCTGAAACATTTCAGTGGCACTTTGCGCTTGTTTTGCTCACCTTTATTACACCTGCTCAATTGACCGACCGGTTGTGCTTTCTTCTCTCGCCATGTTCATTTCAATCTTGCAAACGATCCGAGTTGATGTGCCCACTGCTGTCCTGGAGCTCGAGAGATCAAACCAATTCGAAAGCTGTATTTAGTTTGAAAGGTTTTCGTAATGATTTCGTGATATGCCAAATTACAGAAATAGGCCCAAAATGCGATTTTGAGGCAAAATTCAATAATTGAGGACAAAATATGAACTTGTTTATCTTAAAGAGTTTTGCCCCAAGTCCAAACTTTTTGGTTGGGATATACTCAGTCGAGGCTCCCAAAATGCCATAAGCTGTTGAGCGCAAGGAGCGTCATGCGCATGATGATCAATGTTCAAGGAGCTGGTTTTGCTTTTACAGTGTGTTGCGCCGCGCCCGAGTACACAACCAGCGTAGCGAATCTCTCGACCGAAATGTTGACAAGATTGCCAAGCAGCTTGGAATCTTTCTCAGCGGCTTCTCTTCTGCCGAGCGCTCGTTGAACATTGAACAAGGTGTCGGAATGTTTTCACGGTCCCAGCACTTGAAATTATGGTCACGCAAGGCAATGATGTCATCCATTTCATCGATTCGTCTAATATATGGACGACAACGACGACGTTGATTTTCTAGCTGCAGGGCTACGACATGGTGGGTGGCCAAGCTGTACATGTTGACAATGCCCACGTCTCAACCATTGTCAGTGTCTCTGTTCGATTGCAAGTGCGGTAATTTCGTCACTGCACTGCGTCGCATCCAAGCGGGACGCCCCCGTCAATTCAATCTGTCCCCTCAACTTTTCCCAATTGCATTGCCTTCACGAACTACTGAATTCCGGGGCGGCGGGGTTGAGCTTGTATTGGCACATTGATTCCCCCCAGGTCGGCGAGTGGCCTTACCAGAGGACACGACTGCTCGAGCTATGCAGGGATTGTCTCTCGAGTGGTTGTTGGTGGAGGTGTCAACTTTGTAGTGATATTACAACATTGCTCACTGCAGTTTATTTCTCAGTCTGTTGTCCTAATGTAGCCGGTTGCACTTCAGCTTTTAACTTCGGACAGCCAGCTCAGGCCATAAAAATTGACCCTTGTTCGAGTTGGCTGCTGCAGCTCCGTTCGCGATGGCTTGCCATGCACTGCCTTCATCCGTCCACGTTTCATAGTCGCCCGTGTTGCCAGGCTTGAGCACTTCCCACATCATCCACGGCAGTCCTGCACTTTGAGCCGTCGACATAAAGTTGGCAAAGTTGGCGGCCTTGTTGCCGGTGTAGCCAAACTCTTCGACAATCACACGCTTGTTGTTCTGGTTGGCCAAACTCACAAATTGGCTAAAGACATTCGAGTCAGCATCGGCATACGTGTGGATCGAGACAACATCCACCGCTGGACATTGGAAAAAGTTGATCAACTTGCACGAGTCGTAGTCGGTGCCACCGCCAGACAAGATGAGGATGTTCTTGTTGGGAATATTCTGCCGCATCTTCGTCGCGCGGTCGCAGACCCAGTTGGGATTTGGCACGACGAGCTGGCCATTGTTCCACGAGTGGAGCCAGCCTTGGGATTCATTCTGGGGCTCAAATCCCAGGATAGCTTCCGGGATGTTGCCCCAAGCGCGGTTGCCAAAGTTGGGGTTCTTGTGCTGCAAAATATGAGCAAGACGGCGATCAAAGTCTGTTTGGGCATTTGTGTTGGTGTAGAATGTATCGGCTCGGTTCACAGCTTGGCCACAGTACGTCGTTGGGAGATTGTACTTGGAGACATAAGCATCAGAGTCCCAGCAGCCCAACGCCCATCGATCGTGGAGCGCAATGACAAGTTTAATGTTGCGCTGATACGCTTCCCACATGAGTTGATCCACTTGCTTTAGGATCGTGTCGTCGTATTGACCAACTTGGTTGGACTCGAGATCTTGAACACCAGAGCTGCTTGTTCCCTTTCCACCGCCGCCGACACGAGAGATGAAAATACGAAGAGTTCGAAGTCCAGCGCTTTGAAACTTGTCCAAGATTTCAAGACGGTCGGCTTGAGACAACGTGTGCAAAAAATAGCTGTTGGCGCCGGCAAAGTTGGTGCCTGAAGCTGGCGGTTGTCCAGTGGAGCATTCACTTCCCCCTGGACGGCACGTTGTTTTTCCCGAGGAGACATCCGCTGGGGCGACGCAGCACACCCAACCATTCGATGCGCACGTGTCTTTGCTCTTTTGGCAAGTCGCCCAGTCAGGAATTGGCTTCGTTGTTGGCGTCGGTGTCGTCACCGCGCATTCATTGCCCCCAGGTCGGCAGGTCGTTTTTCCGCTGGCAGTGTCAGCCGGGGCGACACAGCAGACCCAATTCGTCGATGAACATTTGTCCGTCGCCTTGTTGCACGTCGCTCAGTCTGGGATCGTCGGCGCAGCGCATTCGTTTCCACCAGGACGACAAGTCGTCTTGCCACTGGTAGTGTCCGCCGGGGCAACGCAGCAGACCCAGCCACTCGACGCACATGAATCTTTGCCTTTTTGGCACGTATTCCAGTCGGCAATTGGCTGCACAGCGCATTCGTTTCCACCAGGGCGACAGGTTCTCTTGCCACTCGACACATCAGCAGGGGCGACACAGCAAACCCAGCCACTCGAGCACGTATCCGTGGCTTGATTGCACGTATTCCAGTCCCCAATCGAGCTTGCGTCGACTGTAGCAAGAAGTGCGGCAGTAGCAGTGGCAACAGCGGCTTTCATCGAGGTTGGCAAATTGATAAATGATCGAGTTTTCCATTGTTTTTACAGTACCTTCCCGCGGAGACAACGAGAGGCTGTTTGGTCGCAGGAGCGCTGTCCCAATTCTATATCACGAGATTGGATTTAATGTGCTCGTTCCTTGTTTCTTTCTTCGAGAAAGTCATTGTTTCAATGCGATTCTATCGCGAGATACAGGATTCACGTCAACTTACACTTAAAATACATCAAGACCAAGTTGATAATGTTCTAAGTCAAACCTTTACGTTCTAGCTTCACGTTGATATGCAAACAGCGCTGCTACTGCATACAGCACCAGAGTACCGAGGGGATGAACAAAGACCCAACTCTGTGTCGACCACGCTCCCACGACCAAAGATTTTCAAAGTCGTTGGATCGCAAGAGAATCCAAAGAGCTCATGGCAACCACGTCGAACTGCAGTTCGTTGCCTCCATTTGATATCGGAATGGATGTTGGAATCGTTTTCATGCGATATGGATTTCATGCGTTCGGTCGTCCTGGTCGCTGTCCCACATAAAAGTGTTCTTTTGGATTTGGGGGAATTGGCTGTCCACTCATTATTCGATTTCGCCTCCACTCAACAATGTATGCGTCTCTCCGTTGCGCTTGCTCTTCTCGCCGCCGCCGCCAACGCTGCTACTATCGGTGACTGGAATACGTGCAACCAATCGACGGATACATGTTACTCGACTGGCTGGGTTTGCTGTGTCGCCCCTGCTGATACTGCTAGCGGCAAAACGACATGTCGCCCTGGTGGAAACGTATGCGCTGTGCAGCCAATTGCCAACTGGAATACGTGCCAAAAAGGCAAAGATTCGTGCGCGTCGAGTGGCTGGGTCTGCTGCGTTGCCCCGGCGGACACTGCCAGTGGCAAGGCGACTTGTCGTCCTGGTGGAAACGAATGCGCTGCGCCGACGATCCCAGACTGGGCGACGTGCAACAAGGCGACGGACAAATGTTCATCGACGAATTGGGTCTGCTGTGTCGCCCCGGCTGACACTGCCAGTGGAAAAACAACCTGCCGACCTGGGGGAGACCAATGTGCGCAAACTACGGCGCCTATTCCCGACTGGGCGACGTGCCAAAAGGGAACAGACAAGTGTGCGTCAACTAACTGGGTCTGGTGTGTCGCTCCAGCCGACGTAGGCTCTGGCAAAGCAACCTGTCGTCCTGGAGGCGATCAGTGCGCAAGTTCGACTCCAACGCCAAGCAGCGGCGGTGGCTCTGGTCTTGCCCGCTTCTTGTCGGCCGATCGATTCAACCAACTCTTTCCGAGTCACAAAGACATCTACACGTATGACAACATGGTCAAGTATTCGACAGAGTTTGAACCATTTGCCAATTCCGGCAACGCTGACTCCGACAAACGCGAGCTGGCGACGTTTTTGGCTCACACGACGCACGAAACAGGCTTCCTTCAGTTCGCGACAGAGCAATACGATCCAAATCACCTTCCATCATACTATCCATGGGTTGGTCGTGGAGCTCTGCAGCTCACAGGGGACTACAACTACCAAGGTTTTGCTCAAGCCATCGGCCAAGACGTGAAGAACCAATACTGGCTCGTCGATTCGAAGCAAGACCTCGTGTGGCGCAGCGCTTTCTGGTGGTGGCACGCCAGTGGCATGCACAGGATTGCAAGCCAGCCGAACCAATTCGGCCTAACCATCAACACGATCAACGGTGGCTTCGAATGTGGCTCGAATCCCAGCAATCCTGACGGCCAACGATGTCGCATCCAATATTTCAAGAACTATTGCCAATTGTTTGGCATCGATCCAGGCAGCAACTTGTACTGCTAAGTCTCTCGTCCGTACCTTCCTTCCAACAAGGTTAAAGCAGTCTAAAATATCATAACGATGGCCTACCTAATGGCAAACTTGTCGTTGGTCACTGAGCTAGAGGCTATAGTTTGTTGGGGGCAATAATAAACCCGTCGTTTGTCGAACTCCAGCTCGACGAGTCGCCGCCGTTCGTTCACGACCTCGTTCCGTCTGGTAAGAGTGACAACCAAAGCCAGAGCAGCCGTCCATACCTTCACTGTTGGACACGAGACTTCTGTCGTCCTGTTGTATCGATACATATCTTTGAAATCTTGTAGACTCTGGGCGACAAACTCTTGCAGCTTGTCAGCGATGTCTAGTGTGGAATGCACGTGGTTTCCAGCCTTTGTAGCGCTTCAGGATGAAGCAGAGATGGTGGAGGAAGCTCCGTGGAAGTGTGCCGACTGTGTCATTGTGACAGTGAGTAATGCCATGATGAAAAAACCAGCATGGAAAGTTCATTGCATTCTTCCTTCCATTTCCAAAGTTGACAAGATGAAGACGGCCAAGTGGGTCCTCTTAGCACTCGCTGGTCAAGTCGACAGCAGCGTCATTGGAGACTGGAATACTTGCAATACTGCTACGGATACATGCGTCGACTGGCTGGGTCTGCTGCATCGCACCTGCTGATACTGCCAGTGGCAAGACAACCTGCCGACCTGGAGGAAAAGAATGCGCTCCAGCATCCACAGCAGCGCCTTCTCCAACGCCATCTTCAATTCCAGATATGACGGTTGAGCCTCGATCGATGCTAATCAAACCTTGGATCATCCCTATCAGACGATCCCTTACACACCACTAAGATTCTAGTTCGATTCGACCTAGCGTCCTCGAACTCATGCTCCTTCCATATTAGATGTTTAGACTTTTAGATAGCTATGTATCTCATTTCTCAATCTGCTCCTAACTCGGTTAATCTACACTACCGTTGTTAGTCTCCTCCCCCTTCCGATCCTGATCCAGAGTCCTTGGCTAAAGTCGAGGATATTCGGTTCCTGTGAAGTCCAAACGTCTGGACCTTCGATTCTTTTTGTGCGTCATCGCTATCCCCGCGACCGTCACAAAAGTGGTGGAGAAGCAGGGTATTCTCCAATTTTATTCAAGACTCTATCTCTATGGATCCTTGAAGACCTACCGACTCGCCCTATCCCGAGTCGTCTCAACATCCAAGTTCCGCGTCACCTCCTCAGCTCATGTCAGAGTCTGATTCGGCCCTCATCCCGCGTCCTTCCTCTCCTGCTTCAAGGAAGCGCGACTTACAGTACCGGATTCAACATCACGCCAACTCACCCGAGCAACGTGATGATGAGAAGCGAGTCCGACCTGAACGTTACCTGGCGTTAACAGCCCCTGAGTCTGACATCAGCGACGACTCCATGGATCCTCGCAGTTCCTCTGAAGATCTAACTCTGTCTGATGAGAGTGCACTCGCGATCGCTTGCTCTGCTCCCTTGCGTGAAGGGGACGATGACTTATTCTTGCCCTTCCTCTTGCCTTGACTGATGGGGGAGCGATCTTGGCTGAATCCAGTCAAGAAATCATCCAATATGAAGCCAGCGACTCCTAAACTGTCGCGACTCAATCAGCGATTGTCGAGCGCACGATCGTGACTCGCTCCATGACTTCAAATCCTCGTCGAGCGATCGCTGGACCAAGTCCGCTCGAGCTCTATATTCCACGCAGTCTAGTCACTGAACAAAGTATAGTGACTCAGACTCAACACGTGCGACCTACCTTGAATCTGCAGCTGGAACAAGGCCACTCGACTCAATTACTGACTAACGTCCAAGTCCAACATGATACCGTTGACATTGTCCCGACCCATGCTTCTCTTGGGATCCGACCAACGATGCGATCCAATGACCAAGTGAACGCTTACGATCCCGTCCTCCTAACCCATGATCAGTCCATGAACGCTCAACGATTCTTACCTTCGTCTGCACCGAGCCAAACGACTGATCCGTCCTCAAACCATGAACTTGTGCCTTCGGACGTCGAAATGGAAAATGAGACTCCTGAAACTGCCCTTACGTTGATTACCAATTTCTCCGTCCAACTGCAGTCGTTACAAACGCAAGTCGACTCCTCGTCCGTTATGTTCAACTCCCTTAACGATCGCTTGAATCTTGCACTCCAGACTTCGCAGTCGCAACATGAAATGGCGGCGACTTCCAAGAATTCTCTATCGATTTCTTTGCATGAACTCTCCGATCGCACCCACCAAGTCCAGCTCGAAATGAACTCCACTTACGGAGAACTAAAGTCTGCCCTAACCGATCTTCAACATTCGAATCGATCTCTGACGCACGAAACTGACTTTGTCCGTTTGGAAACCCTCTTGGCTGGACAACAAACGACCATTTCGAATTTGCATCAGTCCCTGCAACAGCACTCGGCTGAGCAACAGCGCATTAGCCAGAACCTCGAGACTCTGGCCAACGACCGCGCCTCCGACTTTCATCGCATCTTACACGAACTACAGGTTCTGAGTCGATCCTGCGAAGAAACTCAATCGCCGACTCAACAGAAACTTGATCGTAGCGAACTCCGTCAAGTCGAACTCATCGAATCCAACCGCCGACTCAACGAACAAGTCGACGCTTTGACTCAGGACAACTCGACTCTACTCCAACGCGTCCTAACTCTCGAAGTCGCCTGTCAGCGACTCAATCACGAAATCCACGCTGTTTCGAAATCTGAATCTGATTCCCCAGTGCCTACCAACGGGTTTGACTCACCAAAATCGGCTCCTGATTCTACCCATCGGCTACTCCTAGAACTTCAATCGTCCATCAACGCTATGGCATCCGAAATGTCCGAAGTCAAGGAGTCCATCGCCGACTCAACCTCCAATCAAGCATTAGGACGTGCTGTCAAGTACACCAAGACTCCGACATCCGACGACCAGGCTCATTGCGAATTCTTCATGAAGCAGTTGATCGATCAGGCTGACCGTTGCCAACTGGACGATCCCGATCGCAAGATGCTGCTCGGACTCAAGCTCTCGTCTGACAAAGTCCACCCTGCGCTGAATCAGTGGTGGATCGCTCTGTCAAAGACCAAAAACGGTGACGTATGGAGTGAGATCTATGACAATTTCATGGATCGCTTCTGCAATCGCACCCCTCGTGAGCTTGTAGACAATCTATTTGAAGACTCCGAGCGACTCAAAGGTGAATCCGTCAAGGTCTATGCGATCCGACTTCAGTCGATCCTCGATGACATCGACGTTCCCGACCACCAGGGAGTCGTCATCTTCAAACGAGGAGTCCGACACGCTAGAGCTGAGTCCTGCTTGGAAAACACCGACAAGGATCTCTGCTCTATTGCGGACATGAAGCTCCTTCGGACTCGTCAGATCCGACTCGACGATCCACCAGTCTACCGCGAACGAATGCGATCCCGATCGGGATCTGCTTCAACTACGTTTACCTCGTCCAGATCGAATCTCAGCGATCGATCCGCTCCTTCGACTCCTGAACAATCTCCGCGACCCAACCGTAGGAACTCGAAAGTCGGCTTCCGGGAAGACCCGACTCTCGCAAAGATCCTTGAAGCGATCCATACGACTCAAACGAGTCAGCAAGCTTTCGTCGCCCAGATCCAACAGTTGACTGAAGCCCTCACGAAGCCAGCGACTCCGTTCTTCGCTGCCCCCGTCCAGGCTCAAATGAATGTCCCCTACGCGTACCCTTCGCCATACGCACCCGGATGTCAGCAACAACCGACTCCTCCTGTGCTAATCCCGTCGCAGTCCCTACCACGACTCAGCCTCCTGGACCCTCTCGATCGCGACCTCGTACCGACTTTGCCCCAGTTATAATCACCTCCAAGCCAGACGATATGACGACCAGCGGTGTGACGGTTTGCGGTCGATGCGATCGACTCGGCCATGGCGCGGAAGACTGCCCTCGAAAGTTCCTCCGTTGCAACTTGTGTCACCAAGTCGGCCACTACGTCGGCGAGCATGTTCAAACCTGCCCAATCTGCAAGCAAGTCGGCCACTCTGCGTCGCGTTGCCCCTCTCGTCCAGCTGACAAGGCTTGAGATCGCGGCGCCAGGACGACTCCTGCGGAAACAGGACGCGTTCTGGTATGCCAGACTCAACACGTTTCCAACGTGTCCGAGACAAATGCATTTGATTCTTCTTATGACGACTCCTCTGGAGGATCTCATGTCTCGACACACGACTCAATTCCTGCTGCTCGACCCAAGCGAACGGACTCAGTCCGATCGCCCAAGTCGCAGAGTACACCTGACACTGTGAATCCGACAGCGCCCGAACCTGTTCCAGTCTTTACAGACGACGAAATCACTGACCTGATGGAGTCCCACCTTGAATTCCCTGAGGAGGAATACTCGAAAGAAATCGAAGATCGACTTTACCCGTTCACTAAGTCAGACGTTCGCAAACAACTCGAACGCATTCGCAAGCGCCAAATCAACCCAACCCATGAGGAAATCCTACGCTCCCTGAACTTATCGGAGGCGGATTCACACTTATTATTCGCCCCTGCCGATATAGAGGACGAGACTCTCTGGTTGAAATGGTTTGCTGACACTCCTGAGAAATGCGACGAGGCACGAAGAGCCAGTCGCGACTTCAACAACACTCGCAAGCACCCGTTAGCTCGAGTCTCTTGGATTGACCCAAATCCTCACGCAGTCCTTGACATGGATGACCTTACTGATGTCGCTGAACATGCTGACGGTGAAGATTCAGCCTCGACCTCCTTTGAAGACGAGAAACTGCCATCTGACTGTGTAACGTATCCTTCTGACATTCCGACGTTATGTTCCGGTGTGCGACAATCCGAGAATTACGAATGTTCCGACGAATTCTGGAATGAGTTACCGTTGGACTATCCACACTCGACTCCAACTGCCTCGACTCAAGCTCGACTCAAGTCTCAATAACTACGCAGTCTCCATCGCAAATCCGCTAAGATCGATCCGACTTATTGTTCCGACTTACTTCAAGGAAATCCGCCCTCAGTGCGACTCCTATGCAGATTGACACGATTATGCCACACTCGATCCAGATCTGACTCGGATCCCTTTATCCAAGCATATGTCAACAACATAAAAGCCACGACTCTTATTGACACTGGAGCCACTAGCAGCTTCGTCAGCGCAACTTTCTGGCACAAACTAGGATGCCCGACTCTGTCACACCCTCGATCCTCCTTCGTCTCAGCAGACAACTCTCAACTTGAAATGCTTGGTCGCATCAAACTCACGATCAACTTGGCTGGACGTAAAGTCCTCTTCCCTTTCTGGGTTATGTCTACTGCCCTTACCGACTGTATTGTTGGAATCGATCTGTTACGTCAAATGGGTGCGATTATCAATCTGAATGACAACACACTATCGATCGATGGTTGCGACGAATTGATCTCGCTTTCACCACTAAGTCCAGCACAACAGGAGACTCATCCAACTGGACCTGTCACAGTCGCTACAGCGACTCAAATCCCTCCACGATCCTTCCAATGGATTGCGTGCTCTGCGGGATCAGACTTACCAACTTTGACCACTATACTAGTCGAACCCAACAAGTCGGCTTTACTACACGTCGCAGCTACCTTATATCGCACTAATCCATCACGGACTGTACTCCTCGAAGTCGCTAACCCTTCCGACTCGCCGATCCATCTTCCTGCTCATGCGATCCTTGGTACCTGGATGGCCTTACCTAAAGATCACTTGGAATCGACCCTCGACTCACACGATTCACGCGCACGAACTGCCAACGGTCAATCTTCACAAACTACAGACGAACCCAGGAGGGTCCTCACTCAAATCGGGGGCCTGGAGTTGTCTGTCCTGTGCAATCGGAGACGACTCCGACTAAAGAACTACCAATCGACTGGACTGAGCCAAGTCTCAGCATCGATCAACGCGAACTCATACGCAAGACTCTCATGAAGTTCTCCGACATATTCGTCGACTCATCCAAAGCACCCGGACGAACTCACCTGATCGAGTTCAGCATCGACACGGGCAATAACCCTCCGATCCGAAGTGTACCATATCGGACTTCGAAAGCAGAATGCGACATTATGGAGGCTGAACTCAACCAATACTTGGATCTAGGACTGATCCGACCCTCGAAGAGTCTTTGGTCAAGTCCAGTGCTTATGATCCGCAATCCTGATGGATCTATACGATTCTGTATCGACTACCGCAAACTCAACAGCGTCACCGTGAAAGACTCTTACCCGATGCCTCGGATCTACGATCTCCTTGATGTCCTTGGCAGAGCCAAACTCTTCTCCACCATGGATATTGCGTCAGGATATTGGAATGTCCCTATGGCTAAAGACAGTATCGAGAAAACTGCATTCACCTGCAAGTACGGACTCTACAAATGGCTCGTCATGCCCTTCGGACTCTGGAATGCAGTCCCATGTTTCGAGAGACTTATGGAACACATCCTGATCGACTACAAATGGCGGACTTGCCTAGTCTATCTAGACGATTGCATCGTTTACAGCGAAGACTTTGGATCGCATTTGATCCGACTCAGTCAAGTCCTTACCAAATTCAGAGAAGCTGGATTCAAACTCAAGACGTCTAAGTGCAAATGGGGTCGATCCTCAGTCCCATTCTTAGGACACATTGTAACACCAGCTGGAATTCTCCCGAATCCTGAGAAAATCAAGTCGGTCCTCCGCGTCAAAGCACTTAAAGACGCCTCGGAAGTCCGCGCATTCTTGGGACTCGCTGGTTATTTTTGTCGATTCGTACACTCCCATGGAGCTCTTCGACCGGCGAGGTCGTCCATCGCCTAGACTCTACAACGAACAGGCTAACGACCCATGGATCGTAGCCCCACGAGCTTATCTAGAAGACGGCGCGATCCCCTTGGATCCTTATCTACAAAACCTGGTTGTCCGCAACAGTCAGCAATATCTTATGCAACAAGGCATCGTTTGCCGCTATGTTACGATCAAGACTCCTTTGCGAAATCCCGAACTCATCATCGTACCTGCGATCCCGCACTCCTTAGTCGAGGAGGTCCTGTATGCAAGTCATGCATCTCCTGTCTCTGGACACCTCGGACTCATGAAAACTCGCGAGCGGATCCGTCGAACTGCCTACTGGTTGAATTGGCAACTCGATTGCAAGGACTACGTCTCAAAATGTCCCGATTGCAATCGTGCCAAAGGCGGACGACCCTGGCGACAAGGTCCGATGCAAAGAATTCCGATCTATTCACTACGAGGTCCCTTCGGACTTTTGGTTGTCGACGCCTTAGGTCCCTTACCTACAACGAACCGAGGCAACAGATACATCTTGGTCTTCGCGGACTACTTCACACGATGGGTCGAAGCTTTCCCAGTCGCGGATCTAAAGACCTCGACCTTCACCAGAGTCCTGATCGACGAAGTCTTATGCCGATTTGGAATCCCAGATAAACTCCTATCCGATCGAGGATCCAATTTCTTCTCCGAACTCGCGACCACCATGTACACCACACTCGGGATCCACAAACTTGCTAGCGCCCCTTATCACCCTCAAGGGCAAGGCCTAGTCGAACGATTCAATCACACGATCGTCCAAATGATGAAGATCTATGTTAACGATCACCATACTGACTGGGATACTTACTTACCCCGGCTACTTTTCGCCTACCGGACTGCACATCACGAGACTCTCGGCGACTCACCGTACTTCTGCCTTTTCGGTCGGGATCCAACCTTACCTCTCGACTTGGCGTTCCTTAACGCCGATCCTGCTTGGAAATCTGACGATCTCCCTCAATACAAGCGCAGACTCGCTTCCTCATGGAAAGAAATGAGACGACTCGTCGAGAATCAGATGATCTCGGGACAGAACAAGAGTGCAGCAGCGAAATCTGATCAGAAACCGATCTCCTTCGACGACCAGTCCGCGGTCTGGGTCTACAAATACTTCTCAAAGTCTCGACCATGGAGCCTTCCCTCTGGCTCATTTGTCCACATTGTTGCAACGCGGTTGGGACGTAACAAGCTGGCCAATCATGAACCCAGAGAGGAAATCAACTATAACGCGTTGAAAAATATGGACGTTGTCAACAAGACCCCGGCTGTGTCTCAAGTATTCCCTTTTGTCCAACTGAAGTTTAACGGAATTGAAATTTCTCCGGAATACTATGGCGGTCAAGATTATCAACTCTGCACCTAATACGTCATCGTGGACGCTGGTGAAGTCCGAGAGATAAGTTTCGACGAGTAGTTAGTCTCTTTGCATAGCTTAAACCTGCTACAGGTCTCCCTCGAGTTAGTCACACCTGTCACAATTTATAACCTGTAGAAATAATTATTTAGAACTCATGAATTTCTTCGTCATTATACCTGTATAATCCGATACCTTTGAGATATGATTAAAACCTTCTGAAACTTGATGTGACTAACTCGAGGGTTTTCTGTAATACATATTTCTTTCATGAATGTCAAAAGAAATTGAGAGCCCCTGACATAGACCTTTTGGATCTTCAATCATGTGCAGGATTTTTATTCGGAAATAATATGTGTGCTAGAGAATCAAACCGTCCAAACATTTATAGCCACAGGATCAGACTCCGGATTCGAACCATCCTGCGTGTCAAATTCACGGTGTTTTAGCCTATTATCCGTAAAAATACTGGATAAACTGTTGCCAGAAAACATATGTTGGCCCGACCACATCATGCGCCGCAACTCAACAGGCGGTGGTTGGGTTGGTGGCGGACTTGTTAGTGTACCACGCCGTCGAGGACTTGACCCGGGTTCGAGTACGCGTCAGGGAGATTTTTTGACATTTTGTATTCCAACAGGCCTCGTCCGGGTGGCGGCACGGCCTTATGGCCTACCTGCCGCCTTTCCCGATGAGAATTAATATAATCAAATCCCTTTTACGTGAACGTTGGCGCCGCGCCCCTGGCGCCGCGCCCCTGGCGCTCGCTGCGTGCTTCGCTTTCGCACGGAATACAGGGGACTAGTGCCAATGGTTCGCTCCTCCGTCGCTCACCCTGTTGGGGTACAGGCCAGAAGCCATATGGTGTGAGATTTACACTTAGTTTTTGTATTAGCCTAAAACACCGTGAATTTGACACGCAGGATGGTTCGTGACCGAATAGCAGGATCAAGGTACCATAAATGATTTGTAAGTTGGGACCGTCTTCAACATTTTCGGTGGACAATCACTGCAACAAGTTATACGTTGGGGAGTTGAAAAAATATCTAATTAGACAGTAAATAAAAACTTAAAGTTAAAATTGTTTGATGTCGGGATCAAATAACGATATCAATGAAAACAGGAGAAAGACTTCCGTAGTTATTGATTCTCATGAATAAAAGAATCCGGTTACTTGGAACCAACAATTGATTGATCGATGGATTGATTGACTGATGGAGTTCACCAAGTTTACACCCAGGAACCCTGTTCATTTTGCAATTTTCAATCATCCAAACAGTGTATCAGTAAAATGAAGTCGTTGTATTGTCATTGCTTCAACATGAATTCTACTTTGGAATACTTGACAACGGACATTCTGCGTCAAATGGCCCGCGAACCTAGTAGTCATGGGACCGCTTCGGCCTCGCCCATGATATTGCTTGGCCGGATACCGGTGCTTGAATGTGTCAGTGTTCCTTCTGAAGAATTCTTAGTAACCACACAAGCAGAAAAAGAATATAGTTGATTTAAAACTTAAACAACTACCTCGGATACAATGTCGTGTTGTAGACCGTGATTGTCCATGACCATAAATTCTGCATTTGACAAATCCATTCATAATCGTTTGTCTAGGTAGCTGCTCCCACACCTCATTCATCCATTCCACCAGATCAAACCTTGTCGGACATTCTAATTGTAACTTTCCATCACCAAAATTCTTGATAGATTTGGACAAGTGAGACAGCCACTTTTGTCGCAAACCACTTTTCAACGGGCGCATCCACGCAACGTCAGCGGGTTGACACTTCCAGGTAAACGTTGGCGGTATTTTGCCTAAGACAACTGAAAGGCTTTTAGCGCATTCAACGACCTCGGCTGTGAAGTGGGCGCTAAAATCGTCCCAGAGAAGCAGGATTTTTGGTAACGACTTGTCTTTTCGGTATCCAAAGTGATATTGTAGGAATGCGACGGAAATCGAACTATTCCACCAAGCACTTGGATTGCCGTAAATCTGGCTTGGATGTCGCTCTTGCAATTCCTCGATCTCCGACCATACTTTTACACCAAATCCATGGCGTTTTTGAAGGTTTTCAACTACGACTGCTTCAATTCTTGACTCTGCTGTCTTTAGGACAGGGAACAAGGGATACTTCGTGCCCTTTGTATCTGCGAGGAGCATCGCGGTCATGCGGTCTTTTTTGTGCCCAGGGCTTCGAATCCATACATGTTTTACACCCTTTGTGTCGATTGTTGTCGTCGGTACAATTTCATAATTTACCGCGGTCTCATCGGCATTGTAGATTTCGGCAATATTGTGCTCTAATATGAGGTCATTGGTGTCACTCGAAAAGCGCTCAAGTGCGGCATCGCCATCACTTTCACTATTTGTACCAGACCGACCTTTGGCGCGTATGGACAAACCCCACCTTGTCATAAACCCTTTGATCCACTGTGAGCTTGCCTTGAATTGTTGAGGAGTCAAACCAGCCGTCGAAGCAACGTCTAGGGCTTTGGCAGCAAGAAGCAGACGACTCACAGGGATGCCATCTTGGCGAAGTGTTCGAGCCCAATTTGCAATCAATTCTTCGTTTTCTTTCGTCAAGGATGTAACCGTAAAATTTCTCTTTTTGTCTGCATGTGCTTCATAGCTGGGTTTGTGCCCAACTTCTCAATGTTCTGACGGTCGTTTTGCAAGCGGTTTATCCGCTTCCATTGCAATTTTCTTGAAGCGCCAACCAATTCACCAAAAAATACTCTGATTGCCTTGTGAATCGAGTTGTCTCTGGCGTAGTTGATGATGGCCAGCCTCTTTTCATACGTAAAGTAGGCACAACGGTGCTTTGGAGATTTTCTAGAGACCTTTTTTATCGATGGTCGTCCTCATGCAGATCTGTTCGATTCATTGGCGCCATGAATTCAAATGCTCCCGCCAACTTTGACGCACCTCCCATACATCATAAATTATTTTCCAGAGAATTTGTACTAACTAGAGGCTCCTTAAAAATTTATGCTTTGTAAATATCAGAAAATGGAGTTTCCTCGTGGTCCCAACTTACAAGTGATTTATGGTATCTTTTTCTCATCCATCAACGACGTAACCTCTTGATACAGGCACAATGACCACCATACCACCATACAACATATCCAAGCAAGCTTCCATTTTTTGTAGTGTGACCAATGTAATAATGTAATGTAAAACGAACAAGCAAAATTTGAATGAAATGTAAACCAAGTAATAATCAAATGAAGATGAGCTCTTTTGGTCTCGTCTTCAGCAAACCCAATCCGCCAGCCTTAGCTAGAATTCCAACCGAGGGTTATTTTCGCAGTCCTTGAACTTCTTCTCAACAGTGGCAGTCCTTGGTGCTTTCTTGCAGCGCAAGAACCCCAACTTTGGCAACCGCGCTTGGGGCAACATCCCTGAAGCGATCCTGGGCTTTGAACCCCAGAATGAATCCCAAGGTTGGTTACAATCGTGGAACAATGGCCAGCTCATCCCAACTGGGTCTGCGACCGCGCGGCGAAGATGCGGCAGAACATTCCCAACAAGAACATTCTCATCTTGTCTGGCGGTGGCACCGACTACGACTCTTGCAAGTTGATTAACTTTTTCCAATGTCCAGCGGTGTATGTCGTCTCGATCCACACGTATGCCGATGCCAACTTGAATGTCTTGAGCCAATTTGTGAGTTTGACCAAGCAGTAGAACAAGCGTGTGATTGTCGAAGAGTTTGGCTACACGGGCAACAAGGCCAACAACTTTGCCAACTTTATGTTGGCGGCTCAAAACGCAGGATTGCCATGGATGATATGGGAAGTGCTCAAACCTGGCAACACGTGCGACTACGAAACGTGGACGGATGAGAGCGAGGCATGGCAAGCCATCATGAATGGAGCTAGTACAGCCAACTCAAAAGCTGGACAATGGCCATTGCCAGAGATGGCTGGACATGCAAAATACGGCCCTGGGAACGAGCCAACGAGCACGTCTCCAAAACTTCGCGTGTGGCGTGTTCCAACAAATTTGAGTATTTGCGTGTTTCTTGTCGATCTTCATTCCAGGCAACATGATGTCGCGGGTGTATAACTCCGCGGATATCGAGCCAAGCGATGTGTTAACTATACTAGCCATTCATACCGTCAGTGTCATTCATGGACGCTCCATGCATCTTGCATCGGTGGCTACATCTTGTGTCTACTCTGCGTACAAGGCTAGAACTAGTAATGGCATCAGTGACCGGGCAACTAGACACAATGACTGGTAGGCCATGGTTTTATCAGTGGGACGAATTGCCTTGAGTATTTGAAGGACAGATATGTTCCTAACGTTATCCTCAATTAAGAATGCACAGCGATCTAGTCGAGTAACATTCTCTCCATCACACGTGTTCGTAGCTCGAGGTCCGTCCAACCATGGCAACACCAGACAAGCTTGCTGCAATTCAACCTCTGGTTTGGATATCCACCTCTTGCGAGCAGCAGTGCTTGAATCATCCTGATGAAATCAGCATCGTCTATCTAGAAACCAAGCTGTTGTCATTGAACACTGCGATGATCTTGGACTCGGTCAAGGATCAGCCTTTTGTGACGGTCGCGGGGATAGCGACGACGCACTAAATGAATCAAATGTCCAGACGTTTGGACTTCACAGGAACCGAATATCCTCGACTTTAGCCAAGGACTCTGGATCGGGATCGAAAGGGGAAGGAGACTAACAACGGTAGAGTAGATTAACCGAGTTAGGAGTAGATTGAGAAGTGAGATACATAGCCATCTAAGAGTCTAAACATCTAATATGGAAGGAGCGTGAGTTCGAGGACGCTAGGTCGAGTCGAACAAGACTCTTACTGGTTTGAATGGGATCACCTGATTGGGATGATCCATGTGTTGATTGGCATCGATCGAGGCTCAACTGGCATAAGCCCCTTGGTAAGTTTCGACCCTCATGTCGAACGCAGGTTGAGACGGTTCGTAGACTCGATCCGTCAACGGGCAGATGGCTGTCAATCAAGTCAAGCGACTTGATGTGCTTCATGTGAGTCGGTAGTTAGGGTATTCAATAGGGATCCAATAAGATCAGAGGGCGGATTTCCTTCGAGTAAGTCGGAACAATAAGTCGGATCGATCTTAGCGGATTTGCGATGGAGACTGCGTAGTTGCTGAGACTTGAGTCGAGCTTAGTCCCACGAGACGGCTTATGATCCGTACACGCAGCGGCTTGCTGAAGTGATATTGTAAGATCTATCAAGCATCTGATTCAACAGAGTCTCCTCGAAATGTATTTCTCGGGTGGAAAGAACGCGCTGGAAATCACGTACGGAGTTGTCGCGATGTCGTGGGGAAAACAGCGCGCGCTGTGGGATTTGAACTCAAGTGGTTCAATCTCGTTTGGATTTGACGACATCGGACGTTTTGCTTCAAATCAGCCGGGGTACACAGCCACATTAATCGGCTTCTTAACCGCATATGCAAGCCCGCTGGGGTTGAGGCCGAGCTGACGTCACATTCGTTCCGCCGTGGTGGAGCACAACATGCAAACAGCTCGGCGGAGCTGTCCCCCCAATGGATCTTCGACCGGGGTAGTTGGAACATGACTGCTACAAACAAGGCTTTTGCGTACGTTTTCAATACCTCGAACGAAGACCAAAAAGTGGCGCGAGTTTTGAGTTCATGGACTGGGTCCTACGTTGGATGCATTGGATGCAGCTACCCGCGTTGAGGTTTCGCGTCTCCAAGAAAGACTGTTCACTGCGTGCGTCGGTATGCAAGAGAAGAAATTCAACATCAACGGCGAAGTCGCCACATTTCTTATGGGCTACCTTCTGCGTTCATACCCTATGTTCAAAGCGTTGTGCTCCACGGCGCCACTGGTTATCAAGATTCAAAACGCAGCCAGACTTGCGCACATTGATGTTGAAGCCTTCATCGCGTGGGGAACACTGCTACGGAATCGCAACCTACCGATGCAAGTGAGAACGCCAATTTGAACAAGTATGCTGAGCAGCAGACGGATATGATTGAAGTTCTTACCGAGCAAAACAAGCGATGGCTGGAGCGCAACTTATCGAAGCGGGGCTCGCATCATCTTCCAACGCTGCCAAACAAGCGGAGGTCAAAAGATTAGTGAAGCGCGATGCGGCTGCTATACACAGCACATCCAATAAACCTGCTAAGAAGCGAAGAGGTGAAAGCATCATGCCATCCACGATGTGGTTTGAATGGTTCACACTCGAGCACGCCCGTGGAGCCAAGTCGACCATCACAACCATCAAAGCCGACAACGACGTTCTGACATGAAATTGCTTGTGGACTTCATGTGGCTCTTCATCGATGGTGGATACCGTCTGCATGAAAACAGCGCTGGCTACCGTGATGATGTTCTGACGTTAGGAGGAACCGCAGAGAGCAACATGATATTATTCTTACAAGGCAAAGGGATACGAGCTAAGGCAGGTGGAGCCTGCTTGAAGAATCTCCGCGAGTTGCACAGTGTAGGTGCATTGAACGCCCGCATAAAGCAGTTTGACTTGCTGTTCCGCGCACGACTTATTGAGGATCCATCGCCATCAAGCACTATAAACAAGTTGCAGCTGTACTAAGCGCCATTATCAACTTCCTGCGTATTCTCTAAATATTTCTTGTACGTTAATCCTAGAGAGGGGGTCTGTATTAACATTTGCAATGAAAGGAGATGCTTAGCTTGATATATTGTCTCTCGTCGTAGCGAATACAAAGAGCCTAGATAATAAAATGCATTAAATTTCAACATAAGAGCAAAGTTTTACCATTTCATTGCATTTAATCTAGTGTCGGTGGCCTAGAAAGTTAACTGTATTAAGTTTCAACATAAGAGAAATTGTTTACCATTTCATTGCCGTTAATCAATACCATAGTGACGACGGAATTGGAGAACTAAACAGTAAACAACATTAACACTGAAAATTGAAGACGAAATATTACCATTGAGAAGCATTGTAATGTGTTAGTGTACCATGCAGAACCACCGCAGGATTTTCTCCACTTTTTACAGTGTAGGAGGATTTTACATGTCAATTTCTATACTAGTTAGCCCCCACTAACTAGAAGTCGCTTTTAAACTCGGGCAATGGTGGTGAATCACACTACCCGCAACACAACAACGAAAAGACAAAAATAAGGAATAATATTATGGATCTTAGCCCCCCAGTGACTCAAGCCGGGGCCTCCCCACGGTTGTCGTTCGCGGAGGCGTCAAGGCTGTCGCTGCCACTGCTGCCACTGCCGCCACTGCCGCCACTTGCCACTGCCGCCACTGCCGCCACTTGCCACTGCCGCTGCTGCCACTGCCACTGGTTCCACTGCCGCCACTTGCCCCTGCCGCAAAGTAACAATGCGGTGTATCCAAATCTTTCTTGTTTCCGTTTCATCATGAGATATTTTTGTTCTAGATATGCCCCAATCAGAGAGGAGGAAAATTTAATTCATCCGCATAATTAACCGTTCCTTTGTCGGTTCATTATGCGGATGGTTGCTCTCATAAGCCTAACCCGTCGTCGAGAGGTTCATTTTTCAGTTTGCCTCGCAGAGACACATGAATTTAGTTCGAGCGCACAACGTAACTTAGAATTTCTCGTTCTCGGCCCACAGGCCATAAAAAGCAATTCTAAATAGCCCATAAAAGCCACCTTTGTTGCTGATTTCGAATATCGAAGCAAAAACTACCATTTCCCATCCGGAGTACTTCTGTCAAAATATAATTAATTTTATAATACCATCAATATTTCAAGCAAGTTCTTTTTAGACAACTATATTTCATGAATTTATTCAATGCTTACTGTTTGAATCGAACTTTATTATTAATGAGTGGGATATTTTCGTGTCCGAAGCAGAGTCCAAATGGTTTCAATGTCCGAGTCGTGATGGTATGGCGGGGAAACTCCGCCGAGAAAAGACACCCACTACCTGTCAAGAAGAGAATCTGTCCAGGTTGGTGCTCTTGATGAGTAGGAACCGAGCGCAATTGCAGTTTTCGCACTCCCTCAGAACGGCATATAGCACCACTGACAGATCTTCACAGTATGCAAAGGATATGATATAAGAAAACCAGGAGCAATGACGATAAAACAGTACAAAGGTCACAACAATAGTAAGTCAGGATTCACGTCTGATGTGCAAATTAGTTCCACGCCAGTGATGATTATTGAACGAGTCGAATGGGCCAGAGTGGAACTCGTTGATGCATGATGACATAGTTTTGCGCCTTTCACAAGCCACCCCTGAAACGCCGTGACAGCATAGACTAAATCGGCATCCATCTTCTTATAGCACAGGTCATTTAGTACAAGCATTTTCGTTCGTGGTTGGAATATTCGGACAAACTGGCTCCTGGTAATTTTCTAATTCGCAATCAAGAGCGCAGGTTTCGACCCATAGGATGGCTGACTAAACTGTTTCTGATGCTCATGAGCTTGCCCGACTTCCGTTTGAACTATTCAGCTGATGCACTAAGTGGCATGCTAATAACGAAGTGCCGAATGGTCGAACCATACGTTGAGCGTCGAGGTGAATCTGTTCAAGAGATCATTTAACTGACGAAAAAAAAGGACATCATTAACACTCTTTCAAAAGTTGAAGCGCTATTAAGTCGATTTGGCAAATCGTGGTCTGAGAATCAACGGTCGGTTGCGAAATTCGTGGAAATCGCCCATCAGTTCCTGTTACGTTACCAACATCAGCTAGGATCCCTGGCGCTGCATACCTTGCAGCATCATATCGACACATGACGTCGGTTCGAGGAACTCGAGATTGAGGTAATCCTGCGACATAACCATGACTAATTTCCACAGTTAGCAGAGATAACGATAGAATCAAGAAAGGATAGGATGACGTCTTTCTTTGACTTCTGCGAAAGAGGGCAAGCAGCTTCGTCGCCAACGTAAACAGACAGCTAATGGAAATAACTGGAGGCACTGGGACGTGGCACATAGACCAAATATCTGTCGACTCTTCAAAGGGGGGCATAGTGATTTACAAGGCTCCAATTTTTCTGCATCCGATGGAGAACATTTCAGTGAATTTGAAGTGGAGAACCATGATCCAGACTTCGAGTTTGATAGTTCGTCTGACGTTGGGTCTTCTTATGTGCAGCATTTTGCAACATCAATCGTCACCAATACTGAAGAAGCCTGCCGTCACCGTGAAGCATTTCAGTTTGGTTTTGCGACTGTGTATATGCAAATGGCGACCGCTGTGAAATCTTAAATCCGATTGCCGCAACTATCAGAGCGGATCTTGCTATGAGCTGTGTAGATGGCTAACGAGCAAGAAAAATGCGCGCTGCAAAATCCCCATGGAGAATTGCCATCACCACAATTGGCAGCGCCCAATCCCAGCCCCTGGTACCCTTCAGATGCGTGCTATCAAGTTCCAAGAAACTCCAGAGCCACCCAGTCACAAAAATCGAAGAGTAATTCATCTTGACCGATGATGACCACAAAGATACCTCGTACGAGATCGTCCACGCCAGGGCTTCATCAGACCTTGAGCGATAGCGTGCTTCCAACGTCGAAGGCAAATAACAGGATGTATGCCGCAAGGATAAAACAAGCCAACCTGTTTTCGCCACAGTTCTACGACACACCGTTGGACACTGTTACTCTCCCTCCCACTTCACCAAATCCAGATGAAAGCTTAAACACGCCACTACCCAAACGAATCTTTCTGGCTCGCAAGAACAGAGCATCGCAAGTCACAAAACTAATCGCAATCATCACTAGACTCTGATAGCGAAGTCTAATTCAAATAGAATATACCTGAACCATTAAGCAATAATATAGCCAACGTAAGGAAAAACCAATCAGGTCACACCGGGTAACCGCATTCCCAAATTAGCAAGCAAGCAGCTGAGCTAGCCGACGTGTCAGACAGTGTCGTTCATTACGGGCAGGCAATAGTCCAACTGTCCAAGAATATCCAGCAATTGAAGCTGCAAGCTTGCGATGTCCAGGGCAACAGGCCACCACTCGATTTACGTGGGATGATGACAACGCATGTGGCAATTAGAAAGCCAGATGTTGTAAACCTGTCAACCAGCAGGAAAATCAAGCGTCAGCTGCAAACCAATCATGGAATTCCACCGAATAGGAGGGCAAAAAGAAAAGTCAAGCAAAACACCAACAAGATTCAATCCTAATTGTCTGGTAACCAATGCCGATTTAGGTAGATTACAAATTTCCATACTATAAACCCTCTAATTCTGACATATCATATAGCCGCGACAAGAATCCAGCAATCTGATTGGCCAACCGACAAAAACCGACAAGTTTTGTCGGATCTGTTCATTGATTGGGCGATACAATTGTCGGTGATACAACATATGCCAAAAATAACTTACATGTAACTAGTATTTAGGCAGGCGGCGTCAGGCCGGCCGGGGCCATGAAGATTTTTTCTGACGGCCTCAGGCCGGCCGGGCCTCCTTGGAGAGTGTTCGTCTCGGAATGTTTGTCACTGTATCACAACCAATCCAATCACAGGGGTTGTCGGTTAAAAATGTCGTATCGCCAATATTATCTTTACATAATTCGCAGTCTCATGACTGCGTCAGGGTGGAGATTTGGGTGGTGATCGTCGGGAAGTTGTCCCGTGTCTGTCCCTTTCAGTTAATTAAACTCAAAATGTACTTTATCAAGTATTTTCAAGATAAAATTGTTAACTTAATCGAAATTAGTGTTACCAGGCCGTAAAATTTACTTTATCGAAGGATAGTCAGACTAAATAGCTATTGAACTAATGTTTGAAATAGCTATATCTTTTGAGCAGGAAAATCTGATTTTGGTTCTTGGAAACATTAAGTTTAAGCGTTAATTGTGGAATGGGAAAAAATAAATATACAATAAATATTTATTTTAGCAGGATATAAATATCTACATCTCGACCCCAATTTACATTTTATGGAAATCGTAGAATCAAATCTTCTAGTAATACCAGTCGTACTCATCTCTAATTGGTCAAAATTTCCGATTTTCTCCTGGTCATCAAGGCTTGATGATAAAGCACATCATCAAGCACGACATGGCAACAAATTCATAGTTGATTAGAGTAATACAAAGCTAACAAATTACCCTCAACACACACTTGATTGTCGTTCCTTTTTGTGGTGTATACGATGTGTTAAACTCTTAAACCCATATTGCAACTTGGCTTGTAAATGAACTATTGTAAACTCCAGCGTAAGACAATTGTAATTGAATCATGGAAACAGTATTGTGGAGTCGTGGTTACATGCACTTCAGCTACATTTTGGTGTTTCTGCGTCATTTCACTGCAAACATCATGACATGTAACTTTGAAATCTGTTGCGCGCTTTCGCTGGATTTTCAGGTGCATCGCACTGCAAGCATAGATCAAAACGAGGTAATTAAGTCCTAGCCTCATCAATGGCATGCTAAGAATATACTAATTTATTGCTGCAGTTCCTGCTAAACGCAAGCAAAGATCATTGCAATGATATGTATTCACTTAGGACAGATTTTTATCCACAGCAGTACAGTTCTCAATGCTTACCGCATGTATAGCAGGAGTACACTGTATTATCAAAGTGTGGATTGGTGGCATGCATCACCGATGATGCGTATGGTCTAACAACATCTTCTGAATCTTCCTTTATTCAATCTTAATTAGTAGTGAGAGAAACTCGATGGGCAACACAGCACCGGCAATTAACACAAAGTCTGTTGATTTTAAGCCAATCAAGTTAGCGTAAAAACAGTAGGGAAATCCTTTCTACGATTTCCGGACACAACACAGTTAATTTGTAAGAAAAGGAAGTGGGCTTTGAATGTGATTTGCATTCTACTCCATGTCAATCCATGTCCTCTGTCTACGTTTATATAAACGTATATATAATATATAAACGTAGACAGAGGACACTAGGACACTAGACAGAGGACACTACGATATTATCATAATTTGTCAATCCTCAGGAGACTGCGCCGAAGCGTAAGCGGTCTTCAATCATATAATAGTGGGTGTCAGAGTTGACACATGTAAGGTAATGCATCGATTTCCAGGACGGTTTTTGCCATGGTTGATGTCCAATTTTTGGAACCTCATAACTTTCGTTCCATGCAAACCTGGAAATTCTGGGTACATGGTGAGAAAATATAATTCGGTTAGATTATTATGGTGTCGAGCAAAGTGTAAAATGAAGCACTGCTCGATCTGTGCGAAATTTAAATACTGGAAGTCAAAGTTCTGATAACATTTCAGCGACATCGATTGCAAGATGGTGATAGATGGATAGAAATTTGTATGCACAAATTTAATTTTGCATTTAATTAATTCGAAATCAGAAGAACATTTTATTTAAATGAATGCAATAAAATTTGTCTAAAATTTAAAAGACAACGACAAGTATTTCTATTCAGACGATGAAAAAAATGTCACCAAACCTTGTTGATCGTAGTTAAATAATTTCAATCATGAATATTATCATATCCAATCAACATCAGGTTCCAGAAAATATAGAAGATTGATTGGTAAAAACTCGAATCGTCTGGACAATCGGTGCCGTCTTGAAAATCGATGCATTACCTTACGTGACAACCTGCATTTCAATTATGTCTATAATAGTGGGCGTCAGAGCGTCTCCACCGTGTCAAAGTTACGGAAAAATAGATAGATTTTCGTGTTTATCCGGAAAAATTGGTGTGAATTTTTCTATATAGAACGCAATCTCGAGAAAACGTCGTATTTTGTCCGGATAATGCAAAAATAGTATCCGAAAACCGAAGTTTGTGAATGAAATAAAATAGTCGTGGTATGCGAAATATTTCAGCCGAATATTGAATAGCTCACGAAATGCGAAATTTCGTGGATTCCTCGCGCTATCCATTTTGTCATTTAAAATATGTATACCAAGAAAAATATATCGTGATAGTTGGGATTTACGAAATTCTTGTTATCCGGACAGATTGTGTGGCTTGGTGTCAGTCAAAGAGGGGCAATGCAGCCAGGACATGACGTGATGGATATGTGTCTTTCAAAGAACACGCGGCACCAATACGGCGTCATCCAAAAGCGGCTTGTGTCTTGGATGAAGCTACAGTATCCTTCTTATCTAATAGAAGACAAAGTCAAGCTTCCACTCGACATCAATGTATGCAAACAGTTCCTGGCGCATGAGTCGATAAAGCGAAACGCTTCAAATTCGGACACAACTACCTACAAATCCGCTGCATCATTGAACGGCTGCAGAAGCGCAATCGTCAATCTGCACAAAGAAGCAAAGGTGGATATGCCCAAAGAGCTCAATTCCCTCCTTTCTGGTACGATACTTTCCGTCTACCCGAAAGCTCTATTCACATAGATTTTACTTCTGGCTACAAGCGAAAGATTGCACAGCTCAAAGAAGAGGGAACGATGCAAATTCTAGAGGGCAAAACCCCAATTACATTTGAAGGTAGTCTAGATATATTGATTTCATGACACAGAATAGGATACAAATTCCTGACAAAGACAGCACTGCAGACATTGGCGAGTAAAGACTGCAAGTTGGCACAATGCTTTCTCGTCTTCTGCTGGAATCTTGTTGCTCGCTCGGCAACGGTGGGTGCCATAAATATTCATCACATTTCTTGGAATGGTATGCGCGTACATTTATGAAGCCAATGAATATATTTCAGGCGATGCTCTGGTAGTCCAGTATGGCCGCACGAAGAGCGATCAGGCTGGAGATAATTGCACTCCACATCATATCTATGCAAATCCCTCGAATCAGTCAATTTGCCCAATTTTAAGGTTAGTTTGGTTTGCTTACTCTGTTTATTGAGTCATGTAGCCTTGCATTGTACGTGTTCACAAAAGGGTCACAGCTGGAAAAGTGCACCTTATTGTTTGGGGTGAATGCGAAAGAGAAATTCTCTGCGTGGCTGACGAAGACTTTACAAAAGAACAGAGATGAAATGCTCAGCCTGGGAATATTGGCCAAAGAAGTTGGCACACACTCGTTCAGGAAAGGTGTCGCCAACGAGTTGTCCAACTCAGGTGTCAGTCTGGTTACGCGCACACTGGTCTCTAGGTTTGCCAAGTCGCTACATTTTCTCTGGCTCTGGGGGCGACCAATTTGTTGGTCGGGCGGCAGCAGGTCTTCTTGGACTTGGTTGAAATGTTTGATATTTACATTGATAGGACTAAATGTCAATGATATTGAATTTGCCAATTTGCCCCCTCATTTCAATAGGCTAACACTCTCACAAGACGAGCTAGACACAATTCTGCCCGGCTACAGCTCATACTACCCAGAGTCTTTTCGTTGTGTGGTACCATTTTTCTTAGCTTCTATTGTGTATCATTCCGAGTGGCTGATGGACAATTTGTCAGCAGACCACCCTCTCTTTTCTTCTCTTCTTTGGACAACAAAACTTGTTTCTCGACTGGATGGCCAAATTGAGACTGGACGAATATATAATCCTGTGTCATCCATGCGTGCGACTGGTGTGCCACCTCACGTTGTTTTGGCTGAACGGATGAAAGCTATAGAAGACAAATTGTGCTTTATGGAACAAATATTCAGTTCATTACCAAATCAAATTCGTGATGCAATTGCTGAACAAATTACACTGCCCCCTCAATCTACAATGTCAAAACAATTTTTGGATGATCTGTGCTCGAACATTGTTTCCAGACTACAACAAAGCCCTTTAACTTTGCCCGAAACTGACGTGTCGGAACCAAATGCCCCAAATTTGATTGCCCCTAGTGATTTGAAATGTCCTACGTGTAAAGTGTTTGATGCATGGCATGTGTGGTGGAATGGAGTACCCAATTTCAGAGTAAGCACACCTCTGCGGCGTTTTCTACCTCGTGATTTTCCCAAGTCTTCTGATCGAGTGAATTTCAGCAAGCTCGAGCGGGTTATGACAGAACTTTTGAAGCATGCAAGCGTCGACGAGCGAGAAATGGTGCGCTTGGACGTGTTGCGCAGAACCCAGGAATTTGAGCGTTGCATGGTTGCACTGTACAACTCACTTGGCGTGGACTTGGAGTAGCGTTCAATCGGCCGACGAAAAATGTCCGACTTGACGTATCCAACCCTCTATGATCTCATTGCTAAAGGTGCAAAGAAGCTGTAAGTGTACATAGTGTATAGAATGTGTAATATACCGGCTTCATTGATTTGCCATGCTTTGGTGATGGAACGCTTCTTGTCAGCTCGAGATGGTGGAGCCTTCGATCATTCTTGCCAATTTGTCGGCATGAATTGAAATGTAAAACTCGTCGAAAGTTGATAAATAGAAATTGAGAGGTTTCGTATTTCTTTCGCAAACCCCCATATATGAGTAAATAACTTTGCCGCAGTGGAGATCCACTACTATTAATAGTACTACGTAGTATTACATAATTGAAATGCTGTTGTGTTTACTAACAATGTGTGTCTGTAAAGTGTCACCTTGCATATTTTATATCAATCGAAAATCAACCTAACATAAACGCAAATGGTGCAATGAAGACGGCATCGTTGTGTTGGCCAACAGTGTGGAAGGAACACAAAGTATGGGCAGGTTGCCTAATTAGAACAATGTCAAAGTACTTTCATTGGTGACTTGAACAATCAGCTGACGATTGTGATAAGATCATCTTCCAACGGCCATCACCACGATTGATCATGGAGGCCTCAGTCTTTTTTATAAATAATCGCATTCGTGATGACCGGCGATTCATGCCTCGTTCGGTGCCGACAAAGTGGTCCGGTTGGACCCACCAGGTCTTCTTACGAAGCTGACATGAATTCCTACTTCTTCGAGCACACAACAACCATCATGATGGCAAAAAGGCAAAAATGACGACCAATTGGATGTCAATAACTAGCTCGGTGTCGCCGGCAAAGCCTACGACGATTGCTCCAAGTGGGCTTCTCATGATAGTTTTCACGCCAAACATGTCCCCAACGAGACGTAGCACGACACTGATCTTGTTGTTTCATCTTAAAGTTTGAAGATAATCTGGGTCGACGAGAAGAATCGGCGAGTTGTTATCGCTCAAGGAGATATCGCCAAGGCCATGAAGTGTGCGGGCGTGCTCGGACGTCTTCATCTCCATCATTAAATGTCGTGATGGCAGTTGGATGATGATTTTACCACACATGGTCAGCTGATAGCCGCGATAGAATCGATCCATGGAGCTTGAACGGACTAGAACCATCACGATGCAGCCGACGATGCCTAAAATGACAACACTTTGGAGCTGTGCCGAGATATGGTGCGCCACATCAGGTAGTTGCCGCTGTTTGAATCCAAAGATCAACGCACCAAAGCTCCACTTTGTCAGGATGAAGCCATACATCGTCCCGGCATTGTACAGACCAAATAAATCGGCCAAGAAGGAAGGAGTGAGGCCAAAACCACCGCCACTTGAGAACGACACGATGTACAGAGGCCACTTGGACGATGTAGTTTTTCCAACGCTGTTGACCAAACAAGCGAGTCCAATGGTTTGAGAAAGCAACAATGCCGTGAAGACCATCTTGCGAACGTAGGCAGGGTTGGCATAAAAGACTCGAATAATCACATCCGCTAGGAGGGGGCCGACGAGGCAGCCAAGAACACTGGCAATGCTGATGTACACAAGCAAAATGTTGCCTTGGCTTATGGTCTCCCCACGCAATGCAGTCACAAATTCTGACATTTCAAACGAAAAGAGAACGCTTGGGGCGATGCTCGCGGCAATTGCCACGTACAAGAAGAAGAAATCGGAGGAGAAGATGCACTGGACAAGCGAGAGCGCCTTGACATGCGAAAAGTAGACACAATCAGTCATGAGCGCTTGATTGTTCACCACGGCGTCGAAGTTGACCAAAGTCATGCCCACATTCAAGTAGTTGTTTTGGACATGTGCGGCAGGCGGAGCTTTATTCAGAGGCACACAGTGAATATCCGTGCCATTCACAGCGTAGTTTGGTGGGGGAGTACGAAAAATCATCATGGCTAAAAACATAACGACAAGGGCGACGCCACCTGCAGAGTGGAGTCACGTGGGGGAACATAAGGGGGGTTGGTACCGTGGAGGAGAAAAATGTGACGCAGCCCGGCATTGTCAAGCTCTGGGCTCACGCGGACGAAGATGTTGTTGCTTTTTCGATGCAAGAGAGCGGCGTAGATTGGAAGCCAGACGAGTGATCCACCGCTCATTCCTGCAATACAAATGCCACTCACGATGCCTCGGAGATCTGGAAACCACTTTTGGGCTGTCGCGACTGACACAAGCATCGTGATTCCATAGCCAGCAGAGACAAGAACGCCAAATCTACAATGGAACTGTCAACACAAACGAATGCAACGCAACGGGAAGTACCCGATGTTTAAGAGTGGATAGACGCGAAACATGACGCTGAATAGAGCGCAAATCCATCCAAGGACAACAAGACCAGTCGCGATAGCCATGCTCACTCGTGGCCCTCGGCTTTCGATAAATGGACCGCTCAAAGCTGCTGCGAAACCCATAGTGACCATACCAACAAGCTGACAACTCAGCGCAGAGTTTGCTGCCTTGTCGAGGAAGAACCCGCTGATCGTGTCATCGAGAAAGTCCATCGAGAAGATCGAACCGACGCAGAAGAGGTTCAAAAACGCCACCACGACGAGGTGCCACCGATTGAAACGGATCCAATGCAAGACGAAGAACTGGTTGAAGCGCTTCGCAATGAGAAGGAGCCACTTTTCCGCCTCGATCTCCGTCTCCGACTTGGCCGGCACGGTGAGCCGCCAGTACGACAACCAGCACGACATTCTAAATGGCAAGTGGAAGACGCAACAATTCGCTTTGAAAGAGGGTCCGCCCCATTATTATCTGTGACACTATGTATTGCAACCACTTGGACTCGGCGCACGTAATGAGTTACGGCTGGTAATCTTTTGACATACACTGTAGGGGGAGCAAACAACGTCGGACACTATGGCCAAAGTTCAAAAATGAGACTTTGCAAACTACACAAATGAAGCTTAAACATCAAGTTGCAATGAACAGCGCTAGCTCATGAAGACAAGACACTCCATGCAGTTCCTCATGGGGAGTCTTCTTGACAGCGATAGAGCAATCATCCATGGCGTCGGAAGTTGAGCTTGGTGGATCAATGTTGCGGCAATTGTATTCACTTGTACTGATAACATATATAATATAACAAGTTATAAAGTATTAAGTAATAGAGTGAGGTGTATTCTATATTGACATGCAAGTTTTCTCCAAACTTTTATACATAATGTATGTTTTATATACAGTTATCAATTCTCAAAAGTTATTTTGTTCCAGCAAAGGCATATGAGTTTTAGAGTTTCCCACAACTTTTACCCTTAATATCCACAGTGCGTGGTACAGTACATCAATTTCCAAGCTAAATCTTGGAATATGACATTGACATTACAGCCACATTACACCTCAATCTAGTTTCATCGCTTAGTAAGATGGCATGGGAAAATGCATGCCGAGGCTATTTAGAACTTGCCAATTGACGGCCATTTGACCTGGGGGCTGGCAAGGCGTCGATCTATTTGTTGGCGATACCGGTAAGTTCATAACACTCAAAGAGAATCGGGTCGTGAAGGAAAATTCGAAGCGTTGCAGATGTCTGTCTAAAGTGTACCGGTACTGAACTTGCGATGGTTTCAGTGGACGCATTTGCACCCAACAAGTCTCAGGGCAGCGGAGGGTGCGGTCGTCCTAGACGATGGTTATCTCCACTCCTCATCGCCAGGAGACCCGCAATGGCTCCACTGTTTGACAGGACTCCCGAAGAGCCGTCTGAGCTATCAATCTCGTCATGAAGAACAGTCCCCCCTTGGTTACGCCCATTTGGAAAATCGTGGTTGCTGTTGGACCTGGTGCAACTTGCATGAAACATGTGATTCATGGTAGTTTTGATGGCGGCTTTTTATATTATAACCAAAACTACCATGGCAGCCGCGAAGGGAGCAAGGGCGTGCATGTCGACAGACTGACGCATATTGTTTGCTCGATATGGTGTCATGGACGGCAACAAAAAGCCAACGACTAGGATTGCCACAAAAGCTGCGACTCGCCAAGTCCGACAGCAATAGCACAATCACAACACCATCGGAAGTTGTCAATGTAACGTTAATCCGATCGAGGATCTTGGGGTCTATGCATCACAAGCTCAGCTACGTCGTTGACTCGGGAAGATAGAGACGTCCATCGGGGCTAAATTCGCTGTGGAAATGATAAACAGCCACGAGGAATCCTCCTTGTTCGTGCCTAACGTCGCTCGATTTCACTCCAAGCTTGCCAGTATGCACTCCATAGTGAAAATATCCAAGTGTTCGAATCTCAGAAGACCAAAGTGGACAGCTATAGTTTGATCCACGTAGAGAGCCACACTTGAGCAAAAGTGGCTCGTCCCCAACGCGCACGCGACGCTCGTCGCATTCAAAGGATTCAATGAAAATATCGAGTAAATCGTGGAACGCATGGTTCACAATGGACTCGGCGCGAGCGTACAAGTGCTCGCCGATTGTGTACTTATTCCGCGGGTGGATGCTCGCCATCGATAATCCAGTCAAAAATTAACCGAGCGTTCTCTTTCTTTTCCAGCTCATGGAGCAGTAGATGGAGTTGATCTGGCAGGGCGTGGTAGGCTTTAATCTTGCTCTCCACTTGGTCGAAAAATACATTGGACAGCTTTGGGCTGGTCACTTTGTCAGCAGCACCATGAAGAATGAGCAGTGGAGCTGTGATAGCCGCTCGACTCTCAACCGTGAGAGCTGTCATGCCTTGCAGAGCTGCCCAACATAGACGCATCTTGAGAGGGCCTCGGTGATTCAATGGATCCGCGTCAAATTCTTCAATGGCAGGCTTATCCCGCGTCAAGTCTATCAAGATGATCTTGAGAGGATTTGCTAAAGGATTGCGCTACCTTCTTTCGGGATGGGGGGCACAATTGACCAAGTGGGCATGAGCCACACCAAGAGATAGTTAAATATCGTTGCAAAGCCCAGAGGTAAGTCGTTTCCACATCAATAGCAGGGGCAAGCAGGACAATGCCACCCCATTTGCGATGGCTTGAGGCAGCAGTGTGAGCAGCTAAGAGTCCTCCAAACGAAATGCCACCAACGAAATATTGCATACTAGACACTGCAGTTCGCACTCGTTTGATTGGAAGCAGACTGCTACCTGTCTGACGTATGATCGGCTTGCATTTGATCCGCCACGAGATTAATATCGTCCAAGAACTCTTCAAACGAATTGCAATCATGTCGAGGTCCTTGGCTCAGTCCATGTCCATGGTAATCAAATGAGTATATCGCAATGCCGCGCTCCAGGCGTCAGTGAAGAACCAATGATAGCGGCCACAGTGCTCGTGGCCTCCGTGGAGAAAGAGCAGCGCGTGCGTATACGGCTTGGACGGGATGTACGACCGGGTGCAGAGGTTCTGCCCTCTGCTGTTGACGAGGAAGCGTTCGGCCATGAGAGTTGCTCCAAGTTCTTCCGTCATGGTTGTCAGTGGACAAGTTCGAAAATCTTTCGAATGGTCATTTAAGAACAACTTTAAGAGCGCAAAAAAGACAAATTCGGAGTGTCTTAAAATGTTCTTTAATGCGTACTACTCTGGTCTGAAATGATTGGAAGGAAATTTATCTTGATTAAAGTATACTCTCTCCCGAGAAAATATACTAAAGTTTGTATTGAGTTTCAAAATCCAATATTCCTCGCAAAATATAATGAAAAAACAGAATATATTTTTTTTGTCTATTTAAGGAGATTCCATGCTATCGAGATGCTTTTGAGCACTTTCAAGGATGAGTGGATCACAAATCACATTGAATGTTGACAGCTCCTTAATCGAAGCGTCTTTCTTCATATGAGGGAGTTGAAAATCATTACCACCCTTAGCCTCTAAAGCCTTTTCCATTACCTTCTGCAAGGTAATAAACGTTTTCGAAAGCGTACTCGAAGGCAGCTCAATGAAAGAGCTTTCAACAGCGTCAATAAGCTCATCGATAGTACGAGTAAGCTTACGATGTTGCAGACTTTGAATAGAGTTAAAAAATCCTAAATCTAAAACGTTAAAATTAGGGCTAATTGGAGGTTGAGATGTGGTTTCGATGCCTGAAATTCCATTTTCGACAAGCCATTTCGTAGTCACACGTCGATGAGGGCTGGCATTGTCCTGCTGTAGATAGATCGTATTCAACTGGCCTCCTCGTGGATATTTGGCTTGAATTGCAGGGATAACCTTTGACAAAACCATATCCTTGTAAACATCGGAGGTGACAGACTGTGGCACAGTTTCGACTGTTCCTCTCGGTCGGTTCTTGCTTCCACGCTTTGCAACCACCTTCTCAACAAACGGCCACACACGAAGCTTGCCATCAAACATACATTCGTTGTGGCAGTCGTAACGCGGTCGGCAAACAGCGGCAAGAAACATCACTTTCGTGATGAAGTGCTTTGATTTCGCGGATCGTTTTGGTAGCACTTCTTCGGGAAAGACATAGAACTTCTTCGTGACCTTCGTCACGTAGAACCACTTCTCGTCAACATGCACCAAGTTGTGCATGCTGCTGAAGATGTGGTTCGAACGAGAGGAAGGCCTAAGAAACGAGAGGGTATGTTGGATGCGCATGATCTTGTTGTTTTCGGTGAAAAAGGGCTTCGAGTAATTCGACTTCGCCTTCAAGCTTCTTTCATCTTTCATGAAGCGTATGAGTGTGGTCTTGGGAACTTGGCATTGCTCGGACATGGCGCGCAATGTCTGCCGGCTTTCCAACTGGACGGACTTGACTGCTTCCTTGATTTGTTGCGCCGTTCGTTTCTTCTTTCGACCAGAATTTCCTAGATCAGTCAACCTTTAGAAATTTATATCCGTTTGTTTAAATATATTCTCTGTGAATATAATTTTATGGAGGTTTTACCTATGATTCTGGCGCCGATATCGGCCGTCGGTGAGCCTTTGCGTAAAGAGAGCCTAGCTCGCCCCCAAATGCGAGATATTGTCTGCCAATGGCATTTATACTTGCTGGCAAGTGTGACGAATATTCCATGAGGCAGGGCACCTGCCGTGCTGCAAGCGAGAAGAGCTTCATAGACAGCAAGGCGCTCGTCGTGGCGGAGGTTTGTTTGGCTTTTCGACCAGTTGAGCACCGAGAGCTCAGGCGCGCTGGTTCAGTTGGCATTAGTAGATGAAATACTGCAAACTCAAGTGTGAGAAGGCGATAAAGTTTAGAAATGAGTCGCTGGCCGATCACTATGTCTGTGCTCGCAATGACTGATCAACTTTGGTGTCCAAAATCTCGTGAACAAAAACGAGGTGGAACTTGCTGAAACTAGCCAGTCAAAGAAGAAAGTTTGTGCTTTTCAGTGAACCAATCAGAAGCAAATTTCGCTCAAATTTAGAAAAATGCCGCCAATGAGAAGTCAAACCTTGCAATCATTTCGGACCAGAGTAGTACAAGGTTTAAAGAAGCAATTCAATAATAATTCACAGACAAGCAGTTGCTGAACAGGTCAAGTTCCAGCCAGACGGAAGGAAATCACGAAGGCGCGTCAAGTGGAGGCACTTTCACCTGAAGTTTCTTGTTCCAATGGACATAATTCAGTGTTGATTGCATTGGAATGAGGCCTTTCACCAGTGACGGAATTGTTATTCAAGATTGCGATGCTCTTGTTGATATTGAAGGTTCGTTGGGGGGGCTTTGCATTAAACGCTTAACAGGTAGATAACGCAGCATTGACACGATGAAGGGAAAATAGGGGGGGGGCTTTAAGAGAGTATAATCGCAATCTTGCTATTGCTTTGTGGCTAAAGAATGGTGTGGAAAACCTCGAATCTCGTTAGAATTACAACTAACGAGATAGGACTACTGGTTTGATGACTGCTCGAGGTTAAGAATCCAGTCAAAGATTAATCGAGCATTGTCCTTCTTTTCAAGCTCATGGAGCAAGAGATGAAGTTGGTCAGGGAGGGCGTGGTAGGTTTTGATTGTGCTGCCCACTTGGTCAAAGAAGAGCTTGGACAGCTTTGGACTTGTCGCTTTGTCAGCAGTACCATGGAGAACGAGCAATGGAGCTTTGATGGCTGCACGTCGCTCAGTTGTTAAGGACTTCATGCCTTGAAGGCAAACCCAGCATAGACGCATTTTCAGTGGGCCATGATGGACTAGAGGATCAGCATCAAATTCTTCAATGGCTTTCTTATCCCGAGTCATTTCTACAAGGAAACAAGTTAGTCAAGCATGTTCATGCACTGGAAACGCTACCATTCTTTGGAATTGCAGGGACAATCGATGCAGTGGGCATGAGCAAAACTAAGAGGTCTGCAAACTTGCGCTGAACGCTCATAAGCCAGGATGTTTCCACGTCGATAGCCGGGGCAACCAAGACAACGCCATCCCAAGTATGATGACCTGATGCAGAAATATGAGCTGCAAACAGTCCTCCAAATGAAATGCCGCTGACAAAATATTTCACACTAGAACATGTTGAGCCATGGTCGTCGGTCAAAGTCCTTACCTTTCTGAAGCATGGTCTGCGTGCATTTGGTCAGTCACAAGGTTAATATCGTCCAAGTATTCGTCAAACGATTTGCAATCGTGGCGTGGTCCTTCGCTGCGCCCGTGGCCATGGTAATCAATTGAGTATATCGCAAGGCCACGCTCAATGGCGTCGAGGAAGAACCAGTGGTAGCGTCCAGAATGCTCGTGGCCTCCATGGAGAAAGAGCAAGACGTTCGAATATGGCTTGGGTGGGATATACGTCCGCGTGTAGAGCCGCTGGCCTCGATTGTTGAGAAGGAATCGCTCCTCAACGAGTGTTGCGCCAAGTGGTGGCATAGGAGAAATGATGTTGAAGCAATGAGACACATGATTATGTTGTAAAATACCTCAGTTTAACAACTTTTACCACCACATTGGTATTTGAATTGTATGTAAATGTGATTTAAAATGTCATTATAACGAGGGAAATATGATGAAACGTTTATCGTTTTGCACTGTTTGTAGTCGTTTAAGAATTTTTAATGGGTGTAAAGAACGTTAAAGAATTCGTTGGAAAGTTTCTTAAAATCCAATTTTCTGATTAGACAGCCATCTCACCTCTTCGCGTGGTTGATTTGAACGCACTTCCGCCCTTTCTTGCAGGTCTGACTTTCAATGTGACTCTTATTATGCTTTATCGTTGCTTATGAAGTTTAAGATTAGCTTCTATTCAAACATCTTTTGGTCATGTTGAGAGGGAAACCAAAGCTAAATCATCGCCGACGCTGCAAAGGGAGCAAACAGTAACATATGCCCGCAACGTTACAGTCAAAAATGAATTTGGAGAGTGGATACTACTCTGTAAACTTTTGTAAGCACCATTTCAGTTTTGTTGATGTGAGGAAATGTAAGCATTGTTTACGAGACAGCCAATCAAATCACAGTATCACTTGATTGGAATGTATTTAGCCAATTAAAAAGGCAAACCTATCTGTCAGTAGAACTAGTACGAGCAAGCAACGTCATCGCCTACTACAAGTAATGCAAGTTGCAGTTCTGAATGATGTCAATGTCCAATGCGAAACTTTTCCATGGTTTGTTTGGCATGACCGTAGTCCAGTTTTCCACCAACACTGAGTGCGAGCATGAAGAGCAGCACTTCTTGTCTTTCGCCGGTCTTCAAGATTCGATGCTTCTTTGGCTCGGGAGCCATCAATATCCATACGTTTGCAATCAACAATGCCCAATGAATTACATGTGGCTGTAACGTACTAGTAGTATCTGTTTCTACTAGACATTACTAGAGTAAAATTTGCTTGGTTGCTAACTTCCGTTGAAGTTCTTTCGTTCCATTCGCTTGACAGTGGATTGAGTGGGTTCCTGAACCAATTTTAGCCAATGAAATTCGTTCTTGAATGATTTACATCGACCCAACAGCAAATGGTGCTTACAAAAGTTTACAGAGTAGTAAGAAACAGTTCATCTCTGTTGCTTATCGTCCATTGCATGGAGAGCATGTTGAGGGAGTTCGCTCAGCATAAGGAAACCATCTCGATAGCTTATGATTAAAAGCAAACCCGACAAGAGTCCTTTCATCTGTGCGTTTTTGGTACTATAATATGTTGAGGAAGTCGACTGGTCTCGAACACCCTCATTTTATCATTCAGAGCTGGCGCTACTGTATGATTGTCGTCGACTTCAAGCCTTATCTCCATTGAGTTGGACGGTCGAAAAAGGATAGACTGGTCTGGAAAAACCATAACGAGGGATAGCCCTCAAAGTAAGGATGCCCTTAATAATTTTAGTAAGTGCTTCAATATTTCCTCGATTAACTTGTCCATGAGGGAATGCTTCGAATGCTCGGATTGTAGCACACATGACAAAACATCCTCAGCATCGTCCATTTGCGTACGACAGCAAGTATACGGTTAGCATAAGCATTGTTGGCAATATGGTTGGTCTATCCTTTGGCCGTGCTATCCAATTTACAACGAGGCTGAAGTGATATGTCACTAAAATTACATGGACTGTAATTTTAGCCAATCAAAGGCTGAAATAGATAATTAGTGACATGTCACTATTAAGATTGGGTGGATTTTATCATGATGAAGGGGCATCCATGGACAGGTAAGCTATGCCATCGACGAGCAAATGCTCGACAGCGTAATAGACTTGGTCTCGCGGCACAGAGCGCGGCTCCTCATTGACCACGACGGTGCACATGTCGGACGCATCTACTGGTTCGGTTGTAGCCCGAATTAAGTTGCCCTCTGCCTCTTGCTCTTGAATGTACACAACACGAGGCAAGTGACAGGAGGCCGACTCGTAAGTACGTAACAAGCACGCTCCAATGCTATAGTTGCGCTTCATTGTCCGTGCCGTCAATTTCGTTTGAGAATAGACGCCAACCAACGTGCCAGGATGGCAAAGAGCCTTGTCAGCCAACGTAGCTTGTCGCTTCTGCTGATGAATAAGACAATCATAAGGAATGGCACTTCATACCTTGGATGCGTTTCGCGCGGGAGCTCGATGGGCCACTTCGACGCGCTGTCTTGATTTGTGGGGATCCTCCTTTGGACATGCAATCAGACAATGAAGATGTAGCTTTTCCCACCATAAATGGAGCTGGTCGACCAATGGCATTGAGATCAAAGCCTGGGCGGTGCTGTTTTATGTCAGCAGCATCATCGCTCTTCTCTTCATCCTCTACAGCTAATGGCTCTGGTTGTTCTGGTGCTATTTCGATCGATTCATCATGGGGAAGTTTGTATTGCTCCAACTGGTTTCGCCATTTCTGGATGGAAATAAGCATACCACACGCCTAAAAGGCTCCATACCGCAGCAATTTGGCTAAAGAATTCTTTTGGCTTGTCCTTGAGAGCGTCAGGTACGTTTGGCTCGCCTTGGGATGCTTCAAAGGACGAGATTACGCGCTCGTACAAGTCGTTGGCAGCAGCAACTGTCGGCTTGGCCATCAATAAAACCTTGGATAATCTATACTTCCTCCAACATTTTATCTCCGAAAATGTACAGACAACTCACAGTTGTGCGCAGCTGGAGAACAATCACATTTGAAGGCATCAATTTTCTCGGACAAAAATAAGGTATACAAAAACCAAGTATATATTTTTGACATCACAATTGGTGGACTGAAGAGCACAAGAACAGTGACGAGGGTGATCAATTTGATCTACCCAAGAACATTTTCTGTATAATTCGTAGGTTTGGGATAGAGATTTGGAGTCAAAACTCTCCTACGAACACCAACACAGCATGCTATTATCGTCATTCCTTTATGGCGTGAATAATAATCACCTTTATGCAGGGTGCAATGTTGTTGTATGTCACCGGACTTGCGTCTGCAATGCATCAATCCAGCTTTTCAAAATTAGTGGAGATTAACACAATAGACTTTCACCATGATTCAGAGAGTACAGTATTCAAACTATAAAGATCACAAGCTTCGATATGACATTGAGTTCAAATGTACACTTCAGTCTTCCTGGTCCATCACTCTTGCCAAGGAGAGAGTGTTGGTATCCACATTGTCAATAGCCCTAGAGCCCTAAAGTTTTAATATCCCTAAATATAGCCTATACTAAAATCAAGTCATGTTCTTAAGAGGAGAGGTTGAATGAGGGACAAATCGTGTTCTCCAACTGTGAGTCGTCTGAATCAATTTTGATGCCAACATCACGATGCAATCTCCAAATGTATTTCGTTAAGAATGGCTGGATTTCCATCAAGCCATAAGGCTATCCATCCATTAAAGGTCAAAGCTCAATCGTTTGATTGCGACAAGCTTGGAGTTGCAGATAATTAAAATGACGGAGTCTCTGAGAGCATAATGGAGCTCAAGTCAAAATGAAGATCGAAAATTTTAACATCAGCGATCTTCTCACTTGAATTCACTGTCAGTCCGATCAAAATCTCTTTTTCTTCGCGATGAAGGATTGCTGCGTTGGTTTCGGAAACTTATCATTGAATGTCATTATCATCATAAAACGGCCAGCTGTGCTTCTGAAACACTTCATTAAATGCTGATATTGTGGGTCAAGGTTCTCAGGCTGGTCAACTCGTTGCAATGTGCTGACTTGTATCGTGCCCTCGACAATTCTAAGCGTGCCATTGTTCTTTGATGCAAAGAGAAAACTCGAAATGCCATTTGTGCAATTTTGATGTTGCCATCGGCTCATCCATGAACGAAAACGCCTATTGATCCGACGACATGTCAATGACTTGGTTATCGAACACTAAGCCAAATCGACGCTCTTTTGAGTGAGTGCCGCCAGCAGATCGATCCATCTACTCAACCATCCATGAGAACAACTGCGCTCGATCGTTATTCATAGTTTGCCTCCGTTCCTCTGGCAAACCACTTTCAATATGCAATTCAGTGAACTCGGCCAATCAAAATCATCTCCATAAATGGGACGACATCTCGTTTTCATCTTTCCGCCATGTCTATTCTCGCGTCGTCCCGCTTATCCAGTTCGTAGTCGTCAATCAAGACAACGTGGATTGAAGAACCGACTGGGATACTTTTCAAAGTCCCTTCGTGCCAAACATGAGCTCACAGTCAAACGCCGGTCGATCGAAACATTGAGAACCTTCATCGCTGCCGCTGGAGTCTCTGTTATTGGTTGAATAAATGACATAAAATTGAAAAATGGAGATTATTAGCCTATCTCAGTAATTCGTCTCATAATTTTGGCTACGATTGGTTGAATATTTAAAGAGTGATTATCCATTTCTATTCCTGCTTATTCAGTGTTGATATAAAGTTTATCGCACCCAGCGATCACATGATGGCGTTTCGCGTCTCGTGGTGCGCATCTACAGTCATCAATATCCATCGTGACAAGAAGAAAGATGCGAGACAAGCGAAGTCCGAAAAAAACAACCATTCTATGAATTCTGTCCTGAAAAATAAAAGAGATCGAGCCAATCAAATTGCAGATGAATCTTTTGAACATTTTTGCTGATTTTATCGATCTCCTACAGTGTACTGTCGTCGATTCCGACCCAACTGCCCATCGGACCCAGGAACAGAATGGCCATTGTTCAATTTCTCCACCGATGTACAAAGCCAAGTTTGTCATGACAAAGCCTCGCCGCTCGTCGAGAGACGAAGCCGAAGCCGAAGATAACGAGAACCAATGCAGCCACTGCAGCGCTCTGGCCAAGCTACAAGACGACTACGACATCAGCTACCGTTACGTGAATCAACCGTCGCTCAAAAGCACTTCGATTGTCGTCGGCGGTCGCCGAGTGCCATACTTTGAACACCAACGAGCGAAGCTTCGTGAAGCCCATGAATTCTCGAAATGCCTCAGCCCAATCCGCGAAGACGCGATCGATTGCGAGCAATGCCACTCAAAGTTCTTCAGCATCGAGCCCAACACCAAGCATGTCACACTGCACCGCAGCCGTGGCACTTCCAGGCTTCACCATGACTTGGGAGTCCAAGTGCATTGACGACACACGACATTGACCACTTTTATTTACCATTTAATTTAATCCCCTGGTTCGATTTTGAGTCCATCGTTGGTGCACTTTGATGTGACTCTTCCAGTGCGTGAGAGTCACCGTCGGGACTTGATGGCTGATCACATTCGAGTGGCACTGCTCGCATTCAAATGGCGTCTCGTCAATCGTGTTCAAGCCATCCAAATACTTTCGCTTCTGTCGGATCTGCTCGAGTTGGTGGCGAAAGTAGGGCACTCGACGACCACCAACAATGGAGGATTGTCGTTTAAGAGACGGTTTGGCGACGTATCGGTAGCAAATCTGGTCGTGGACAATCTTTTCAGGGGGACTCTGACAACACGCTGCTGCTAGCAAAGTCTCTGTGTGGCTGCGGCATTTTCTCTCCGCCATGACCAAACGTGCTTTAAACATGGCCGCAAATTGGATTCTGCACGCCACTTGGAGGCAAAACGTCCAAGGAAAAAGAATGCATCTGGTTTGTCATACTGTAGAGATTCACCAAGTCTGGCGACTTTAATGAGATAACTCACCATTTAATGAGACTATCTCAATAAATACGAATAAATTGACTCGACAATATTCAAGCTCATCAATATAAAGCTAGGAAATCTTCTATCCCTGCAATAAAAGGCTATGCGCAGTAAACATGTCGTCTTTTATATATCTATATGCTTACTCTGGCTATAGCTGAAGCCAGCTCTTCTATCTTTGCATATTTGTTTTCCTGTGGATTATCCCAATGATTTCAGTGAGAAATTGTTGTAAAAAGAAATTCACCAAGAAAAAGTCATATGCATGGCGCTTTGCTTTGTTTCAATTCGGACGTGCCTTTCCTTTGCGGGAACATCTGATGAGATTGTCGTACGCCCTGGATAGTACTGTATATTCCCAAATAAGACGGCATGCCGAAAACTCTTCAATTTAATATCTTCAATATGGTCAAATTATAAGACAACACAGGTATAAAATGTGACTGAATACTGACGTCATTCCAGATTTGGAGAATGACTGGGAAGTAGAAAGTATTGATATAGGCTTCAAGTTGCAAGAGAAATTTACGAGCCTGAAGCGACTGGCAACTCATCAACAGACTACAATGCTTTGAAAGAAGCACTGGAGTACTGGGATGACTTACTGATTGACAGCTTCCTTTCACATTTTATAACATCGCTCAATGATAATCTTTCTCAGTTTACTATTTTTAAGAGGAAGTGGTACATCGGGGTGCCGTACTATTTGGCGGTGCCGTACTATTTGAGAATTTACAGTAAAACCGAGTCGTCGGCTGCATTTGGAGGCGTGTATTGAAAGTTTCAATACACGCCCGTTGGCCTTCCCAATCCCCGAAATGGAGTAATTCCCTCATTAAAACAGTACTACTGTTGTTTTGATCCCCTGAAGCTGTTGTTATGAGGGAAAGGATCTATCCGGCAGAAAGCCCTCTAAATTGCCTCAATAAGTATGCTCGGACACGTATTTTAGAGCATTTAAACGGATTAAATACTATTTTCCGATAAAGTTGGATATATTGCTCCACAGGCCTCGTCAGGGAGCGGCACGGCCTAAAGGCCTACCTGCCGCTTTTCCCGACGAGAATAAAATAAAGATCATTTGGTTAACACGAGAGGCTTAGATCCGCGCTCTCGTCCGGCTGTGCTTGCGCAGACGGCCTCCCGGGCGCTCGGGGCCAACACGAACGTACCTATTTAGTGCCTATACAAATACGTGTCCAAGCATACTTATTTAGGCAATTTAGAGGGCTTTCTGCCGGATAGATCCTTTCCCTCATAACAACAGCTTCAGGGGGTCAAAACAACAGTAGTACTGTTTTAATGAGGGAATTACACCCCCGAAATGCACAACGAGTCGATGTACTGGTCACTCAAAGCAGAAGTCTGTCCAGCGTAGTGAAAGGAAGACATAAAGCAGAGGCGACAAACGTGTATGATGTGGATGAGTTCTGCATAAAATTCCCATCTCGCCGTCGTCGACTTGCGCCATATCTTTCTTTGGCAAGGGTTCATTATTGCGGAACATTTTGCAGTCCCTAGCAGTACTGCAGTGCATCAGCTGCCAAGGAGATATGCTTTTCAACCACTTCTCAACGATACAATGCATGCACGCACAGTACTTCCTAGCTGTTCCTGCGGCCGACTTCATATCACCGCAATTGAAAGAGGGTTCAGAGCCTGCTGGGTGCGAGGCGCAGCCTAAACTGCAGTTATGCTGCAGTATGTCGCAATGCTCTCGTTAAAGTTCCACACAAAATGGTAATGCAGATCAAAGGAGAATGTAATTATCCCTTCAGCTTTGAAGGTGTGCAGAAGCCTTCGCCTTGTTCAGTTCATCTCCACAGTGCGCTGGGGTTGATCTGTCGCCTGGCTTTACGTCCTGAGTGAGATACCAGAATCGTTTGGAGCAATTTCCACTTCACAACAACTTGAGCTTTGACGCGAACAGAACTCGTCCAGGTTACTTTTGTTGTAGTATTTGATTGCTCCACCTGACAGAAGGAAAATCTGTTTGTCGTCTTGGTCTCGACATGCTGTCGCAGCCTGGAGAAATAGCCAACGTCATTGCAGCCAAATGGGGCTCGAAGTCAAGAAGCCATTTCGATTCCAAGTGCGAGGTAGATACAGCACCTCAGTTCGGTGTGAATAAAGAGAGACCACACGCTGCTACTACAATGACTTCGCTGTAGGCTGTCCAATGTCGTCGAGAATTCCCCCTTGGAACGATGAAATGACTTCAACTTGAAGTTATTTTGCGGTATGCATGAACTAAGATTTGGTGTTCTGCCACGAATCTTGGGCCACGGCCCACAAAGCCACAAAGCCAATGTTATGGCTGTTAATGGATACAACTATTAATAGGTACAAGCATCGAATCCAATGGGAAGCTTGGATAGACTCTTCAGAAAAGAGATCTTTCGCTCCCCCTTCATGTTCAATTCTGTGTCAATGGCAACGAAGTTATTAGCCGTTTGATCCCCATCGATTTCGCTTTGCCGGTGCAGAGTGAAGAGCAGAGGTACTATTATAGTATTTCCTTGTTTTCGGGTACTTGATTCGCCAGAGAGGGAATGGCTGGATTTCATTTCTCGGACTACAACCTAGGCGTCCTTCGTGAAGTTGCTTCGTTTTATTCTGGCTCGTCGTTCGGGACTCATTTGCATCTAATGACTGTTTTCCCTTGTTGGCATCAAATTTATCAACCTCGTCGTTCAATATATAATTCCTATTTCAGAATCTCCATTGTCGGAGCCTGATAGAGCGTCCAACTTGTAGCTAAAATCAATCTTGGTCCAAATTGACACGGTATATGGGAGCACAAGGCACACACGCCAGATATCTTGTGAAAGTTGCATGAACGGAGGTTTGTCTAAACTCGATTTGTGACGGTTAGGGATGTTTCCCATTCGATGTTTTGGTCAACAATCGTCAGTAATGCGTTGGAGATTTTAAACATAACTACTCTAGGCAGCGTACTCGGCTTTTAAATGTGCGCGCGCTGATACTCAACACCCTTCCAGAGTGAACATTCCTCTGTGGGGAATGAGGTGAAACGGACATTTCAATTTCCAACAATCTCTCACAAATACAACCAATCGTGATTTGAGTCATATCAACCAAACATTGAGCTGGCATGCCTACTCTCTTCGCTGCTTTGATGCAAATTCAGCACTAGATTGACTCCAATGACAACGACTCGTGTTCAAAATCTAGCATCAGCTCGCAGTCAATCTTTTTCGTATGAATTGGACACATTTATAGATTACCACAATGCGTTAACAGTGGCAGCTATGCAAGTAGACTATCCAAATAGATTTAGCTAGTGGCAGTGGTTGTGAGTTATGAAAATGTCAACGAATGCTGCATGCAACTGGCTGATGATTCAATGGATGTCCGTGCAGCACAACGTCATTTGGTGCTCCGATGTAAGTTTTCAAACAGCGTCAACATATCTAGGATGAAATGTGTCCTTTTGCATTTCGTGGTGACATTAAGCACGACATAATGCATCATTTCGCAACAGCTCAAAGACACAAAGCCATAACGACGTCGAAGTAATACTCATCTCAAAATCTACAACCGCCATTGGCACGGTACTCTAATTCCAAACAAGAGATCATTTGTCATGTAAACTTCAGGTTTGACTCGCCTCATCTCGCTTGTAGCTATTTGCTTTACATCTATCCAAGGCCAGGTGCATGACATAATCCTCTTGTTGATTGTCCACAAGAACAGTGATTTGAGCCGAAGTGCCAGAGTTTCCCCCACACGATTTTTGAGAGTTGCTCGAGACGCCCCATAAGAACGTGTGGTCGGTGTACTGAACGACGCGAAATCCGGTCATGAATCGCGATACGATGTTGCGAGTCAATATTTCGGCTCGGGGGTTCCCCCTGATCGATATTTGACAAACGTTCAAAACGCATTTGGTGCCAGCAAGAATCACCAAGAGATTGACATATCAGCAAAAATGTCTAAAATTTGCGGTCGTTTTGAGTTTCACTGTAAATTTGCGGAATCTGAAACCTCAAAACAACCAGCTATTTCAGCATTATGAATATCCATGCCACGACTTTACCAAGGTATTGGTCGTCAGCAGGATCCACCGCTTAGCATAGAAGAGTTACTTGGTCACTACTGTCGTTTATGGCGGTGATCCACCGTAAAAACTTTGATTTGACACAACTGAAGACGAATATTACTCATTGACTCAGTGAAGATATCAGGGGAACAATATTGCCGCTGATCTTTGTTTGCGTCAGCCCTCTCGTCTAATTTCTATACAGAGACAGACTTTGCCAGTGTTTCTACCATATATGTACTCGTCATGCACTTGCAGACTCTTTTCAGGGTATCATTGCTTGTCGACGGCATTCTTGCCTTGTCCGCATAACACTTATCCAGAACTTTAGGTGTCTATTGCTCTGCCTTGATCGATAGAATTGGACGCGGTTGATCGTGAATTTGGGGCACATTGCGCGAACCCAAACAGTCGGTTCCATTGCAGAAAGAACAACGCTGATTGTTGTGTGGTTAGATCCGTATCCATTGGTGTGCGTTTGATGTACGTTAATACAAAATTGCGAGGAACGGTTTGACAGCTGTGAATTGACCAGGGTTTCGAGACGTTTCCGAATCGAACGGGCTTTTCTGATTGGCTAAAATTAAAATTTAAAATTATTCAGCCAATCAGAATCGATCTGCCACCAAAATCATGAAAAAAACACACACTTACACACACTACTTCAGTATGACGAAATCGATAAATGGTCAAATTGAAAATGACAATATTTATCGACACCACGATGAGCGAGAAGTTTTGTCTTTTGTCACGGAAGCTGGCGCGACGATGCGTGTTACCGAATTCATCAAACAAATTCAAGGAGTGTTCCTGCAATGACCACGAGAGTGGGTTTGTGCGATCAACAGCTGCCGACTCGATGGCTTTATTTGGTGCGTTTCGCATGGTTCAGGGCTTGGATGCTGCCGGAAGTAACACACACGTTGACCTACTTGTCGAGTTCTCTGTCAGGTTTTTCCTCTAACATTGCAATTCACGTTGCAACCCAATTAAAGGCGAGAATGTGAGACTGATTTAGCTGGTGGTTGAGCGAAATGGGCACGGTGTTGCTGCGATTGATGGAGACGGCGATTATGCTCGAGAGTCGGACACAAGACATGTTGACGGGAGCCAACCAAAGCCAGCGTCTTGGTTTTGTCATGCCTGCTCTTCTTGCATGGTTCCGGCCGCGAATATTAACGCAACCAGGAAATATTCAACCTGCGAATGATTCCACTCGACAAGGAGTCAATGCTGTTGAATGATGGGATTGGAACAATCAGGTGTCTGTCACAAGGAGAAAGTCCAGAGCCTTGCTCTCCCTGCTAGCAAGGTCTTTGTCATCATTACAATCGCTACTGGTCAACCGTCACACAAAAGGTTAACCCAGAGTTTAGCAATTATTGACCATTGTGTAATGGGCCGGACAAAGTTCCTGTTTTCACCTTCACAAGTGCCCGTGTAACCTTCACTGCTTATTTTGCTCTCAAGGTCCAAGATGAATCCAAACGACAAGATGGATCTCGAGGAACGCCTCTCCTATGCGACTTCTACCAAAGGCAAGGACGGCGAGTATACGGAACTCAAGACCCCCGGCGAACTCGAAGATGGTGCATTGGTCGAGGGGGGCCCTTCCGATCTGGTCCCGTGAAGCCTTTGGCTTGTACTCGCAATATTTTGCCATCGGTATCATCTACGGCCTCATCCCCGCGCTCAACTACCCGATTTTCAACTTTTACCTCCAAATGGAAGGCTACCAAACGGCGTCGTACTCGGTCTTGGTCAACCTTGGCTGGTCCTACAAGGTGCTCTTTGGGATGTTTTCCGACTGCTTCCCTATCTTTGGCTACCGCCGCAAGTCGTGGATGCTTATCGGCTGGAGCGTTGCGATGGTTTGCTTGGCTGTCATGACCTTCTCGAGCTTGGGCGATCCTTACTGCAACTGGATGACGGAGTACAAGGACTACTGCAAGTTGACATTGTCAAAGGCGCCCCTTTCTGTAACCATATGCAAGTTATTGCAAATTGCCACTAGAGAAAGTGCCCAAGGAGATCCAAGCCAAGAACTACGACTTCGATGCCCCAAACCGCGGTTCCAAGTTCATCATCCTCTCTATGTTGGTCTCCTTTGGCTACGTCACGGCTGCCTGTGCTTCCGATGCTATGGTCGTCGAGTGCGCTCAACGTGAACCCATTGCTATCCGTGGTCGTGCCCAAACTGCTATCTACGTCTGGCGCTACATCGGCAGTATCATTGCCGTCGCTGTGCCTGCCTTTGGCTTGAACGGTGCCAACTACAACGGTTCGTTCTCTTTCTCCATGGCCCCCAACGTCCCCTATGGCATCTGCTTGATCCCCTGCGTCATGGTCGTCCTCACGACCATCTTTGTTGTCGTTGAAAAGAAGAGCCCTGGCATTCCACTCAAGACGTGGGTGAGCCAATTCTGGGGCTTGCTCCAACAGCGTGCCATGTGGCAAATCTGCGCTTTCCGCTTCATCAACAACGTCTTCTTCGGCATCGCCACGACTGCTAGTAGTCCAATTGAAGCTTGGTGGGCTAAAGTCGAGCCACTCAACTCTTCGTTGGCCAACATGTTGGGCAAAGGATTTTTTGCCATTTCCTTGGCCGTCGTCGGCAAGTATGGTCTTCACTGGAACTAGCGTTGGATCATTGCCATCGGCTCGCTTGGCACAGTTTTGATTGACGCCGTTATGGTGTTCATAACGATTGCTGATGTTTTCCGCAACCAATGGTTTTGGACTGGTTCGGTTTTGACTGAAAACGTTCCTTCGGGCCTTCGTTTCATCGTCGGCACGTACTGCGCTGTTGAAATCGCCGATCCTGGTGTCGAAGGGGCCACGTACGGTTTGATCACGACCATGAACAACGTCGCGGCCCCCGTTGCCTCCGTGATCTACAAATACATCGACTCGTATTTCAAGGTTTCCCAAAACGACATCAAGTCCGACACGCATGAAGTCCGATGGGATGCTGCCTACACGTACATTATCATGTACGCTTGCCAGATCTTCTCTCTCGTCTTCCTTGTCATGCTGCCCCCCCAGAAGAAGGAACTCCAAGAACTCAAGCAAAGGGGTGGTAAGAGCAAGTTGGCTGGATCTATCCTTGTCTTCCTGTTTGTTGGCGTCTTGACGTTCTCCATGATCAGCAGTATCATGTCGATCTACCCATCGACCAAGTGCTACCGCATTGCTGGTGGCAACGGCAAGCTCGACCCCGCGACCAAGAAGTAAGCGATGAGACTCTCTCCAGATGTAGACCGTATTGCTGTCGGTAACGGCAAGTTCGACCCAAAGACAAGCTTTGAAGCGAGTAAGCCTGATATCGTCTACAGTTGAGAGCATTGTGTTTAATCTACTTATCATGAGTGAATATCTAAAGTAGTTCACAGGAATCAGACTTCATCGAGCTTCAGCGCTTGCGCAAGCCTTTCAGAATGAACAAGAACTCAAATATTGTGATGCATGCGATCACAAGGGCGATGGGCAGTCGACGCACACTAGATCCTCGAGGGAAACATTCTTGCAGACATTTTGTCCATCATAATCCTCCAGGATTTTCTAATTCGATAGAAATGCTAATTGAGAAAGTTTCCCCCATTTGTATGAACGACTCCTCTGCGTTTGGGCTGCTGTCTTCCTGAACTATAAGCTGAAGAACACCAACCTCATCGCAATCTACGCAATATTCTAGTACTTCGTGGTTGATGGTCAATCATCGAACCAATCAGATCTCTATATTCAACCCCTGGACCAATAAAAATTGAATAATTTCTGTACTTTCTCAAATGCCGTGAAAAATGCACTCAAAAGACCATTGATCGCCTCGAAGGTGACGACCAAGCGCATTGGAATTTGAGTTCAACGCCTAGAGGCGATGTCATCTCTGTTACGACATTCTCCGTGAGCCCAGGCGAGAGCTCCAAAGCATCAGCACAGTGCAATGTCCATGGCAAGCTCTGACGACGCTGTAGCGACAAGGATGCAGCAATTGTAGAAACGACGCGCAATTGCTGATCATTGAAACTCTGCCTCTTGGCAATAATTATAACCGTCCCGACAGCGAGCCTTGCCCAAGCACCAACACCACTGATGCATCCAAGCAGTAAACTCTCATGAGAGCAGACAAGGCGAGAGGATCGTTTGCGAAGAAAGTCTTGCTTTTCAATGCGAAAGCCTCTGTCGAACGTCTACCTCTTCGGACAACCGAGGTAGCGTCACCTAAAGTGCCTTGAGAGTCATTAGCTAGCGAGAATATTGACCACACGATTCACAACAGCGACGTACGTACAGCTCAACAATTGCACGCTAGTAAACGAGTGTCGAGCAATTCTTGACCATGGCATCACATCCAAGAACCGCTGCCAGTGTTCACCACCGATCTGCTAGCCCTCACTCCTGAATCCACGATGAATCAAACTGACAAGGTGGACTTCCACGAAGGCTCATCTTATGAACACGCGAGCCCCCAAGGCAAAGGCGGCGAGTACATTGAAGTCAAGATGCTGGGGGGACTCAAAGACGGTGCGTTGGTCGAGGGGGGAGCTCTCCCGATCTGGTCCCGTGAAGCCTTTGGCTTGTACTCGCAATATTTCGCCATCGGTGTCCTCTTTAGCTTGATCCCAGCGCTCAACTTGCCCATTTTCAACTTTTACCTCCAAATGGAAGGCTACCAAACGGCGTCGTACTCGGTCTTGGTCAACCTTGGCTGGTCTTACAAGGTGCTCTTTGGGATGTTTTCCGACTGCTTTCCCATCTTTGGCTACCGCCGCAAGTCGTGGATGCTTATCGGCTGGAGCATTGCGATGGTCTGCTTGGCTGTCATGTTCTTCTCGAACTTGGGCGATCCTTACTGCAATCGTTTGACTGAATATGCCAAGTATTGCAACATGCCGCTGGAAAAAGTGCCCAAGGACATCCAAGCCAAGAACTACAATTTTGATGCCCCAAATCGCGGTTCCAAGTTCATCGTCCTCTCCATGTTGGTCTCCTTCGGCTACGTCACTGCTTCCAGCGCTTCGGATGCCACAGTGGTCGAATACGCCCAACGTGAACCCATTGCTATCCGCGGTCGTATCCAAACTGTTACCTACATCTGGCGCTCCATGGGCGGCATTCTTGCCTCTGCTGTGCCTGCCTTTGGCTTGAACGGTGCCAACTACAACGGTTCGTTCTCTTTCTCCATGGCCCCCAACGTCCCCTATGGCCTCTGTTTGATCCCCTGCGTTATGGTCGTCCTCACGACCATCTTTGTTGTCGTTGAAAAGAAGAGCCCTGGCATTCCACTCAAGACGTGGGTGAGCCAATTCTGGGGCTTGCTCCAACAGCGTGCCATGTGGCAAATCTGCGCTTTCCGCTTCATCAACAACAGTGGGTGTCAATTTTGGCAGCATCTTGAAAATCATCTTGATGAATAAAAATTGAACAGTTCTATTGGTCGATAATGTTCATACCAAGATGTGGAGCTTTTGATTCACCTTCACATCTATCAGATTTAAGAGTGAAATGAACATGTCGAAAAGTATGGATTCTTAGAGTTAAGTTCGTGCGACCCTTCAACTCCATTCCAGGCGCCACGGGAAGCGAGATGTTGGCAACCAAACCGGCGTCCAAATCCTCTGCCAAGGTTCAGTCGCAACGGATTATGTGGACAAATGATGGAGTAGACGGCGGTAAGTCCAGTATGACCATACTGGTTGATTGGTTGTCCAACGAGACCAATTACAGTCGGTGGAAAGGTAGACATTCTGGTTTGACGAAGGCCAAGCTTGCGGATATGGTTCGAAATCAAATTATTGAACAAGGCATACACCATCGAAAAGCCAAGGATATCATCCAAAAGATATCCGTCATAGAAGCATCTTACAGGGATGCACGAGACTGGCTTGAAAATACAGGCCAAGGTGTCGAAGATGAGGCATCTATTACAAAGGTGATTAAACGACGCTGTCAGTATTTCTACGAATTAGACCAAGTCATGAGAGACAGACCGTCTTCTCAGGCTCTAGCCACGAGCGATGATATTGAAAATGTCGAAGATGGTCCAAGCAGTGACGCATCAAATGAAGAACTAACGGAGGTTGTGAAAGTCGAACAAAAAATAGACGATCTAAACGAAAGTCGTCTGACGTGAAGCTTGATGAATGGACAGTTCTTCAGAGTCGAACGTTTGATCTGAAAGAAGAGGAGGTATTTACATTTTTAGTCTAGACTAACTCGGTGATGAACATTGCTGACACTCCAATGTGTAGATTCGTCAAAGAAAAGATGAAATTCAATCGAAGCAAGGCTTCGAGTGGATGAGGCTTGCAATTGAAGAGCGCAGCGAATTTCGGTTTGAGCGCGAGGCTCTTTTGAATCTCCGAGTGCTTGAAATCGAGAAAGAACAAGCAGAACTGGAGCTTTGTGTCAAAAAAATGGAGACCAGAAAGCTTCTGAAATGTGAAGGATGGAGTGCAGAAGAAATTGATCTAGCCTGCCCACTCTAGAAATGTTCTTACATAATGCACACGAAAATACATCCTTATCGTTGTTAATTTGCATAGTACTGCTTAATATTGAGTGTCAAGCAATATCTGTTCCACAACTTCATCTCTCTTTGACTTAAAATCCAGAGGCTCCTCCGTCTCAATTTCAATCCATGGATAGCATGTTCTGCAGTTAGGAATATCCGCATTGCAAAAGCAATTTCTTTGTAACTCAATCCATTTTGAGGGTACTTCATCGTTTTCTGTCAAAAGCATGTTGTGAAGAACGGATGCTGATATAATGATGCGAATGATGGCTTTAATGCTCTTCATTCCACTTATCAAAACCCGCATTCGCTTCAAATACTGAAACCCACCTTTTAGCCTTCCAATGCAGTGCTCCACTTTAATGCGCCCACGTGCGAGCATCGTGTTAAATATTCTTGCCATGGTTGCAAACTGTGATGTGTATGGCACTTAAATGCTGGCACAATACATTGGTATTCTTTGTACGCAGAGTCGCCTAGCAAATACTGCTTGACTCCGAAATAGGAGTCGTAGATTTTGAAAATTTTGCAATACCTCCATACACGATTGTCATGCGTGGAGCCTGGCCATCCCGTATATATCGCGTATTATACCACGATCATCACAGATCACCTGACCAGCCAAAGTATAACATCCTTTTCTTGAGTAATAGTCTTCGCCATGGAGGGATGGTTTAAATTCAAGAGGGAATAGCGTCCCGTTCACGAAGCCAATACAGTTTTCAAAGCCACATAGTTGCTGAACCTTTGACGCTACCGCGACAGACTCCACATAGTTTGGCCAACGAATGTATTTATCACGCAGACTGACAATTGCGGCAATCGATCTTCAATATAATCTTTGATTGTTCCACTGCCAACAACAAACATTGATGCCATGTACTCATTGGAAACTGCATTCCCATTTGCACCAAGAAAATACAACAGAACAAGCAAGTGATGTGCTAGAGGAGCCTTTTTTCTTTTACCTGGGGTGCTGTCAAATTCAAGACACGACTCAAGCTTAACAACCAAACGTTGGAAGGATGTTCGCTCAAGTCTGACGAGCTTTCGAAAACGTGTCGAGTTGATTGAGAATAAATAATCAAATCGAGGCACATGTGCAACGTACACTCGAGATTGTAGATATCGATGAGCCAGAACACAGCGAAGCCAGCCACAGACCAGAACATCCATTCGGTCGGCATCCTCGTCAGGCATATCCAAATTGATTCGAAGCAATAGAAGGAATCGTCGTGTCTTGAGGAGCTTGAATCCCTTCCTTAGCATCAATTGTCTTTCACTCACTCGAACCATGTGTCGTGTTTCCAAAATGCTGTGTGCTGTTGCACGGGGGTTTCAAATGTTTCTGGACTCAATTTTTAACAACTGCGACATCATTGGCTAATATTGTCGAGATGATTTCGAGATGCTGCCAACATTGACACCCACTAACGTCTTCTACGCCACCGGCACGACGGCTGGCAGGCCAATTGAGTCCTGGTGGGCCAAGATCGAGCCCCTCAACGCATCAGTGACTGGCATTGTGGGCAGAGTTCTCTTTGCATTCGCAATTACGTTTGTCGGCAAGTACGGTCTTCACTGGAACTGGCGTTGGATCATTGCCGTCGGTTCCCTCGGTACGATGGCCGTCGATGCCTTCGTGGCCTTCCTCACCATCGCTGATGTTGTGCGCAACCAATGGTTCTGGACGGGCACCTCTTTGACTGAAAACATTCCATTGGGGCTTCGTTTCATTGTCGGCACATACTGCGCTGTCGAACTTGCCGATCCTGGTGTCGAAGGGGCTGCCCACGGCTTGGTCACGACCATGAACAACGTCGCAGGGCCCGTCTCTTCGGTGATCTACAAGTACATCGACTCGTATTTCAAGGTTTCCCAAAACGACATCAAGTCCGACACGCATGAAGTCCGCTGGGACGCTACATCATCATGTATTGTTGCCAGATCTTTTCGCTCGTCTTCCTTGTCATGCTGCCCCCCCAGAAGAAGGAACTCCAAGAACTCAAGAAGAAGGGTGGCCAGAGCAAGTTGGCTGGAACTGTCCTCGTCGTCTTGTTTGCTGCCATGGTAGCATTCTCAACGGTGAGCAGCGTCCTGTCGATCTACCCATCGACCAAGTGCTACCGCATTGCTGGGGGCAACGGCCAGCTCGACTCCAAGACTGGCAAATGCCCCGTGGCGGCGCCCAAGATGTAAGCAACGAGTTGCTGTAACATGAGCCGAGCCTACGATGACTTCGTACATGAAAATGAGCATCGAGGGGGGGGCATTCGCTCGTGGGGGGACTTTTGTCAGCATATTTGGTTCGATTAGCGTCAAGTAGTGCTGCTGGATGGAAGGTTCCGCTGGAGTACACCACATCCGTGGTCAGAATGATGCCCTTTGAGGGCGGTCGACGGACTTGTCGAAGATTGTGTCATAGGATTGGCATTCTGTCGTGGTGGAGTGGCTTGTTCACCTTGCAGCACATGGGAACGGTTTATCTCGATTCCTGTCATGCCTTTAAATCTCTTTGTCGTGTCGTCACGACACGAATGTTCCCTGCATTGCCGGCCCCCTGCAGGATAGAAATCCCCCCCCGAGGTATGCTTAGACGGGGGGACTCAAACCTTGTCTTTGCGGTGAAATGCCCAAGTAGAGCTCCAACTGAGTTCCAGTCAATGCAATGCTCATCATTGTCCAACGTTGTACTTCATCATAACGCTGTTGAGCTCCACGTATAGAGCTACGTTGGGGGAAACGACATTTCGACGGCATTCCCAACCATCTTTGATCAGCAATGACCCTCACAACGAGCTCAGAATTCAATTTCTGGTGTCGAGGCCAATATGCAATGCAGCTCTCACTTTTCTCGCCCCTCTTCTTCCCTGCGGCGCTATCGACAAAAGCTATCAACGGTCAATTGGTGGACCTTGTCAACTACAAAATCCCACCGTTCAATGCAGACAAGAGCAGCGACTTGGGGCGAAATACAGTGGTTTCCCTTGCTCGGGTATTGAAAATGGCCCAACGTGCCCCAGCACCAGCCCTCAGTTTGAACGCCCCCGAGGGCAAGGAAGCATCTCAAAACGAAGCCTCGGGACAAAATGTTGGATTTCCCCCTCGACGATTTTTGAAAAAAGCTCAAAACGATTCCCCCGCGAGTGCCATTGAGGGGCTTCAAAGCGCCAAGTCTCGTCAAAGCACTCAGGCAGACGTCTTGAGTCAAAGTGCAGGACGTCAAGCTCCCCCCTGGTCGATTTTCCAGCCGCTGCTGAAGTCAAAATCTCATAGCAAATTCTTCTTAAAACATAATTTTCTGCTCGCCATCCTTGTCCTCTTTATCCCCACGATGCTAGTTTAATGCCTCTCCTGCTTGGCTCGCCAATGGACTTTGTCTTGGAGAACTAATCGCTGATAGATTGCAAGGAGGACGATGCCGAGCATGGATAATATCGCAGCGAGCCAAAACATGGGTGCAAAGCTTACAAAGAGCGGAGGAAGGAGCGGCAGCAAGATACGACTAGCAGACGCTGCAGAGCCGAGAATACCCATCCAAGTGCCTTGTTGTCGGTTGCCAAGGATGGTTGAAACGCAGCGACGGACACTGCCGTCAGGAGGGGACTCCCAATGCTCCAGATGCAAAAAATCGCCCCTGTAAATTCACCAAACGACGGCGATGGCCAACGAAGAGCTAGCCACGCATCGCCCACAACAAGAGCAGCAAGACCAATGTAGAGCCATGTCGTTTGGGCGATGCGTTCCCCCGCGAATTCAATGGCGCCGTAACAGAAAAGCCCCAGAAGACCTGCGTGGAACTGAAAGGTCGAAGCGGCAAGTACTTGAGAGGTCACCGTCGTGCTGTTGCTAGCTTGAACCACGGCGAGATACATGGGCACGTTGATCGTTTCAAAGATAGACAAAATGCCGCGTCCGACGACGTTTAAAGCCATGAAAACAGCCACGCCAAGGTAGAGCAACTTGGACGTGGGCTCGTAGACTTCGGTTTCTCGCTTGGCAGGCTGTGGAGCTTCAATGTCGTCCATTATTTGTCCATCGTGAGGAGTAATCGACTCGTCATAGAGACACAAGAGGAGCCCAAACGTGAGCGCATTCATGAGCGCAAGGATCAAGCCAGGGGCTGTCAGGGCGGTGAGGGATAAACCCAGGAAATTGACATCAATGTCCCAGACAATACCTGGAGTCAATGCATAGCCCAAAAAGACGGTCAAGCTGAGGCGATTCATGTATTTCAAGCGGTCCGAGACGCTTGTCATACGAGCAACGTCAGCCCGACAGACGCTTCGATTGCCAGCGCCAAGCCCAACGACAAAACGACTAAAGAGGAGGATTTTCACGCTCGCTTTGGGATCGGCAAAGAGGTAGATGACGTTTCCAACGATGCCGCAAGCAGACGCCAGGAGATACACTGTGCGATACGGGCAGCGATCGCAAAGCCAACCAAAGAAGAACGAAGAGAGGAGCCGCCCGACACTGAAGGCGGACGTGAGAAGCCCCATCGTGACCAACGTGCCACCAAGCGACTGGCAGTAGAGAAACAGTGTTGGCATGACGATTCCTCGCGCTGATTCAGCCGTGAGCTCAATCAGGTTGATCAAGAGCATTCGAACCATCCAGCGGCCATATCGGCGGTGTCCTCGCGGCGTCTGCTGCACTTCAGTCGACGACAGCAAGCTGTACCGGTGGAAACCAAACAAGTTGTTCATCAGCATCAAGTTCGGGGCGAAACCTTCTCCTGCTCTTGCACTACAAAGGGTCGATCGCTCAAGCGCTAGAGGGTGCTGTTACGGACAAGCTTCGTTCCAGTCTGCATGTCTCGAAGAAGCGAGAGAAGGACGTTTGGCGTTTAGTCCGACTTGGAAAGATCCCATTTCCATTCTATTTTTAGAAATCGAGGACATTTGAAATATGTGAAATGTTTGACTGCATATAGCAAGGCGCTGTGACGCAGAAAAGACTGTAGATCTTCACGCAACAAGACTAAACAGGCGATGGCTTGGATTTGGGCATGAAACCTGTTGTCAACACGATGAATAAAAGTCTGAAGACACAAAATTTATTGTTGAAATGTCACTCGTCTGTGCTGGCAGTTTATCTTGATGCACTGGTCGAGATAAATGCTTCAGCGGCGCACCAACGAACTGAGCTTTATCCTAATAGCTAGAACAACTTGCGCCCTTGGTAGCGCTATCTTGTGTCTGTCAAAACCGACTTGACAGCATTTGAGTTCTGTAGATACATCTCTGACCAAATATTGGTGATGTCAAATCACATCAAAACAATTAGGTACAAGTCAAGACAAATACGGTCCTAAGCTTTCAGTGACTCGTGTAAATGGAGACGGAACAATACGATGTATTAAACTGGACGACATTTCAATAAGAAAACTGGGTACAAAACAAACAGAAATATGGAACTTCGCAAAGTCGCCGCCTTCCCAACTGGAAATGACGGCGTCAAGCGAAAGGCGATGCATTTCTCCAATGGATAAATATGACATTACAATTACCAACTATGCATTTTCACTTGAAACTTAAAGTGCATGATGCCAAGAGCGAGGGCGCTGAAGACGCCCCCCAACAAGACCATAAGCATGTTGCCTTGCGTGGTGAGAGACAAGACGCTTGAGAGGATAAAGGTAACGATTTGACCGACACAAATCGCCGTGTTCAACGCTCCAAGATAGAGCCCGACGACTTTTTCGTCACCAATGCCGCAGACGTGGATAATCAAAGGCACTTGGAGAGCCAATGTGGCGTATTGAGACGGCGCAGCCAGGCCAACGATGAGCACTGAAAGCCATACAGGGTGGATGAAGGCCATGACGATGAAGAGACATTGGGGCATGAACGAAGCAATGACCACATTACGGGCTCCCATGCGTTGGATCAAAATGGGCAAGAAAATCAGGAAAAGCATGGCCACGGCGTTGTAAAATTGGTCTGCTGCTCCAGATGCCATGTTGACGCCGCTGTCATATTTTTCTTTTTGGTCGGCAGTACAATTGACCTGCATGCAGTTTGCACCATGGTAGATGTTAACACCAAAGAAACCAGCTACAAGCAAGGTCAGTTAAAAACTACACGATGACGGAAGAGACGTACTCTTGACGGTGTTGTAAGCATGGTAGCCCGTTTGAGCAAAGCCCAAAGCGAGTGCGTAGATGGCAAGGGGGCCAGGCAATGTCTGAATGCCAACGCGCCACGCTGTCCAAATCGTAGTCGGTCGCACGGGGTACTCGGATTCAAACTCAGCAACTCTTGGGTCCAAACGGCGAATTGCCTGCCATGGGTTCTCTCGGACGAAATAGCAAACGGGAACAACCGTGATAACCATGATGGAGATCAACATGGCAAAGAACGACGGGAGCTGGTTCGTCACGACTGGACTCTTGGCGAGGGAAATGTACAACGACACGACCATTTGACCGACAACGCCGTACAAGTAGGCAATGGCCGCACCAGTAACTTGTCGTGGCCCTGCAACGTCGGCAATAAGGAGGTACGTGACCATTTGGAGCACGTTGCACGTAATGTCCATCCAGACGTAGCAGATTACTGTCAAAGAAACATAGAGATCGTTGTTGCCGCCGCACCAGTCTTTGAGATACGCCATGATGCCCCAGCAAATACATGTCAAGAGCGCCGAAATGAACATATAAGGTCGACGTTGGCCATACTTGCTCGTGCACCTGTCGCTGTGGACGCCAACGGCGGGCGCGACGAGAATTCCAGTAAAAGGTCCAATCAGTTGGATAAGCTGGAGTTTCCATGGTTCTGTGAGACTGGACGAGAGGATTGGTCCGATCGCTGTCCACTGCGCATTCCAGCTCATTTTGACGGCCATGACGGGCGCGCAGACTAAGAGGAAGAAGGGAATCGAGCAGCCCGGACGTTCATCGCCAATATGCATGCTCTCTCGATCAACAAACTGTGCGATGCCAGCAGAAGTGTCTTCTCTGCACTGGCTCGTGCCAAATGCCTCCCCTCGTGGTACACACCTATCATCTAAATAGTGTAAGATACACTATTTACATCCGACCAGTGTGATATTTCCCTGACTTTACAGACATTACTGACCTTGATTCCCCAGCATAACCGCTTACAACACAGCAAAGTCGAAATTAATGTCATTATACTGAGGGAATCAACGTTTGACTCAAGATAAAAAGAATCGTGTGAAACTTTGTCAGAACCAGGGGAAATGGGCTGCCCTTTCAATTGTTCTGGTCGTTAAGCTGCCAAACCCGTGCGCGATTGTACGCAGTGTTGTGCTGTAATCCAAGCAATGGACATTCGGATGATAGCTGCAAGGATGCATCAAGCCTGAGACCGCGTTCTTGGAGCTAAAGAGGGAGAGAGTACGTAAAGCAGCTGGTCCATCCATCATGGGCTGCTCATCCGTGTGGCTGTGTCGTATTCGCAACTTCAATGACGTAGGCAGCAAGTTAACTTGACCAACAAGGCCACGGCGTTGTCAAACGCCAAGTCAAAGCCTCGGATGGCGAGCGGTCAATGACCAAATTTGGCTTGGCACATGAGCTGGTAGAGAAACTACACTGTACGCCAGTCAAACTCCATGAAAAACTTGAGGGGAAAATTCCCATCAAGGAAATCAAGTACGACCGAGAAAATTAGAGCATTTTGGGCGGAGTCGGTCTTTCCATAGTTTATTCAAGTTCATATGGAATCTGGTCATGACGACAATACCCAAAGAATAACCACAAATCGTCCCAACATTAGGATTAATGGGCAAATCTCCATGCATGTCAAACACAATATGTTCTATTTTGAAGCCGAAGCTTTGTCGCTTTTGCCTATTTTTCCATTCGGGAACAGATCAAGCTTCTCTTCCATTCCCAAGTGGACTCTCGTGGCGACGGCTGTCGGACAGAAAGAGAGAGAGACGCTGTTCTCCAACTCTCTTTTTGTTGTCTTGTCGATGCGTTTAAGTCGGGTTAAGTACAGTATTTGTAATAAGTTCTGAGTGGCACCTCTCCACAGTACAAAAATGCACCAACAACTTGAGGACTTACACTATCAGTGCGGGAAGTTATCAATGACAAGGTATAGGCGCGCACGAGAAACGCAGCACAAGTTGAGGCTCGACGCCGACAAAGACAGAAGGAAACAACATCTGCGTTCTCATCTTAGTCGATCGGACGACGATTTTGCTCAAGAACGTGGACGACACAAAAGGAGATCGGAGTGGGCGCAATTTAATAGTGTTAGAATAGAATTCCAAGGGGGCATGCATTCCATGGTCTCACGGGGGAAATGCACGGTACGGACAATCGTGCAGAGATTTTAAACCCTGATGAGCTCGAAAGGGCGTTGCCAGAGTTGTCGTCCGTCTGTGCAGAGAGTGGCGGAAAATGTGCGAAAGAAATCACGTTCATTGACAATGTTTTATTGGCAGAGAGGCTGGTCAAAGTGTGGTGACATCAGCGTATCACGAATTACGATGCAAAGTCGGCGCTCAATGCCGCCCCTGAGCTCAATCAGGCCAGCAATACGAGCCACACGGCTTAGTTTGTACAGTATACAGGATAGGAATGATTTCCCAAGCTTGACGCCCCTTGCCCCTTAACCGGGCATTCGGCAATTATTGATAGGTTTATCGTTGCATGTTTTACGAGTCGTGGCCGCTGCTATCTCTTGGCTTGCCAAGAATCAACGTTCAAGACTTTCTGGTGGGCAAGAAGTCGCTGTTTGGCGATCACCTCGATTGTGTCACGTATTGATACGCGTAGTGTTGACTGCGACCACTGTGGTTCCCCCTTCAAGCTCCAACAATGCTCTTGCGATCCTGGATTCTGAATTCAGACGGCATTGCGGTGAGGTTTAATGACTTGAACAAGACGATAGCCACGCTCTACTACTACGTCACTATCCCCTGGCGGTCTTCATCCAACAAGGACTCCCTTCACTGCCTGGAGCTGGCAAGCAGGATCAATTAATTTCATTCCATGGAATCTTATCACTTGAGAGGGGACAAAGAGAACCACGTCGACTGATTCCATTGAGCTGCGTCCCTTGGAATCTTGGCGGCGCAGAGATAACGCGTTGCTCATCGCGAAATACCACAGTCTTCTCGTCAGGCGACTCATAAATCCACTCTAGGTGATGCGTGAACCCCCACCCCCCCAAATGTTATTCCGACTTATACACTCCTTGGAGACTCACACGTCATGGCGCTCTCTTTTTTCACCAGACACGTCAGAGCGGCTCTGTTCATCCAGACCATCCTTGCTCCATTTGGCCCCTCATCTTCCCCCCGCATTTGTTTTGTCATCCGCCGTTCGAACAAGGTCGCTGCATGCTCAATGGAATTACTGTAGTTTGGATGGATAAACAAGTAAACTATAAGTTAGTTACCGTCGTCAATTCTTTCTCCCCCGAAGGGCAAGTGATCCACTGGATATGGTGTGAAAGATTTGTATCCAGGGGCATGATCGACCTGCGGGGGGGGGCACGAAGGGTCATGAAGTCGGTCATGATTACATTGACAAGTGTCGCATTGGAGGGATCGTGATGGATTGTACAGGTGTCGACGTCGCTCATCGCGTCGAGACTTCGTGGGTCTCCTCATTCTACCAAGAGATCCAGCCACTGAGATACAGAAACCTGTCAGCTACAGCGTGAATTTTGTTGATTGTACAACTCCATAACGTTTACTAGTAGCATGCTTTCGTCAGCCACCACCTCGATCTTTCACCTGGTTGTTGGCCAAGGTCCAAGTTATTCCCAAGGCATCCTTGGTTACTGATGTCATGTCGTGGCTTGAACGTATTGGGGTTCAAATGGGGACTTCCTGGGACAGTAAAGCTCTATTGTGGTAGGGCTCAGAGGACGCTGGCGAGAGCATTCTCCTCTTGTATTTCACAATACTCTAAAACTTTAAACGACATCTAAGCCACTTCGGATTGTACGCGTTTGGTAAAACTCTCCTGGTGGTCGTTTGGACGTCCACCCAAGGTGACCATGAACGCACCGATCAATAATAGTGGAGCGGCAATCAGAGCCGAGAAATCGGGAGGTCCTTGGACGCCAACCATGTATCCCATGGCGCTGCCGAGAAGGGGCTCCCACAAGATCGACACTGAAATGACCAAAGGACTGACAAACTTGACGGCCAGGTTTGCACAAGTGTGGCCAAGAATGCCAGAGACTGCTGCCGCACCGAAAGCAAGGCCAAAGCGTCGACCATCGCCGAGAAAACCCAACAACGAAGTAGGTTCAAGTCCCCAAACTGACGTGCCTTCAAAGACGAGCGAAGCAATGGCTAGCTCAATGGCGGCAATTGCAGTCACGGACAATGCGTACACAAAAAGTGGCATCCACTTGCGGCAACCAGCTCCCCCTTCGAGGTACAAAAGAATGGCTAAAGCACCCAGCAAAGCAGCAGCGTTGCCAGCCAATGTCACGTCATGTCCTTCTTCAGACGTCGGGCTCGAGATAAGCAAGACCAAGACGCCAGAAAAACCAACGACAGCGCCGATAACTTCGAGCCAAGTTGGTGGAACAGGATTGAGTGGGCAGACAATCAAGTGGAAGAGCGATGGCGACGATGGCTGCTCAGTGGCGAGCAGATCATCCGTCTCACGAGGAGCCCGGTCGTTTTTCGTGTCTTGGGCAGCATTGGGTGCCACAAATCGTCGATAGAGCCATCGAAGCGTCATGATCACCACGAGCAACAGTGGCGACGAGCAGACCAACAAAAGCGAGTCCAGCAACGACGTATGAGCGACACTCCAGCCCCACGAGCCAAAGTGCACTCCAAGGGCCATGCCGATGATCGTGAGCAATAGCCAATTTTGCTGGAAACGACTCCAGAACGCAGCATCAAGACTTGCATCGCTTCGAAGTTCATGGACAAATCCAACCACTTGAATGGCCACCGTGAGAATGAGACGCCAGAAAGCCTGGAGCAGCGGCGGTGTCTCCGTCAACAGAGCAAACCAAACACCGCCAGAAGACATAGCAAGAACGGCGACGAGTAAGACGCCATAAGCCCAAAGCGGTGTCGACCCCATGCTGGTGTCGCAACCAAACAAAAATGTTCCAACGAACTTTTGTGCCACACAAATTAGTGACTATGTCACTATACAGTGACCATCGTTTGAATAGTGACGTTATAACTTCACAGGCAACCTTTTCGTCACCTTGCGGTGACGATAATTGATAAAAAGTCTGCCGTAACAATTAAGCTAGGCCAAGGTGACAATTACTGCACTCGAGCCGTAAATTCCAATCGACCATCAACGAGCATTCATTGACAACATCTAGCAGGAACGTCACGAAATTAGTGACTTGACGGTGAAGTCTCCCATGGTTTGGAGACTCCGGGGGGAAATTGCCACTGGACTGGGCGAAGTTCCTTCATGGCCTGATATCGAGCAGATTTATAGAAATTTGGAAACCTCTGTGCCTTCAAGTGGTCTGGACACGACGACAAATCCACTTTGAAGTCGGCAGCGTCAACTTCGAGGGGGCAAACTCCCCCTTTGTTGTCATACTCTGCGTTTCACATGCAACAATGCGATAAGTAAACGACGATGAATCCCCCTTGACTCGATCGGTGACAACCCTAGAGGTTTAGACCGCTAGACACCGACGACAAATGATTTATCTTTCGTACCAAGCCGATCGATTCCGATATCGTCGCGTGGATGGATTCATCTCGTCGTCATGAATGTGCTGAACGACGGCTACACATTGATCGGCAGCGAGAAAGATTCCCACGAGAACATTCACGTGCTCTTCGTTGCTTGAAACATACTGGTACGTATTTTCATGCGCCTGGTACACAATCTATGGAGGTACTTAGGTATTTGGTACAAATTGGATTAGGTACTACCTGAGTGTACTCCACAACGCCCAGCTCAAACAAAAGAATGGAATGCATGGCATCGATGTACTTCTTCATCTCACCGCGCCTTTTCCCATAGTGTGTGGCCACCAATGTGTAGTGTCCATCGTCGTCGTCGAATTGAAAATGTGCACTTCTGGACAGTCAAACCAGTAGTCGGATTCAAACGGGGGCAATCCGTTTTCGAGCATGATACGCTCTGTATTGTGGTACATTTGTTTGGTAATCCATTCTTTTCCAAGCCCCCGCGTGGTTGGATTCGAGGCAAGACTGACATGCCGCCACGTTAATGTGTTTGTGTTGAGAGATTTCTACCTCCCACAATACGTGAAAATGCCCCAAGCGAGCTACGGTATTACCTCAGTTTGAATTGAAACATTGGCAACAACCCATGCGTACATTTCTTTTGCAAGCTGCTCTTGTTTCACCAGTTGTTTTCGCAAATTGCGCTGTTGCGACTGCGCCAGTCGTCTGTCTTCACACAAGAGGGTCAGTGGTGCTTTGGCTATCATATTCCGCTTCATACTCTCAAGCGACGCAATAGTGTTGTGCAGCCGCGTAAGCTCGGCTTTCTTTTCCAGGCGATATTCCATCATCTTGCGAGCTTTTTCATTCTTTGCCGTGTCCATCGTTGTGGTGTCAAATTGTACTTTTGAAGGCGATCCAAGTTCATCTTACAAGTGATTGGTTAAAAATTCTTAATTTCTTTGTTATTATTGGCTAATACGGTTTGACAAGTGTATCGGAAAACGTATTCTACAATCATACTACACCAGATAAATGACTTGATTGGCTAATTTATTGCCATGGCAAGATTTGATTGGCTGGTGTTAGGCAATAATTCCGCCTTGGATTGACACAATCTTCAACTGCATGAAAATTCGGCAGCTTGCAGCATGAGGATGAGTCCAGTGATTGAAGTAACGTCGCTCTGCTGCTGCAGTTGGGAATCTGTGGCTACCATTAGCCGTTGTGACTTGGTTGCCATCCCTGTTGCTCACGGGCAGCAATCGTCGTCTTGGCACCTTCGAAAAGGAGGTTCGACTGGAATAATAGAATGGCAAAAAATCTTTGCAACAACTTGCTTGTCGTATGCTGATATGACTCGGTAAAATTGGCTCATGGTACCTTTGCCCCCTGTCATGGCGATCGCGGCGCTGTTAGTCGGGGGGCTTTAGGCATCTCATTGGTATGAAATTTACAGATACAAACTATGAACTTTAATGAGTCTCCCATAGAGTTTGTGATGTGTCCTCGTAACAATGGATTAGAGCTATTTGCGGAACCATCGGCATTGTACAGACCACGCAACAAATAGGCTATTGAACCCAAGAGATGTGCTTCTTCTTTAAGTTTGATGGCCCGTCGTACTAGTCTACATCTTTATCAATTACTGCGTAGTAAATGTCAGACAAATACTGATTAACCTGGTCATGTAGCTTCTTCTATATCTCCATTCCTCTTCCCACCTTTACTCGACAGTCACGACGAGCACGACGCAGAGCCTTGCATGAAGCACTTCAATCTATTTTCGTCACATGTTTCAAATGTCATCACCTTGATTGGGTTTTATTTTTAGGGGTTGTAGGGGTTAAAGGGTTTGTTATTATTGGGGTTGAAGGGTTTAGGGTGTCAGGGGTTCCGGAAACAACACATGCAAAGATGAGCGATAATTTGCCGGAAGGAGCGGTGCGCATCAAGTTGACGGAAAAGCGCGATGGCGGCAAGAAAGAAGAAGGAGTTGCGATCATTCTCGTACGAGAAGCCATTTTTGTCAAGACGGTCTCGCGCAAGTTTTCCATCGCGTTCAAAGACATCCAAGATCTCCAAGTGAATGTGTCTGGCGCGTCCTCTGGATCAAATTCCGCGCCAAAGCGATTTATGATGCGATTCCGACAGCGAAGCGCCTCCTCCTCAATCCCATCGATAACATATACGATCGAGTTCAAGTCCAACGACGAATTGCAGCGAACGAAACAGCAATTAAGCCAAAAGATCACTCAAGGACCTCATGATGGTACGTTCCTCGAGGATTTATCATAAATTCATCACGTTTAGTAGGAACTACCGACGCGGAACGAAAGCAACGCGCTCTTCTCTTGCAGAAATATCCAAATACTCTCAAGCGACAGTATACCGACATGGTGACGGGTATAGAATCAATATTTCGCGCCTTCCTGAATGGAATTGCTCGTAGGCGGGCTCATTTCTGAGGCCGATTTCTGGAACCTGCCCGTACGTCGACAACTTCTGCTTGTGGAGAGTGCCAAGCGCCAAAAAGTCGGCAAAACATCCGAGATCCTCTCAGACGTTCAAGGGGAGAACCAAAGCGGCGGCAAGAGCGTCAAGTATAATTTGAATCCCGACATTATCCATCAAATCTTCGTGCAATATCCCGTCGTATACCTCGCATATCAAGAGCAAGTGCCTGACAAGATGAGTGGCATTGAATTTTGGGGCCTTTTCGTCAAGAGCAAGTACGCGCATCGAGATCACGCCAACAAAGCACAGCAACAGCACCAAGAAGACATCTTTACCAAGTACGAGGCCAAACTGCAAGCTCAAAAGCTTCAGAATGGTCCTCCCGACGTGCGCCACGTCGATCAATTGATCAATCTCAGCGCTTCGTACGATGTCAAGTCCAAAGATCCAAAAGATGCCGTCGAAACGACTTCGTTGGCGAAATTCAATCGTCACGGGGCGGACGTGCTCCAAGTGAAGACAAATCACGCCGTGGCACCGGTTGATTCCGTCGCTGCCGCTGTCGAAATCGAAGATTTAAAAGTCGCACCACCGGAAGAAATGCTTCCTCTCAATTTGGACAATCCGTCGCGGTATTTTGAGCAAGAGGTATACTCTTTCTGCGTTACCAAAGTTGCTGAAATTCCTGAATTTTAGGACAGCCAGGAGAAAAAAGCGGCTGAATCCACGCCAGCAACGACGTGGCGTCTAGCCCAGAGCGCTCTGGCCACTTTGGTCAAGCAGCCTTTAAATTTATCAGCGGCATTTCCAGGTTGAAATTTTCCTTGACTTATTGGAGCTTGACTTTGGTTGTAGAGCGCGGCGATGCCATTTTGCAAGACGTGATTCAAGAATCAAATGACAACAATGACTTGGCGCAGAAACAAACGGACACACGGTTCATTTCCAGGTAGAAATGCCTTTCTTCTCTCGAGTAAATTTCATGGCGACTGTGTAGTGATTTCAAGACGCAGCTCACCAACCATTTCCACGACGTGAGCGAACTACTGCGCCACTACCTCAGTTTCAAAGCCAAAGCGCTGTTGGACCCCGATGCGCGCGTCAAGTTAGAGCGCATCAAGGCCAAGATGGGCGACAAATTTGAACACTTGGAGCGCATTCGGAATAAATTGCCGCCAGCTGAAAAGACAACGCTCGCGCCGCTCTTGACGCCATTCCTGGACCAGCTCAACATTCCATTCTTAGAAGACGACGGTGGATCCTTGAAAGCGTTTTAACAGTAGCTACGGTACTCGTTTCCCTCTACTTTTTCTTGTCGACGAAGGCTCGAAGCGTTGCAAGGTCCATGGCGTCGCTGTCCTCCGTGGAACAAAGCCGTACGAGGGCGATGACTTGATGGGCCACAAGCTGGAATTCGTCCTGGAGCCATGCTTTCGCCTGCGCTTCCGATATCTCCTTGAGCCCTTGCGAGCGTTTCCAAAATGCCGCTTGGGGGGCGGCACGGATCTTGGCGAGCACGGGCGCTGGATCGGCCATGGGAAATTCCTTTGGATTGGCTTCCATAAACTTGGCCGAGTATTCGTCCATGTTGTCGAGAACAAAGTCTTGGCCCACGACGTGGATCGTCGCCCCGACGTAGAAATCCGATGGGACGAACGGCGTGCCGCGCTTGGGATGCTTGTGCACGCCTCGTTCGAGGAATTTGCCGCCCCCAATGCCGCTGTTCCGCTGGGGGGGCTCCATGATCATGATGGATTTATCACACATCATCAAGCTCACAATGAAGCGGCGGTGAATATCTTCCGGCTTGGTCGTCGCCATGCGAGCGCAGAAGCGCAGAATGATCTTGTTGTCCGTCTCCTCCATGGTTTTACGGGGCGGCTTGGGCGTCAAATGGAAGCAAGACTGGAGCGAATCGAGCTCAGACCCGATGCCATTGTGAGGCGGCGGCACAAACGACGGGGGCTTGACTTGGTTGTCACGGAGTTCCAAGCGGTCCCCGACGTCTAGCCCATGCGCAACGTACCAATCTCTCGTGCTAGCATCGGCGTCGAGGAGGAGAATCGATCGGTTGTAGATGTTGATATAAGAGCCCACGGCCAAATCTTCCCAGCTAAAGTATTCGCCTTCATCTGTCGGCGTCGCGCTCGTGAGAGCAGTGGCAAACGGACCTTCTAGCTTGGGATGTTTGAGGAGACGAGAGCGATTCAAGAGCTTCGGGAACGGATCGCAGCCGCTATTGCGTTCGTACGTCTCGCGGATCTCGACCGTGTTGTCCGCCAAGAAGAAATGCAGTGTGTATCGATGCGTCGTGCCGTACAGCTTGGCCGTGTCGTCCCAAACACCAAACCAACGAAGCACGTGGCGATCGTGCTCGTTGAATCGACGACGGTGGTCTGACGGCCGCGCGAATTTACCAAGAGAGGCTTCCATGAACTCTTTCATCGGGTATTGCTTCTTGCCGTAGTTTGCGTCGATGTCTTGGCCGGTTTCACGAGCCATGTGCGCCTTGCGGATTTCTACAAAGACCACGTAAAGCTGCTATATAAAGTGGATAGAATACCAGAGTAAGAGTCACGTGGCGTGGCTTGGTCAGCATCCAAATCCAAGCCTTGATCTTCCAGGAATCGTCGCGTGAATGGATCGGCCGATTGAATGTGGAACGTCCGGCCGTAGAATGTGACTTGGGCACCGATCATTGCGAGGTCTTTGAACGTATAAAAGGTCATGTTGCCATCTTCGTCGCTTTCAGGCTTTGGAATTCGATGCCGCTTGACGAAATTGCCTTGGAGGATGCCGCTGTTTTCGACTTTGGGCTCGATGATTTGAATCGTGTCGTCTTCGAGGTAGTACAAAATGATACATTTTCGGACGCGAAAGTTTTCCACATTGCTTTCATGGACTGCTTCGAGGAAATAGCCTTCAAATCGCAGCACTTTCTTGTCCATGGCAATGAAATTCGGTACTTTCGACTTGTAGGGATCAAACGTTTGGTCGATCGGCCGTTGCACTGTCGCTGCTGGCACTTCGAGCTGCCTTGTGTACACATACGCTGGCGTGTGGCCTCCGAGTGTATGACCACGAGGCTTTGGAGCCACGTCGCCGTGGCGCCGAAAGATCATCGGCACATTCTTCTGCTTCTCAAGGCCCGCCATCGATCGATCGATGGCTAAATTTAACGACTGACGAAAAGCCACTCAGTCGTTACATGTAACCGAAACGAGTAACTCCGTATCCGGATACCAGGCATTTATCCAGAAAAATGCTCTCAACGACACTACGATACTCTGTACTGTGGACTCCTTCGTCAATTCACAGACAGCAGAGCACAGCACGTGAGTTACTGAGATATTAAAAGCTGGTTTGTCCCTTTGTATCTCTATCTCTCAGTTTGCTCAACTTGATCTCAATTTATGCTTGTTTCACACTGGTATCCGCACTTGGACTTGAGGTTGATCGAGGCGTGGGCGTTTCTAGCGGGTTGCCCACTCATGCTGCCCAGCACGCTGACTATTCTTTGCACACTCCTCTAGAGCTATGAGAGATAAATGTTTAAAACATCCATCACGGTCCTTCCAGGCACAATAGTTAGGATCGATATGTTAGCGCGTGGGGACGCTCCTACGGTATTTAGCTGACCCTATGGTTTTCGCAAAGGGTTGCTGCATCAAGAGCATGGCGTTTGAACGCACTCTATGTCCTCGGTCTTCAGTTAGTTCACAGAGCCCTTTAAAACGTATACCATATAGCACGAAACCTCTTAAAATTTATTTCCAGTCAATAAGCGTACGATAAATTATCTGCGGCTGGCGTCATTGTGTGCACTATAATACAGTAGCTCGACTTACTCCAGTAGAGTAAACGACGTTGCATTCTAGTGTATGAAGCTAAGCGCTCTCTCCAGTAGCTCTTGCCACTTCAGCCATACTAAAGACTCGTCATACTACGACGACATAATACATGACATTCTGTACAAATAATATTTCAATTAATTCAATATACATTTAAATATTGAGTCAAAATTGCTATTTATTTAAATTTGGTCGTGGGATTGCCTGTCACTTGGTCGTGAATGAAATGACTGTCAAAATCCATCTGGTATCGTAAACATCCGGATACATCTGTCGTATATCCGGATACTAATCAGCAGAAGAGCACGACATGATTTGATTGGTTGCTGATGTGCCCTCTATCAAGAAAAAATTATATACAAATATCAAGTAGTATTTCAGACCATTACTTAGCCCTGTCGGATCACGACGAGTAAGTTTTGGTCGTACGACAAGTTACAGTCTCAAAATAATATACATGTTAACTCTATTTTATATTATTTAATTAATATTAGTATTTAAATATTTGCATGATATGATACAAACGGTGGTCGTACCGTGGGGATATGACGTCGCTCTTGATGAGTTGGTGATTTTGGAATTTCCCATGGCGAGCGAATTGAAGGTGTTCACTGAAGAGGAAGTCGCGGCGCACAAGACCGCGAGCGACTGCTGGATCATTCTTGGCGAAGACGGCGCGAAGAAGGTCTATGACATCACCAAGTACTTGGACGACCATCCAGGCGGTCCTGAAATCGTCTTGGACGTCGCTGGGCAAGACGCGAACGAAGAATTTGAAGACATTGGCCATTCGTTGGACGCGCGCAAGGTTCTTGAAAAGTACTTGATCGGTACGTTGAACGAGTCGGAAGAAAAGAAGAAGAAGGCGTCTGAAAAGGCTGCTGCCAAAGCTGCGTCGCAAGCTGCCGGTGGAGGCAACTCCACGCTCTTGATTGTCTCGTTGCTCGCTGTCTTTGCTGCGTTGTACTTCCAGCTCGTTGCGAACAAGGAAGCCAAGTAAATCGCACAATTTTACCAAGGGTGTGAGTAAAACTATAACATAGACGTAAGATTTTTTCATGGCAGCAGGAGGCTCGATCCACGACAACGAACAGGATGCACCCATCCAACACGATGACTGACAGTCAGTTGGCGGCCTCGACGCCGGGGAGTATTATCTACCATGGCGTCTCCATGAAGAAGGTCTGGAACGCTTATTTTGTCAAGCAAAGCAGCTCAATGTCAACGCCAAGAGTGACGAAGGCTTGCCACTATCGTCAGTCGCATTGAAAAAGAATTTCACAAACTCAAATGTCATCTCCAGGGCCAAAGTGAGACCGGCATCGACACTGCCATGGACAAAGAGCAAGCCGAGGAACAATGGTTCTCCCTGCGTATGGGTTCACCCGTCTTGGGAAAGTCCATCGGGCTATACAGTACATGCGTCAGAGCGTGGTTGCGCATGAGGCTACGGACGTCGATTCCGTGGTGCTAAAGTCGACTGTTGTGTCTAAAAGTAACTACAATCGGTCGACTTGTCTTGGCTGTGCGTTGAGTTTGGTCTAGAAGGCTGGGGCTATCAAATCCTTGGCCACATTGGGTTCAAGCCAGTGAGTGGCAGGGATCCTGCGTGACGGTCAACAAAACCTTCCATAAGTAAAGCTAAGAATAGCCTTTGGAGTTCATTCTCGGGACCGACTTGGAGTGTGAAGCATGGCAAGGTAACAAGCTCTTCAAGCAGCAGCCTCTAGCATGGCTGACTGTGTTCTAGCCGCAACTACAACGACAACCAAACGCGACAGTGATGCTTTTATCCCTCCATTCTCCTTGACAAATCTCAATCACGTAGGGCTATCTACGGCTCGGCTCCAACTCTTCAAGCTGGGGCAACGTACGACTCCCCACTGGATCGCCATGAGAGCACGACAACATTGTAGGGCTTACACGCACCACGATCCACGGGGGAGAAGCTACGGCGGCGGACAGAGTTCCTTCAATCCTTTTGCCCACGACGGCCAAGGCCATTACCACAACCCGTACGACAACGCCCCGCCCCAAGTACAGCCACAACCTGTCGCCCCCCTCGGGGGGCTTCATAGTATCGGCAGCTCCAACAAGTTTACTCTCATCCAGAGGCTTCTAAACTCAAATGTGATCTTTCTAGGCGTCGGGGGGCACCGATAGGTGGCGAGGTTGTCTCCACACAGGTACCGAATAAATTTCATGCTTTGGTTGACGGCTGAGCGGTGACGACGACGTAGCCTCAAATTCAGCTCGACAATCAATCAAACTTTCTCTATGGAGCCCACCAAGAGCTCTATCCACCATTCAATTCACCTCCGTCAAACTTTCCCCAACATCCACCGACGACCACTTATGGCTTTCCAACTCCAAGCCAAGACCACCACCAGCCATGGAACTCGATAAAAGCTGCTCCACCGAGTTTCAACTACTGCTACGGAGAGCCACAGCAAGAGTTCATGCGCGAGACCAAGGAGTTTAACTCTCGCCCAGCATCGCGGAGTGCGCTTGGATCTGCTGGAGCCGCCATGGCAAGCTTGGTTTGACGTCAACTTGACGATATTTGATCGTTGCTTTGTTGATAGGACGAGGCAGGACCATCGCCAACGCGATGGGACAACCAGCAGCTTCCAAGACAGCCTGATATCTACCGACATGAGCCGCCTCCAACTACTCAGGGATCGCAGTGGAGCGGCACAGGCGCCTATGGCCATGCCAGCACGCGTATTTCGCGGCCTCCAGGGGGCCACAGCCAAGTTATCTTGGGGTAAAATTTAGAAACACTTGAATGAAACCATAGCTTGGTCAACGCAAGAATATAAAAAATGCATCATTAAGATGATTATAAAGTCGCAGCAACAAGCAAGAGGATAGCTAGGGCAAGGCGACCAGTCGCGGTTGTAGCGCCACCACTGCGAGCCACTGCTGTTGTTGCTGGCACGACAGTCGCTGGCTTTGGAGTCGTAATCGGCACAAGAGTCGACGTCACATTGGGAGTTGCCGTCGTCGTCGCATTCGCAGCTTCTTGTCCCATCATCGCATTCCCCGATGGATTCAGACCTCCCCCGTTCGCCCCCATCATGTTGCCGCCGCCGACATTCGCCATCATCCCATTCATGCCCCCGCCTTGACCATTCATCAGCATATTGGATCCACCGACGCCATTCATAGCACCACCTTGGCCATTCAGAGCTGCTCCATTTGCAACACCACCGTTCGTTGGATCACCAGCACCGTTCGTCTGACCGCCGTTGACTGGCACAGATTGAGCTGGCGTTGGGACGGGATTGACCGCTCCATTGACATCGCCGTTGGTGGCTCCATTGACGCCAGGTTGAGCCATTCCGTTGCCGCCCATCATGGCTCCATTGCCGAGACCTCCGAGACCGCCCACGTTCATGCCAAGAGCGCCTTGATTAGCCAAGCCATTGGATGCAGCGCCATTGAGTTGGGATTGAGCCACGGACAGGATGGAGACGAGACAGCACGTCGTTTTGAACATGATCGATGCGAAGATGAGAGAAGTCGAAGGCAAGTAGCAAAGTGAGCTTGAGAATGCTCTGCGCTGAGCGTGATGGACTTGCCATAGACAGGACGACTTGATGGACAAGATATCTGTCGATGGCTTTGATAGATAAAAGAGGCATTGCATCGATGGCTTTCCTCGATTCGGCTTGAAAGAGTCTTGGCATTGTGCAATCCGCCTCCACTTGCGCTGTTTACCATCTCCGCTATGTTCAAACCTGCCATTCTTGTTGCTATCTTCGTCGCCACGCTGGCTGCTCCATCGCCAAGTTCATCCAAGGAATGCGCTCCTGGATGTGTTAGCGCGCTGCTTCCTGGCTGTTTCGGCTGCTCATTTGGAGTCGTCGGGGGAGGAGTGGCTGGTGCAGGCGGTGCGAATGGAGCTGGTGGCCTTCCTCTCGCTCGACCGACGCCAGCCGTCTCAATCCCAGGCCCAACTCCCGCGGCGACAATCCCAAGCCCAACCCCCGCCGTCTCCGCCCCAAGTCCACCGTCGAACGGAGCTGCTGATACAAACGGTGAAACGCCAACAATCGTCGCTCCAACGCCTGCTCCGTCTGCTCCAAGTCAAGCCACCAACGGAGTTGATACGAATGGCCAAGCGCCAGTCAATGGCTCGACGTCTGAAACCCCACAGCCGTCGAATGGAGACCAAGGAAGCAACGGAACGAATGGCTCAACGACAGCAGTTCCTGACAACGGCAGTCAAGGCAATGGTCAAACGAATGGTCAAGACACGCCAGCGAATGCAAGCACGAACGGCCAACCTGCTGCTTAGCTCTCTCTCGAGTAGATAGTCTTCGCAATGTTTCATCAATATACATGCTTTGACAGTCCATTGTGCATTGAATGAGCTCTCCATGGGGAGATAAACAAGTGTCGAGCCAGCCCTGCAACTGCATGACTATAGATATAGTTTGTCGTGATTAGGGTGAGGGTTGTCAGTCTCGTTGCATCGCCGCCTCCAACTGAAATTGAGTCGACTTGTAACTTTGCCGACTCCTGCTGACGTTCCATGACTCTTCTCAAGGACGACACGACAGTCTCTTCTACTCAGTCGTCGCCCGTCAAGTCCCCATTTTATTCCATCCATCCATCAACATGCGACCAGAAAAACGAGCCACGTTTGTCCATTCTCCATGAGATTGTGGTTGTGAGCTACCTCAGTTTAATATTTGCGCTCAAGTGTCCTCAACATGTTTCAGTCGACTTGCCTCGTTCTCGTCTTTGTGGCCATGGCGCAATCCCAAGAAGCGAATGGTTTTCCTGGCCAAGGCGGTCTTGGCATGAATAGTTTGATGAATGGCAATGCTATGGGCAGCATGGGCAGTCTCGGAGGTCTCAGCAATGGAGCCATGATGGGCGGCAACGGAATGGCTCAACCTGGCGTCAATGGAGCCACCAACGGCGATGTCAATGGAGCGGTCAATCCCGTCCCAACGCCAGCTCAATCTGTGCCAGTCAACGGCGGTCAGACGAACGGTGCTGGTGATCCAACGAACGGTGGTGTTGCAAATGGAGCAGCTCTGAATGGCCAAGGTGGTGCTATGAATGGCGTCGGTGGATCCAATATGCTGATGAATGGTCAAGGCGGGGGCATGAATGGGATGATGGCGAATGTCGGCGGCGGCAACATGATGGGGGCGAACGGGGGAGGTCTGAATCCATCGGGGAATGCGATGATGGGACAAGAAGCTGCGAATGCGACGACGACGGCAACTCCCAATGTGACGTCGACTCTTGTGCCGATTACGACTCCAAAGCCAGCGACTGTCGTGCCAGCAACAACAGCAGTGGCTCGCAGTGGTGGCGCTACGATTGGACTTGGTGTGACTGCGTTGATGTCAGCTTTGCTTTATGTCGTTGCTGCTCTGTAGTCAAGTAGAATAGTTCTAACTTTGATGCATCGATTTGTATCCTAAGTTTGTTGTTTCGAAGATTGTTTCGAGCAGCCAATTCACACGAACTACAAGCCCAAGTCGACGACTTTAACACTTAATGAGCGGCTTGTCGCTTCTTAAGAGCCAAATCTGAATGATTATCCCGCAGAGTTGGCTTTGGCTTGGACAATCCTCCATTTCACAACTTGATAAGCGCTGTAAAGGCGTTGGCGGTGTTTGCGTGAAGTGTCAGTTCGTCATTTTGTGACGATGTGAAGTCTAAGCAGCGGCTCTTTAGAGCAATGGCCAGCTTGACAAAGTCAAAGCGAACGTAGCCAAGAAACCCCAAGAAGGACGATGTCATTGCAATCCTTTTTGAGGCGAAACAATCCATTGCAGCCGATGCGACTACCACGCAATTTGAACCAAAGGATGATGTCGTTGGTCGTCTCCAAATTTCACGACGCTCCGCTCAACTTGATGTAGCTTCTGTGGTGGATATCCTTAGTCAACTCATTTGAGACAAAATCGCAGTGGGAATGTTAAGAATTTACTTCGACTACAGAGCAGCAACGACATAAAGCAAAGCTGACATCAACGCAGTCACACCAAGTCCAATCGTAGCGCCACCACTGCGAGCCACTGCTGTTGTTGCTGGCACGACAGTCGCTGGCTTTGGAGTCGTAATCGGCACAAGAGTCGACGTCACATTGGGAGTTGCCGTCGTCGTCGCATTCGCAGCTTCTTGTCCCATCATCGCATTCCCCGATGGATTCAGACCTCCCCCGTTCGCCCCCATCATGTTGCCGCCGCCGACATTCGCCATCATCCCATTCATGCCCCCGCCTTGACCATTCATCAGCATATTGGATCCACCGACGCCATTCATAGCACCACCTTGGCCATTCAGAGCTGCTCCATTTGCAACACCACCGTTCGTTGGATCACCAGCACCGTTCGTCTGACCGCCGTTGACTGGCACAGATTGAGCTGGCGTTGGGACGGGATTGACCGCTCCATTGACATCGCCGTTGGTGGCTCCATTGACGCCAGGTTGAGCCATTCCGTTGCCGCCCATCATGGCTCCATTGCCGAGACCTCCGAGACCGCCCACGTTCATGCCAAGAGCGCCTTGATTAGCCAAGCCATTGGATGCAGCGCCATTGAGTTGGGATTGAGCCACGGACAGGATGGAGACGAGACAGCACGTCGTTTTGAACATGATCGATGCGAAGATGAGAGAAGTCGAAGGCAAGAAGCAAAGTGAAGATTGGCTTTTAGCGCTCGTTTTCCTCTGACGGACGTCTTATAGACTGGACAGTGGATAGACTGGTCGTCCTGACGAGGACGATCTCTTCTTCACGGTCGAGTTTAAGAAGGGAACGAAGGAGGTGCATTTGGTGATCAACCCATTGCTTTTCGTCAACTTGTCGAGCTCAAAACGGTGACGTTTCAGACAACTTCATCACTTGAAATACCCCACCGTTCCAAACGAACTCTTCTTTCTTCTCCCTGTGCATTCATCTTGAAAGCGTTCAGCCTTCTCTGAGCAAAGATTGAGAGAAAGGTTGAACGAATCCACTCAAATCTCTGGTGATTTCATCCAGATGAAGCTCATCCAACGGCACAATAAGTGTTCCAATGCCGTTTCTCAAGGCCTTGTGAAATTCTACGCGCAGTTTAGAGTCGTTCTATCCACACGTTCCTTTAAAGACAATGTCGGAAGCACCAATGAACCGATTTAGAGTTGCGTTGTTGAGCAGAATCGTCGCAATTTGATTTCGCCCGATTACAAAGTCTTGAATGGGCCGCAGAGTGATCCACTGGTGCCGATGATCTCGTTTAGAATCCAAGTTAATTATTGAGAGGACTCTTTGCCTTCCCCTTTGTCCAAATTTACCCATGGAAACACTCAGAGACGGCAATGAACGACAGAATTTCATCTTATGCTTAAAACGTTACTAGAGCATAAGCTAGAGTTGTCATAAGAACAATAATGCCACCTCCAATCGTAGCGCCACTACTGCGAGCCACTGCTGTTGTTGCTGGCACGACAGTCGCTGGCTTTGGAGTCGTAATCGGCACAAGAGTCGACGTCACATTGGGAGTTGCCGTCGTCGTCGCATTCGCAGCTTCTTGTCCCATCATCGCATTCCCCGATGGATTCAGACCTCCCCCGTTCGCCCCCATCATGTTGCCGCCGCCGACATTCGCCATCATCCCATTCATGCCCCCGCCTTGACCATTCATCAGCATATTGGATCCACCGACGCCATTCATAGCACCACCTTGGCCATTCAGAGCTGCTCCATTTGCAACACCACCGTTCGTTGGATCACCAGCACCGTTCGTCTGACCGCCGTTGACTGGCACAGATTGAGCTGGCGTTGGGACGGGATTGACCGCTCCATTGACATCGCCGTTGGTGGCTCCATTGACGCCAGGTTGAGCCATTCCGTTGCCGCCCATCATGGCTCCATTGCTGAGACCTCCGAGACTGCCCATGCTGCCCATAGCATTGCCATTCATCAAACTATTCATGCCAAGACCGCCTTGGCCAGGAAAACCATTCGCTTCTTGGGATTGCGCCATGGCCACAAAGACGAGAACGAGGCAAGTCGACTGAAACATGTTGAGGACACTTGAGCGCAAATATTAAACTGAGGTAGCTCACAACCACAATCTCATGGAGAATGGACAAACGTGGCTCGTTTTTCTGGTCGCATGTTGATGGATGGATGGAATAAAATGGGGACTTGACGGGCGACGACTGAGTAGAAGAGACTGTCGTGTCGTCCTTGAGAAGAGTCATGGAACGTCAGCAGGAGTCGGCAAAGTTACAAGTCGACTCAATTTCAGTTGGAGGCGGCGATGCAACGAGACTGACAACCCTCACCCTAATCACGACAAACTATATCTATAGTCATGCAGTTGCAGGGCTGGCTCGACACTTGTTTATCTCCCCATGGAGAGCTCATTCAATGCACAATGGACTGTCAAAGCATGTATATTGATGAAACATTGCGAAGACTATCTACTCGAGAGAGAGCTAAGCAGCAGGTTGGCCGTTCGTGCTTGCATTCGCTGGCGTGTCTTGACCATTCGTTTGACCATTGCCTTGACTGCCGTTGTCAGGAACTGCTGTCGTTGAGCCATTCGTTCCGTTGCTTCCTTGGTCTCCATTCGACGGCTGTGGGGTTTCAGACGTCGAGCCATTGACTGGCGCTTGGCCATTCGTATCAACTCCGTTGGTGGCTTGACTTGGAGCAGACGGAGCAGGCGTTGGAGCGACGATTGTTGGCGTTTCACCGTTTGTATCAGCAGCTCCGTTCGACGGTGGACTTGGGGCGGAGACGGCGGGGGTTGGGCTTGGGATTGTCGCCGCGGGAGTTGGGCCTGGGATTGAGACGGCTGGCGTCGGTCGAGCGAGAGGAAGGCCACCAGCTCCATTCGCACCGCCTGCACCAGCCACTCCTCCCCCGACGACTCCAAATGAGCAGCCGAAACAGCCAGGAAGCAGCGCGCTAACACATCCAGGAGCGCATTCCTTGGATGAACTTGGCGATGGAGCAGCCAGCGTGGCGACGAAGATAGCAACAAGAATGGCAGGTTTGAACATAGCGGAGATGGTAAACAGCGCAAGTGGAGGCGGATTGCACAATGCCAAGACTCTTTCAAGCCGAATCGAGGAAAGCCATCGATGCAATGCCTCTTTTATCTATCAAAGCCATCGACAGATATCTTGTCCATCAATCCACCGAGTTCAAGAGCCAGGACATCTCTGCCTACCCATCAAAATTCTTTAAACTGCGGTGCATTTGCCAATCGAACAGAACTCGCAATGCGATTTGGTTCTCTGTGGATTTTTGCCTCCATCAGCATCACGACGACTGCATTTGACCTGCCCGAATGCGCTCCAAGTTGCCACAACATGGGAGGAACACCAGGCTGCTATGGATGTCCGAACTGGGGAGAAGGCGTTGGGGCATTTCAAGTCGGGGACGCTGCGTCGCTCGACTTTTTTGTTGGGAGCAGTGCGCCAGCGACTCAGCCGACGAAGCCCCCGACTGCTAAATCACTGAAGAGCAGCAATTCCAATGCAAAGTGCGTCGCTGGGGCCGTTGTTGCTCTCCTGGTTGTGTATGTCACAGTGTAACTCGAGCAAATATTCAAAGTCGATTGCAGCTTTACGAGAGGGAAACATACGTCGGGATCTTTGTTCGAATGATGCGCAGTGCCTCCGTTCCTGCGTATTCTCCCACTTAGAACTTGAGCAAGGGGGGAAAACGCTACCGCCATGGCGCTCCAGGGCAGCCAACGTCGTATCGATGGGGCCTTTCAATGCCTTGTTGGTGTACTTGCGATGGATTTGCTGAATGAGTTTGGCCAAGTGGACATTCATGTCGTTGCCCACTGCTTCGACGATCAACCTAAATGGATTTCACTCCAATTTCAACAATGTCGAGGCGTACCGAATAGCTTGCAAGGCAGTAGTAATCACATCATCGTCAGGCGACATCAAAGCCGCTCGAATCGGCGGAATCAAAAGGCCTAGAAGCGGTCGAACTTTATCGTAGGCTCCCTAAGCAGGCGCAGAATTGTGAATCCAAGCAACTGACGAGACCTACGTTGGCATTCATAAGGTCAAGAAAGCCTTGACGCGCGAGGAAGACAAACGGATGATCCGTTTCTAGAAAGCCTTCGCAGCACGTGACGAGGAGTGGATTGTAGTCCATTTCTTCGGGCGTTTCGTTCCACTGGAGGTGGTTCTTAATGCCGCCGTGGTTGATTCGACATGGGATCTTTCCCGCAGCATACGCGGCGCTAAAGTTTGTCTTGTAGCTCTTCTTGGTGCTCCACGGATCGGCTTGTTTGTGTTTATGAAGCGTCTGCGATGGTTTCTTCATCGCAGTCGATCCAGCATTCACGATTTCTTTTTGATTGTTCGGTTGGTTGCTCTTTGGTTCGTCTTTGTCGGAGCGGGAGATACATTGACGTGCACGGCTGCCTTCCCTGGGTGCAGAGCGGGGTTTTTCCACTTCTCTTGGCGCTGAGCGAGGCTTTTCTACTTGGTTGGATCCCTTCTTCATGCCAGTACGATATGGTTTCCAACAAAACGAAGACTTGCAACGTCGAGTTCTAAAAATAGATTCAAAGCACCAATCATATTGCTCCAATTATGAAACGGACAAAGGCAAAGTGGAGAGCCGAGTTCTTCCTACTCCTACCACCGCCACAAGCGAGGAATGGCTGCATCGCCAGCCAACTTTCAACGCTTTAACCCTCTCAATAGAATAATTCAGAGGGTTGCGCTAGGACTCGGAGGAAATGACAATTGGTCAATTCACACACGCACAGTATATATATTGAACACAGGTTTACATGTGGAGAGGAGGTTCTTACTTACTTCTTGGGCGCAGCGATTGGACACTTGCCAGTCGCGTGGTCGAGCTTGCCGTTGCCACCAGCAATGCGGTAGCACTTGGTCGATGGGTAGATCGACATGATACTGCTGATCATGGAGAACGTCAAGACGCCAACAAAGAGGAAGACGAGGATAAATCCAGCCAACTTGCTCTGGCCGCCCTTCTTCTTGAGTTCTTGGAGTTCCTTCTTCTGGGGGGGCAGCATGACGAGGAAGACAAGCGAGAAGATCATGCAAGAGTACATGATGATGTACGTGTAGGCCGCATCCCATCGGACTTCATGCGTGTCGGACTTGATGTCGTTTTGGGAAACCTTGAAATACGAGTCGATGTATTTGTAGATCACGGAGGCAACGGGGGCCGCGACGTTGTTCATGGTCGTGATCAAACCGTACGTGGCCCCTTCGACACCAGGATCGGCGATTTCAACAGCGCAGTACGTGCCGACGATGAAACGAAGGCCCGAAGGAACGTTTTCAGTCAAACCCGTACCAGTCCAGAACCATTGGTTACGCACAACATCGGCAATAGTGAAGAAAGCCATAATCGCATCGATGAAAATCGTACCGAGGGAGCCGATGGCAATGATCCAACGCCAGTTCCAGTGAAGACCGTACTTGCCGACAACAGACAATGCAACAGCAAAGATGGCTTTGCCCAACATGTTAGCCAACGACGTGTTGAGGGGTTCGACCTTGGCCCACCACGATTCAATCGGACTGCCAGCGGTCGTGCTGATGCCGTAGAAGACGTTGTTGATGAAGCGGAAAGCGCAGATTTGCCACATGGCACGCTGTTGGAGCAAGCCCCAGAATTGGCTCACCCACGTCTTGAGTGGAATGCCAGGGCTCTTCTTTTCAACGACAACAAAGATGGTCGTGAGGACGACCATGACGCAGGGGATCAAGCAGATGCCATAGGGGACGTTGGGGGCCATGGAGAAAGAGAACGAACCGTTGTAGTTGGCACCGTTCAAGCCAAAGGCAGGCACAGCGACGGCAATGATACTGCCGATGTAGCGCCAGACGTAGATAGCAGTTTGGACACGGCCACGGATAGCAATGGGTTCACGTTGCGCGTATTCGACGACCATGGCATCGGAAGCACAGGCAGCCGTGACGTAGCCAAAGGAGACCAACATGGAGAGGATGATGAACTTGGCACCACGGTCAGGGGCTTCAAAGTCGTAGTTCTTTTCTTGGATTTCCTTGGGCACCTTTGACAATGTCAACTTGCAGTAATCCTTGTACTCCGTCATCCAGTTGCAGTAAGGATCGCCCAAGCTCGAGAAGAACATGACAGCCAAGCAGATCATCGCAACGGTCCAGCCGATAACCATCCACGACTTGCGGCGGTAGCCAAAGATAGGGAAGCAGTCGGAAAACATCCCAAAGAGCACCTTGTAGGACCAGCCAAGGTTGACCAAGACCGAGTACGACGCCGTTTGGTAGCCTTCCATTTGGAGGTAAAAGTTGAAAATCGGGTAGTTGAGCGCTGGAATCATGCCGTAGATGACACCGATGGTAAAGTATTGCGAGTACAAACCAAAGGCTTCACGGGACCAGATTGGGAGAGCACCCCCTTCGACCAAGGCACCGTCTTCGAGCTCGCCGGGGGTCTTGGCTTCAGTGTACTCACCATCCTGGCCTTGTTTCGTGTCGGAATGCACATACGAGAGGCGTTCCTCGAGGTCCATCTTATCGCCTTGATTCATCTTGGATCGTGCAAATTGAGCAATGAAGGAGACCGTAACTTAGCGCTGAAGGTGAAACAGGCCACCTCGTCCGGCCCACGACACAGGCTCAATTACAACGCCAGACAGCCTGATCTGCGGCTTGGTGCACGCCAAATCTTTGAAGAGATCCATCTGGTCATCCATCGAATGGGTTCCAAAAGTTCACAGAGTTGTATGCAAGTGATTGAGACACCAACTCTCGCTTGGGTTTACTCCGGCATAGGCGGCACGCGGCTGCATGATGCGATGTATTCCAAGCCGGTGATTCGACCAGAGGTTCTTGGCATGTTTTGTCCCTGCATTTAAGCTCCAAGACGCTCGACAAACGCTGTCATGTTGGCGGCCGTACCAAGCAGTAATGTGCACTCTTCCCTTGTATGCAAGTTCCCATTACTCACTTTACAGTGATATGATTGGCTCATATAAAAAATAAACGCATTTGATTGGATAAAACAATAAGCTTTTCGACAAGGTTAATGGAAAACGCACCATATTCCACCTAGATCACATCAGGTCCAGAACTTCACGGTCCATGCAAGGTCATTGAAACTTCACGAGGAGTCGAGATATTGCGGGAACGGGCTGTCGTATCAGTAGCATCGTCTTGAGCAGCCTCGCCATTTGCTGCAAATTACCGGAATTTTGAAACATTTGTCTGGTTCTCTGCCTGCCTAACCCCGTAGTCTGCAAGTTTAGTCCTGGTGGCAGATCATTGCTCTGTCAACAATTACAAACAATGTAGCATTGCAAGGAGATTAACGTTCCCAAGCACATGACATAGTTTAAGCAAGCCCACGACCCCTCTCCTGATAGAAGTCCAGTCAGTTGTGGAGGCCAACATCTATCCCTCTTTGAGAAAAATAATAGTTTTGGAATGACAGATTCATTTTTCCAGTGATTCATTGTCGCCTTCGTCTTTACGTCATCAGGAGAGTCTCAGTTTCTCTGTTGGAATAGAGTGGTGGCGTTCACGCATTCTCTGTTGGAATAGAGCTACAAAAAGTCGTAGGTAATATGGAGCGCATCGCAACTTTATTCGGCACCACAACCCTTTTTTACTACCTGTGTATCCTATTACTTGCACGAATGTGTCTGATTGGCCCATTCATGCGAATTGACGATAGTTGACAAGACGAAAATTGGCCGCGCCTTCTGATTGCGACCAGGTTAATCATCCTAAAGACAAGACCGCGCTTGAGATCTTCAAATAGAAGATATCGTTGCAGCAGCCACATGTTGAGATGTCGACGACCTCAGGGTTGTCGTCATTGAGCCTCAATTGATCCCGGCAATGTTGTGGCATTCTTTGGCTCAAATCGGCACATCTTCACAGAAACGATTGCTCATCATGGAGCCCCCACCAAGCCCTTTAACCTTGGGTAGAGTGGAGATGAAAGCGCTTGCTTGGCGGGGCAAAATATAGCGCCATGTGCAAACTTTAAGCCGTCTTGTCGCATGAGTCAGATCGTCCTATCTCCCCTCGATGTGTTCATTTCGGGGCCATCATCCCACGCTGCTCTGGTCCTGTCTAGAAGACGATGAGTTGCTTCAAGATTGTCACCGTCGTGGTTTCTGAGACGATCTGAAAATTGCAAAAAACAAAATATCAGAGATGCGATTTCTCACTAAATGATATAAATTTTATATCATTTTCACCGAATTTTAGTATAAAGGATATAAATATTTCAAAATGATACAAATTGCGTAGAACATCGCTGACACTCTGATGTCGGCGGCCACGCACGACGTGGCAGTCAGACAACTTGGATGACAAGGAAAGCAAATTTTGGGCCATAATCATCCCACGAGTGCTTGCAGGAGGCACGTTAAAGCATATCCAAGTGCTTCACCTTGACTGCTTGAATCGTGTAAACAAATTCAAAACTTAGAGGGAAGTATGTATTTATTGCTTTTCAAACTTAACAGCGCCGAGGGTAAAGCCGTCTGTGCCACCTTTGGCCAGCGCTTCGCCGAGAGCTGTACCGACCAAGTGCGTGTTGGTAATTTTGATATCGCGCTGCTTGCGCTGGCGAGGAACTTTTTTATTGCCTTTGCCGACCTACAGAATTTTTGAAAAGGCCGACGGCATGGAGGTAACATACCTTGCGCATCTTCGAGCGATTCATGCTGGCTTCATGCATATCTCGAGTCATGAGCCCGCAATGAAGCATAGCACGCTCCAGAGCCACTCGATCCGATGGCCAACCAGTTAATGTATCTCTCCAAAGCTGTCGAACATCGTTTGTGCATCCTAGACCAAACAATTTACATCGACTGCGATGATGAGATTGGTCAAACCATGCTTGAGCATTTTGACAGGAGGTCCGCGGCCCATTTTTGGAGCTGTATCCCATTTCTGGTGCATCATAATGTTGCCACGAGCATCAGGATATGCTGTATCAACCGGAAGATGACCCGAGTCAAAGTTGAGCATGTATCTAGTGAGCGTTGAATACTGGAGAGAGCTTCGATTACCTCGGTTTCTTCTTTGTATCATCCACATTCAAATCCCGCACGGACGACACGCTCTTTGATGTGGTCATACCAGCCATGAAAATTGGTGGCTGACTACTTCCTCCAGCCTATTTTCCAATGAGGTCTTAGTCATGCAGAGCAAAATCTGACCTTTGGGGCGGCGGAAACACGAAACCAATGGTCTCCAACTTTAACGGCATCGCCACGACGGATTTCAGTTGTGATATCTTCTTTTGTTGCAGCAATATAGCTGCCTGGGAACATATTTAGTTTCCTTCATGCGGGTGACAGGGGTACCTGGTTCGACGACGGCAACGCCAGAGAGCTCCGACAGAAAGAGCTCTCCTCGTGGAAAGTAAACATCGTTACCGTCTTCTGTATTGCGAATGCAAATGACAGTCCCGATTCGCGTAAGATGTCGGAGATCATCTTCGACTGTGGCATAGCAATCCTTAATATCACGAGTGGGAATGCCTTCTGGACACTACGCCAAACAAACATTAAATCCTACTCACATTACAAAACAGTACCCGATTTAATTGGCGCAGTAAGTCGTCGCGATTCTTAATGTCGAACTTGGCCTTGTAAGCGAACAATTCGCCTTCCGTGCGTACTTTGGTATTGTTTCGAACACGTTCCGACACTTCATATTCGCCAGGGCTGGACAAATCCTACACCACACTCATACCCAACAAGAGCATTCCAAAATGCAGTACAATGCCCGTTTTCTGGTAAATTTGTGCGACCGAGACGGCTTTATGACCAGGGATCGAGTTCAGAAACTCCAGAATCTTCTGCAAGCGGCCCACCACTGTCTCTGGCACGTCTACAAGGCAGTGAGACCAATTCCAGACTGTACAGCTACCTTTAGGTGCTACTTCAGATACCATTGGGGCCATTGGGAAGCCATCTGGCTTGGCTTCGACCACCGTTTTCGTGTTGTACGCCAAGTTCTTCCACATGCTGTCCGCCGCCGCAAGCCAGAGTTTGTCCGTTTGGTCAGTTATCCGGTATCCGGATAAAGGTGGACGAACTTTGAATCGTGTTTCATACTATTATAGTACTTGAAATATAATATTACACATTTTAAATATCTTTTATATTGTGGTTTTCGTCCAAAACTGGAAATTTGATATGTTTTGAAAATGTTTCGATTTATTCACGCATACACTATTTAATGTTTACCCATGCATTTTCTCGACCATAAACATTAAATAGTGTAATTTCAAACGTTTAAAATCTTTGAAAAACATGTTCGAATCATCCAATTCCTTTTCACTTGAAATTTGTATGCGTCAATTGTTGCGTCGGTTTGCTTGCGTCAAAATTAATTCCGCACGACTCCAGTTTTTCATTAAAACCACAATAAAAGGTTATTAATTATAAAAGGCTTGCTTCATGGGAGTCTGTCTGCACGTGCAACAGAGTCTGCAGCACGTCGTGATACCTTCACAACCCTCTACAGCTCGTGTAGCAGTGCGTGCACAGCTTTTATGTTTATAAACAAGGCTTCACAGGAAGCGGCTATGTTCATCGTGCAAAGAAACATTGGAAAAATGAAAAGTTTTCCATGTGCTATCGAATTCCAAGCTTCGACTGGCTGCCATGCTGTCTGATGGCCATCCCGTCACTGAAAGACAAAGTTTCCTGAAGTGAGCACTCAACTAGCTTGCTCGGTCACTCGCTTTTGACGACGTTGCTGGTTGGAGATGGTCAAAATGTGAGATAAAATTGGGGAACTGGGTAAAAGTCAAATAGAATGCTGAATAGTCAATTAGAATGCTGAATAACAGAAATTGAGTAAATTAAAGTACGAATGGGAGTGGTACTTCGCACTTCAGAGGGAAAACAGATTGACGAAGTCACGCATGCGACAGAAATCGAGTCAGCAGTGGTGGTACTGACGAAAACAGTCAGTTTTCAACTTCAATCAGGCCAGAAATTCCCTTGACAAGTACAATTTGTGCACCTGCCCAGCAGAGACCAGCCACATTCGGTCGTCGTGGTCAAATAGTGTGAATACAACCCGGGAGCATTCTATTCTGGTCGTCCATTTTTTAACGACGACAACGCTGGCAGCGTAGTTCAAACTTTTGCTTTCACACTGTGATCGACAAACCCGTCGTTGAGCCAATATACTCGGGAAATTTGGCACACATTTGCAATCGCTGTTGTTTACCCAATTGTTGTTTTGAAACAATGAATATAATACGCCATGGCTTGTCGTCATTTCGAGATTCCACAGCATCAGAGACAGCAATTTACTCTGTTGTACAAAGATAACACCAGATATTTCTTGTTTATGTGGAAATTGTGATGAATTCTGCTAAGACCAACAGCCTGATACATGCCCTTGAATAAATTGGTTGGGTATAGTACCCACATTTGCAGGCTGAAGTAGGCGGAAGCATTCTATTATGGGTGGAAGCATTCTATTTTGAGAGGAAGCATTCTATTATGGGCGTCCACATTTTGAAGCCGGCGAACATAGCATGCAAACAAAGTTGTTGGATTTATTGATGAAATTTACATACCTCAACAGCAAGGATTAAGCAGGGTCTTGCGACACAAATACTTCAAAGTTAAACATCGGATGGAGGAGCTAAATACGAGCCATCACAGAATCCACATAAACAGGGAATATTCCATTTGTCGTCCATGTAGTGCAATGTCAAAATGCTGCCTCTTTTGAGGTCAAATCTCGCTACGACGACCAGGCGTGGCGCCTTATCGACGTACCACGTTTCAAAGCGACAATTGGGCAAACAAGAGTGATTGATAAAGCGTGCCAAGTTTCCAAAGTCTTTTGCGTCAACATAGAGATTGTCGCTGCCCTGGCTAACACGAGCCATGTACCAAGACAAGCTTCCTTTGTACTTTTTTTTTCGGCGGAGGAACTCATCTTTTGTTATCAACTGGCCGACGTACTCAATGATCTTGGTGTTCTTGGGAACGTCTTCATCAAGCCGTAGTCCAAATCCAAATTTTCGATCTTTCACAACTGACGTTTGTGGGAAGCGTCTTCTCTGAATGACATTGTTTTTACAATACTTTCCAGCACTACATCGCTCCGAGGCACACTCGTGGTAGCTCTGAACGTTTGTGCATGTTTGATAGTCAACACAGGGAGATCGACGATTGCACCTGTAACAGCGGTCGTTGTGGATCCTGCTATTCAATTTGGAGCTACTTCCAAAACGTGCCATTCTTGCCGGGCGCAGCCGTCTAGTTGCCCCCTTTAATGGTAGACTTACATCGATGTGTTCATATAGAACACTGTAATCGCCTTCGTCGGCCGAGGATTCAGAGATGGTAGGAGAACTGTTAGTCCGCTTTTCTTGGGGACTATCAATAATTTCAACGACTTCTTGTTGGCAAACAGACTTGTTCTTGATGTGTTCATTGTCGAGATTGTTAAGATTATTGGCAGCTTTCATTGTTGAAGGTACCGCTTGGACAACGGATGGATCACTGATTTGTACAGCACAACAATGCAGGTCACACACCGAGTCACCACCGCCAGATTGATTACAAGCGTGCCTTTTCAAAGGAGTAGTCTTCAGCTTATCGACTGAACTTTGAACTCGCTCGTCCTTTCCCGTGGCAAAAACATCAAGCACTTGTCGTTCAAGATCGCTGTCCTGCCAATCACAGAGGAATTGCGATTGGTCGTTGTTCGTCCACGCGCTTTCGACGATGTTGTTTTTATCCTCAATGGAAATATGTGTGGAAGGGGGGCACTTGGCAGGCTGTTTCTCCATTGCATCGTCAGCCCGAGCAGCTGAGCGAAGTGTTAAACGATGACCACATGCAGCACACACGCCAGGCTCGTCACAACCAGACGCTTCCACAGAAGATTTCAATGGCTGGATGACAGTGTCGTGAACTGAGCTGTGGGCTTGGTCATCGTCTTCAGAGACCGCAATGTCAATGGTTTGTTCCTTGGTGTCGCTGTTTTGTCTATTACAGGCGCTATTTGCATCATCTTTGTCGACATCCGCTGCGGTTGAACTTGGGCAATATCTTTCCGAGAAGCGAAGGCAAAACTTGCGGAAGCTTCCAGAGGTTTTGCAAAGGGGATAGTCTTCGTCGCAGAATTCTGGCCACAGTCGGCGGGCTTCACCGCGTAAGTCCGCTTGGTTAATAGATTTAGGCGCAGTCTGGAGCCAGTCGTAGAGCAGTCCCTTTCTTTCGTCTGTTGGTCTCTTTTTCGTGTATGCGCCGCGGACTTTTTTCCTCTTGTTACTCAAATGCTTGCGGTCGTCGTCTTCTACTTGTTCGATGCTTTCAGCCTGGGCACACCATTTTGTGAAGGTAGATAATGATGTCTTGTGCCTCCGGCTAAACAACACTTTCGTCATTCCTTCCTCTTTTTGCGCCTCCTTCCATGCTTCAAGCAGTTCTTTTTTGGCGCTGTAGGAGAGATGTACTGGATTCTTACGGATCATGCGGAGGGGAAATTGACTGGTGACAATTGATTTCTACTGTCCGGATTCTATTTTAGTCTTATGCATTTCATTTTGGCCTGTGGTGTGTGCTTATCATTGGCTGCAAGGTTAAACCTTTAATTTGGCGCTTTGGTTTTGTTTTAGGTCGTCCACATTACATTTAGATACGAACATTGGCTAGCGATATCCTTAGTGCATCGAGATTCGGTTAAACTCATGAGCTACCCGATTCTCTAAACATGCCAATTCATTTTGTTCAATGCCATGTTTGAGTGGGCTGAAGTTGTTGGTCTACGCGCCTTGGACAACTTGGACGATGTTGGTTCAGCTACTCCGCTGGCTGGCGAGGCTCGCAACGTCCCATGTGCTAGCCATGCAGAAGTGGCGAACACGACGTCAGAAGTGGTGATTACGACGTCTGGATTGCTCGAAAGATTTGAAGACGCTGGTCGTGGTGGTGGCGTATTGTTGTATTGGCGTTTGATGGGTTCCTATCCAAATTACAACGAAGCAAGAGATGCGTTGCGAGCTTCCGTAATACATTCGACTTCATCCGGCAATTGTTCGATTTGTCGTGGAGTGCCACGCCACGACATGAAATCAAGGTACCTAGTTTGCAGGTGTAAGCCTGGATGCAACAAAGTCAGCCGTCTGTGGCAATGCACGACATCTCACACGTGTGAGGTCCATATATCAGGTGACAGCAGTGCCTGCGACGATCAAAAGGAAGACCGCATGACAAAGACCATTCGAGCACAAGCAGACGCAATATTTACCCATGGAATGACACCAAGTCAAGCTCACAAAGAGCTATCGAAGACAATAGTTGAGCAAAAGTTGCCAAGTATGAAGAGCTTCCAGAACCGCCATCGTTATTTTCGTAAATGCGAAATGCTTGAAAACAGCAAGCCAGAAGTTATGGCTCGCTTGCTTCTAGACCACTACTACAACAATGAAAAGGAAGAATCGCAATACTTCTCTTTCGGCTACAACATTGCTTATGGTCGCCCGTCAATTGGGTATAATGGACCAAATAGCCCCTTTGGAGTTGGTATAACGACCAAGAAACTTCTACGTCAAATGCAACGCAGCCCGACGTCATTCATGTTCCACTGGGACTCAACGTACAAGATAAACTCGCTCTCGTTCCCTGTCCTGATATGCGGGATTTCAGACAAAGCGCGTCAATTCCATCCCGTGGCCTTTTATGTTCTTGGTCGAGAAGCGGAGCCCGACTACTCATGGGCGATCAGAGAATTGATGACGATTTACGCTGTCGTTGTCGGTGAACCCTTGAGAATATCGTATGTGATGTCCAATGCGGCAAGAGCTCCCGCCTTGGCAATACAACTCGTGAAAGAAGATCTTGGCGTTGAGAAGACACTAATGTGTTTCTATCACTGCATGGCAAACGTCCACAAGTTCCTCTCTGGCGTGTCAATTGCAGCCAAGTCATTGGCGTTTCGACATATTTACAACATGCACTACAGTCGTAGCGAAGATGAAATGCAATATCACTGGGGGGTCGCTCAAGAATCGTGGCTTCGCTACCAGGAGCTGGGCGTTTTGTGGATTACTTCAGGAGCCAATGGATCGATAGTGGTTCATCCTGTTGGCAAGTCTATCATGCTCCCAGTGGATTCCCTACGACAAACAACCCATGCGAAGCGTTTAACAAGATATTTAAAGACGTCTACACGAAGCGACAGAAGCACGGCTTATGTGCTACTTTTGAAATGCTCGGTGATATGGCCGAGGCCTATTCAACATTCAAAGCCATCGCTTTTGTCACTCACTCCATTCCAAGCATCAAGCTTCAACGGCGTACCAAACGGCTCATGGACACAGGTCTTCTTGAATTAGTTGAATCCCCTTTCGATCTTCCACCTGGAGAGGTACTTGTGCGCAGTGTTGTGCCAGGGCGAGCATCTAGCCTAGCGTACGCCTATCAGTATCGACTTCTTGGCTCGACTGCTGACGAAGCGCAAGAAGCCTCCAATGAAGTCGTCATGACTGGTTCAGAAGCTGACCTTGTAGATGCCTATTATTACAATGCAAACACGAACAATATGAAGCACGAGATTGTCTGTGGTGGCAACGACCAACCTTCGTATGGTTGGCGCATCTGCACTCTCCCTGGATCCATCATGTGCGAGTGCAATTACTTTTTCAAGAATGCCTTCTGTTGCCATGTGCTTTGCGCACTGAAACTCCAACAAAGAGACTTCTTGGGATACGCACTGCCAGAGCGTCGCTTCCAGCCATTCGCCGATCGACTTCAACGAGCGTCTGAGCGTCGCACTCAACGCCGCCGAGGTAGAGCCCGCAGTAGAGTAGCGCCGGCTTTAGTTGTTGATTAAGCATTCATAACGAGATTCTTGTGAACTTATACTTCTGCCCAGCCACACGCTGCTACTCAATGGCACAAACGGCAGTACCAAGTTGCCCAAAGGGCGTGTGCCGCAATACGCTACTCAAAGGCACACATACGGCAGCGTACCCAAGACATAGCAGGCATAGGGCTGCGTCATGCTTTCCTTCCCTGCAGTAGTCATCGCCAACAGCTAGTCTAGATGCTGACGAGGACTGCAGCGACTGAGTACAGCGTGATGCAGTAGTATATCTGCCGCTGCATGCTTGTGGATGTCGAGGTAACATCGCGCAACACGCGGCAGACATGCTGCTACGTCATGCTTTCCTTACCCGCAGTAGTCCTCGCCAACAGCTAGGCTAGATGTTGACGAGGACTGAAGCGACTGAGTAAAGCTTGATGCGGAACCTCTTCTAGGGTGGATCTTTCTCAGTTGTTGGCCAGCTTGTGTGTATTCTTTGCTATTGCTCGTATTGGACGCCTCAAAGCGTCGCGAAGAATGTGAAACGGCGTTGCATGCAAAAATTCATGCTTCAAACAAACAGTATATTAAAATTTTATTCAGCGCAAACATGGAGTAGAACCTGCGACCTCTCGCACGAAATTGCAAGCAAGCTACTGGAGCCTCGTTAAAAGAACAATATACTTGGAATTTGATGGTTTTTACATATGAATTAAATACGTCTCTATGTTCTATAAACTATTTTGCAAATAGATGAAATATCAATACGAGAATGAGGCGGTGGATGATTCGAAGTTAACACGTTCAGTTGCTTCAAAAATCTGGCGCGGTTTACATTCTACATGGCAATGAGGCTTTGAAATGCATCTAGTTTGTTCTGTATTGTCGATGGAGAGAATGAGACATCGAAATCTTTGTTCATTATATTTTGTCAGTATGGTTTAATTTTCGCTCACAAAATTATTGGTAAATATTTTACTCATTCACTAGCCCAGATAGTTTGTTTTTAAAACATAGGCTGAATTATCTTTTGACTAATTAGAACGGGAATATTTACTGACTAAAAATAATATCAATTCGTTATTAAAGAAATCCCATTGGAAAAAAACCTTAAATCTAAATTTTCGTCGTATTTAAAATAACAGTATGTTTAAAACAGATCGTTTTGTATTAATCTAAGCGGTTGGATGGCGGTTGGATGGCAGTTGCTAGTGTTGGCTTGTAGTCGACGTCCGGGACTCTCAGTTGCGATGCTTGATGAGCGCTGGGTGGGTGATCAGGAAGGATGCGCATGATATGTTTTTTATTCTTCCTCCTATAATAAATAGATCTCAGTATAATATGTTGTAGGTTTTAGCCCTTCGATCCGTGTTTTACCTCCGACGTCCGTGTTTAATCGCCGCCATCGATATTTTATCCCGGCCGTCCGTGTTTTATCCCGGTCATCCGTATTTTATCTCCGATAGCTGACTCTCTTCCGGACTCGTTTCCGGATTCAAATAAGCCTTGCAAATTTGATAATCCACTGGCTGGTAAATTATAGCTTTCCACAGGTGCTACGGAGTCCGGATTTTACCTCTGACGTCCGTATTTTATCTCCGATAGCTGACTCTTTTCCGGGCTCGTTTCCGGAAAACGAATTCCTTGTAGAATTGATAAATCTCTGGGGTCTAAACTATAGCTTTCCACAGGTATTAACATTATTTAACTCGAACATTTATTGTGAATTCGGGGCAAATTTGCTCAGACAGGTCGATTCAAGAATTCAGTATAGAATCGATAAACGATTACAATTGGCTAAAAAAAAATTATTCGTCCAATATCTGAGAGTTTCGTATCCCAGGGTCAATGGAAGCCGCAGCCACGCGACAACATGATCACCCAAACACCGTTTATCATTGCTTGTATGGGTACTATCATCTTGGTTACTCGCGGAGAGTGCTAGCGCACGTGTACAATAAAGCTGAGCGCACCATCAGCAATTGGATTCGCATATACGAGCAAGATGGGACCTATCGTCGAGTGAGCTCGAACTCCGCAAAGAAGTTCACGCAAAGCCAGCGTACATGGATCTTTGACTACTACCAAGAACATCCCCTGGCGTATCTCGACGAAGCCCAGAAAGCATTCCAGAATACTCACAATATTGCGATCTCTAAGACCAAAGTTTGGCAGATTGTGCATGACCCGGGCTTGACATGGAAAGTGCTGGAGCGTCGAGCCATGCACATAAAAGAGCGTGATATTTCTCGATTTATGGACGAGCTCGGCCACATCGAATGGTCTCATCAAAACGTTGTTTTTCTGGACGACGTTTCTTTTGATAATCGCGGCATGATTCGAAAACGAGGTTACGCTGTTCGGGGAAAGACGGTGGCAGTGGGACGACTTTGAAAGAAAGCCACGAGTTTCCATATTGTCATTCATAGGTGTTGGTGGAATTATCGACTATTTCAATACCGAAGGAACATTTGATCGTCTTTAGTTCACAAGGTGCTGTCAAGATTTTGTGTACTCACGAAAAGCTGCAATACAACAATATCCTGGTCGATATTCTATTTGGATCATGGACGGTGCAACTATTCATAAGCATCCTGACATTGTCCACTACCTTCGTAGTGTTGGCATTGTTCCTATCTTTTTGCCCGCGTACTGCCCATTTTTTAAGCCAATCGAGTTTTTGTTCGGCTACATGAAGAAGGCCTGTCAACGTCATTATGTGGAAATAAGCGGGGCCGACTTATTGCCATTTGTTGTTCAGACATTTCGTCGTTTCAATCAATTTGATATGTGTCGCGTGTTTCGTCGTTGCGGATGGATACAACAAGGCTATTTCAATCCCGTGGGTCCGCTGTCAAGACAGAATCGACGACAGCAAGACAATGGTACAATTCAATGTGATGAACTAGAGTTTGTTGAGCTAGATAGTACTGATTGAATTGTCCTGGTAGCCTATAATCTAATTAAATTGAATATCCTCGTGCTCATGGTCCTCTATATTCTCCATTTGAGTAAGTGGATCAATTACACAATGTGCTGGTGGAGGTGGGTGCCTGCTCGTTAGGTCCGTGTTTGACATCACCGGTCGCCACATTAACTTCGTCAATCCATTCCTTTTACCACTTATTTCTTTGCACAAGCTCGGATAAAGGCTTCGACGATTGATTTTCTTGTGTTGAGATTGCTCTCAAAAATATCAATGTGCTGTCGCAGTTCTCGGATGTCGGCAATAGATGCTTCAACACAATCGAGAGCCATGTTGGCAGATCGTCTTAAGTTTGACAAGTGGTTGGACAAGCGAGAATCAACAGGTTGAAAGAGCTGAGCAATGTGAGGGGGAGGGTGACTCGTTATTGCGGCATCCCATGTCAATCGGTTCAAATTTCGGGAAATATGGTTCGCCCACATACGCCAAACAACTTGTTCAGCCTGGAACGTGGCACTCCATTGCGTTTGAAGGCTTGACACTATGTCACGCAACGTCGTCTCCTCCGTGGCTCCTGATCGATCTGTCAACAATGGCCGAATGCGGGCTGTTGTAAACTCGTCCAATTCTTGTTGCCGTCCAATCATACATCCATACTCGTATATGACAAGAGTCACGTACTTGTCCTTCATATTCACCAGCCATTGGCTCCATTCTTGTTCCGTCTTGGAACAATTGACCACCTTCTTGTTGATCTTAAATTGCATAAGTCGTTCCCAGTTTGCTATGTCCGCAGCTTCGACAGCCCAACCGTCATCACTTTTCACTGCTCTACCTTTAACGTTGCCTTTAAACTCGTCCCAGAGCTTTTGCAAGATATTGTTGAAGCAGGATCCACTCACGACAAGTGCATCCAGCGTTATCCCGGACGTGTCGCGCTGCCCGACGGTTGCTTTGAGAAGTGGCTTGACAAACAGCTGATATCGCTGACTGTCCCTTTGCTCGGCTCGAGTGTTTCGTCGAGAAGGACGTGTCCGTGGTGTGTTGCTTTGCGTCGGTGTGCGGCGGCGCTGAGGGTATGGAGAGCATCGTGTCTGGCTTTGACTTCCGGGAGTCCATGATGGTGTCGAATACACACCGCTCGATGCATCTTGACAATCACTTCTTGATGGAGACTGGGAGGTGTTGAGTGTCGTTGCGGGGGTTGGCGTCATGCTGCTTGCCTTCTGGGACCTTCAATGTGTGAATGAGAAACACAAAAAGACTCGTCTCCACTTGATAAATATTAGATTTTGCAGTGAGATCGATTCTAGTGCGGTTCGCCAGGATCGATTCAACGAATCGATCTTGGAAATTTTGAATCGAACTCACAATATCAACACCATAAACGGATGTACTTGGATCCGAGTGTACTGATGAGAATTGAAATTGGCACTGTAATTTGCGTTTGTCAGCCTCACCCAGACTGACTTTTCAGCATTCTTTCGCATTTTTTACAGTTTACCATAAAATTGACCCGACGACGTAGCAATCCGATACATGATGTCGGGTTTCTATGTCGAATCGTAAGGATGTCGTACCATTTTCCAATTTTCCATCGACTTCCATGGCGAAAGTGTTCACAAGGGAAGAAGTTGCCAAGCACAATACACGCCAAGATTGCTGGGTGATCCTCGGCGAGGCTGGTGCCAAGAAGATTTACGACGTCACGCCATTCTTGAGCGAACATCCAGGTGGCTCCGACCTCGTTATGGAACAAGCTGGTCAAGATGCCAACGACGAATTCGAAGATATTGGCCACTCTGCTGATGCTCGCAAAATGCTGGACAAGCTCCTTGTGGGTACACTCAAAGAGGCTGAACAAGGCGAGAAACCTGCGGTGGCAACGACTGAAAAAGCCAATGTCCCTGGTAGCAACTCCACATTGCTCATCGTGTCATTGTTGGCCATCTTGGCTGGGCTCTACTTTCAATATGCATCGCAGCAACCTGAACAATCTGCGTAATGTATTCAGGGCTCAGTGGGACTGCTTAACTAAATATGAGTCTCTCGTCGTAGCAATCAGTGTGGATATATTCAAGCATCGTTCATTTCCTCCGCATTTGAGTCGCATAGTTGATTCATGGCCAATGCAGGTCAGCATCCATAGAAGTTTCCCCGAGCTCGTGGTGAAAATACTTCTGGGGTGAACGTTCCGCCCATGGGCTAACAGTGAGTATAATTTATTGTAGCCCCACTTGTTCCTTATCTTTGCAGCAGCATTCGATATCAATCAACAGCGCAGAGAGGTCGCCCCCTCCACTCGTTGGAGGGGACAAGCAAACATCATTTGATACCATTTCAATTCAGCATTCATTTGACGAGTATGCATTTGAGTAGCTCCGTCTGGCTTATGAGTGAATAACTTTGCCCAACGAAGCGTGCAATTTCGTCGGTGCAGCCTCATGAACGGTTTTATTAATGGACAAGTGAGCTCCGAAGAGGCTTAGTTTGGAAGGGGATGGGGGCACTTTCTGGGGGCGATACAGCTATTTCCTGAGTCGTCAGCGAGGTGATATCATTCTCCACGATTCAGTCGTCAAAACAAACTTTTTGTTCCAATCCTCAACTTGATAGCCTATGGGCATTTAATAGTCAATGGACATTTGAAAGTTGTGATGTTCGAATCCGGAAAACACAACCGGAACACAACTTCAACTACAGTGTGCTGTTACAGTAAGTTCTGAAACATTGCGCCACCGGATAGCCTCCAGTGGCGACAACGAGGCAACTCACGTATCTTTTCATTGTCTCCATGTTGATTGAGCCACGGTGAGAGACGAAATCTTGCTTGTTTCAGTCAAGATTGGCTTGAAGCCGAGTATAGACACCACGCATTCCACCACTGTCAGCAATATCCGGATTCCTGGGGAAAATAATCTTGTAGTTTGTATGTCAAAGTTTTTATCCGGATTTTTGTTGCATTCTTTGACCCGACAATCCGATACAGGGTAGTTGGGTCGTGATTTGTAGTGGAAGCTGACATTACGCTTTCTTTCTTCTCCCAAGTTCAAATGGAGAGCCATGTGAACGAGTACACAAGACGGCAAGTTGCTCTGCACAACAACTCGCTCGATTGCTGGGTCATTGTCGGCAAGGAAGGCGCGAAAAAGATTTACGACATAACGACATTTCTTCAAGACCATCCAGGTGGCCCTGAGCTCGTGCTCCACTTGGCTGGCCAGGACGCGACCATCGAGTTTGACGACGTTGGCCACGACGAATCGGCTCGAAGGCTGCTGGAAACATTTTGCATCGGAAATCTCCGAGAAGATGAAACCGACCGACTAGCTGCGCAGCAAGAGAGGCAACATGTGCCACCAGCAGACAGCTACAATGGCATCGGTGTGCTTCTCTCGATCTTCGTCTTGATCGGAGCTACGTTCTACAGTCAAGTCAACCAAGGCAAATTAGCCCAGCATCTACTATAGCTCGCGAATGATATAGTCTATTGGCTTGTACACTCCAGCTTGGATTTAAATCGACCACCCATCGCGATCTTCTCTAGTAACGTGGCATGATTCGTAATAGAGAGCAGGTGCGCCAAGGTTGAGTAATCTGCGCAAGAGTTCCAGATTCCCAAAAAGGGAGTAACATTTATGTTGGATTGGCTGAAATACGACTTGAAACTCGGTGCAAAGTTTGCATGCAAACTCGTGATATAAGCTTTTAACCAATTTACAATTGAGCCTCTTGCACAATGATAGAAAATCGGGCATGACTCTTGATAGAATGGGTGGCTGGCTATTCCTATCTTCACGAGGTTTCGTTGGTGTTCCGACATAGCGCACTAAAAACAGGCAAAGAGCGGCTGGAACCAAGTTTTTCTTCTAGTTAAACTACTCTAGGTTATTCAAGGGCATGGCAAAGAAGAGATGCCATCGACGTTATAAGTTGCTATCAGAAACTACCTTTTATGTTATAATGCATATCCTATGCAGTCTAATATTTGTGTTATATTCATTTTATTGTCGATTTGATACAAATTTTACACCGAAGAACCGATCAGTGAATCGATCTGATTGGCTGATTTTTTAGGTCGAAAACTGATTGGCCAAAAGGCATCACCTATATCAATCTAGCCAATCAAAACGATTTGCCGAAGAACCGATCTAATTGGCTAATTTTTTGATATCTCATCTGATTGGCCAAAAGGAATCACTTGTTTCAATCTAGCCAATCAAAATGATTGTTGAACGATTCCGCAAATCACGCCGAAATCCGAAATATTGCTCGAAAGCACAATAAAAGGTATAATCAATTTTTGACAATTTTGAATACTTTCCAAAATAATATACAGTGTTATTTCATACAAATGGGAATATTAATTTCTGATGGAAGTAAGCACACAGTGATTGGAAATAAGTTTTAATTGGATAAAAAAAGTTTTGTTATTCAATCAGAAGTCATTAAAATATATAAATACGATAATTTTGACCAATTATATCGAGTAATTATTGACATACTGAACAGCCACACAAGGTAAATTTATCTCCTGCACTCCAAGTCTTTGCACACCTTTGCGTACCCTTTGGTCGCACTTGGACACAGATTCCAGCTTCGAATGGATCCAGAAGGCCGTCTGTTGGATATAGCACTAGCTAGCAGCTCTCGTCTTCTCTAGATCGTCTTTTGTTTACAACACGAGTGGTGGAGAGCTCTGTCCACTACGGTCATGACGACTTTGGACTGCACACGATCGAGATCGAGTCGATCGTACGCACCAAGTCTTCAAATTGCAGCACCTCTAGCTCTTATGCTGCATAACGCTTGCAGTGGCTCCAACATAAAGCTGTCAATCCTAGCTCAGTCGTTGTAAACTCTGCATGGAGCAAAGCTTTCGCGACGTGATGAGCATGTACGCCAGCGCATCATTTTGGATTGGCATCGTCGATTCTCGAGATGGACACGTCAATAGGTGGCTTGGATGATGTCAGCAGATGGCATTTGAATGGCATGGTTGGTGAGAACATGCAGAAAACAAATAAAAAAGCTCTTTTCCAAACGGAAAGTCTTAAAAACAAACATTCCACGTTGGACCAGACAGATTTCCTAATGAAAACCGGGTAAAAGCCTGTCAAATACCGTTTGAAACGCCTAAAAATCTACAGTACAGTGCCACTCTGTCCAGTTTTGACCAGATTCAGTCCTAATTAGGCTTGGATACTGTAGAACAGGCCTCATCTGGGTGCGGCACGGCCTTCGGCCTACCTGCCGCCTTTCCCGATGAGAATTAAAATAAAGAAGTCCCTTTTTGGTGCTCGTTTGGGGCTCTCTCCTCCGAGCCATCCTCCAACAGAAAAATTTACTCTTGACCTCCGCTTCGCTCCGGTGAGAGCATTTTTCTGGTCGGATGCCTGACGTCGTTCGCGGCGTGCGAGGTTAGGTCTACCTGAAATAAGGGCGTTTGTTTTTCAGTGAATCCGTTTGTTAAAGAGGTTTTTTTGTTTGTTTTTTACATGTTATCATGGTTGCTGGCATATATCGACGCAAGCGAATTTCGACATAAACGCGTCATTCACATAGGCACGTGATGAAAAAAATCCATGCCATGGCGGGTCCATCGCTCTTATTTACAAATCTTCATTGACCATGGCAACCAAAGTGTACACAAAGGAGGAAGTCGCGCAGCACAAGACGGAGAAGGACTGCTGGGTCATCATCGGTCGCCCTGGCGCCAAGAAAGTGTACGATTTCACGCCTTTCCTCAACCAACACCCTGGCGGTCCAGAGCTCGTGCTCACGATGGCTGGCAAAGACGTGAATGAAATGTTTGAAGACATTGGCCACACGACGGACGCGCTCAAACTAATGGACAAGCTGTGCATTGGCAAGCTCCTGGAAACCCCGACACCAGTCGTGAAAAAGTTTGAAAAGCCCCACCAAGTGGCTGGCGACTACGCCTTCCTCGTCGTTCTTTTCCTCGTTGTTGTCTCGACTATCTACTCGCATTTGGACCAAGCTGGGCTCGCTTCCAGTCATTAACGCATTCACAATATATATTTCAACTCTTTTCTCACACTTTTGAAATGTCCATCGCGTTGAATATGAGCCTTCTCCACTTGGCTGGAGCGACTTTGAGCTTGGCAAGACGCAATCTCATTGCCCCTACAGCGGTCTACTCGCAAGGGAGCATCGATAGCAGGGTCGTGCATGGCCGTGGGCATCTTTAAACTCAACGGACGGCCTCATAACGATGAAACATTCTGTAGATTTTGTTTCTAATTATAGGCCTCACTTTCATGAGTACTTGGCGCATTCCAGATGACGAGACGACGACGAATGCCGTCGCGACGGCAATGCAGCGCATCGGATCTTCAGTGCCGATGGCCCAAGTGCAGCATATCACGCAATATTTGACAGAGTTGGTTTTATGCTTTGGCGAGAATGCCAAACTGGTTTGACTAGGCAGCAGTGGTTCATGACGGCTAGAGATTTGCGCGTGGCATTGAGCAACTCGGCGCAATGGACAGCGTGCTCTGCCTCAAAGTGGCGGCTACCTCACGGCTCTTACGACTAGGTTGGAGATCCCAGCTCGGTTAAAGCTCGCGCTTGAAGAAGTTTTGCAGGAATGGGATCCACCGCCAACCACAGACGACGGCGTAGTAGGTTACACTGAAGCCACGGTACGTCTGGAACGGTAAATCGAAAGCTTGACATGGAAAGTAGACTGGTAGCGCCATGCGTAGCTGGGTTTGTGTTCACTGTCAGTTTGAAAACCGATACGAAGACTCGTTTTGCATCGTTTGCTACGAACATTATTCCGTCTCGGTCCCAAGCGAGAGCTCGTTTGTCGCTCCATCCGCTCCTGAATTCGACCAAGTCGTTTGTGTCTTTCCTGTAGCTGAGGTTGTCTCGGTGGAGCTTCCACTTTATCCAGTGGATCTGAACCAAGTCAATCCTCTGCCACCACCAAGGGCACTCGCAATATCGGCTGTAAAGTCTCCTAGCCATTGAATGCAATGACTGAGGTTGTAGGCGACACCAACATCGTCCAGATCCAACGACGACGAGCTCTCGGAACATTTTAAAGCCTTGGCATTCCACAAAACCGAACAAACTAACTGTTAGCTCGACTGCATTCATTTAATCGAGTCTATCAAAGCATGTGATGATGCACCCGTCATGGGTGCGCATGTCGTCAGCTCAATTGCTTTTGACACTCTTGTCGTCAGTACAATCGCTTGTCTCTCGCTTGATTTTCGATCCCAAGTAGAGTCCTGGACAGATATCAATCAGCTTCGCTTGACGTCGATCCGGCAAACTTGACGCCTTTGGCGTGCTCGCACCCAAAGGCACCATGTCGAGCGAGGACCATGCTACCAACGATCGTCGCATGTAATACTTGGCAAGTCTTGCGAAACTTTGCGGTTGGCTACGTCATGAGCGGTAGGTCTTTTGTGAACTTTACGATCCTTTCAACGATCGCTTGTATCGGTCGCACGGTTGTTCGGTGTCTTCTTTTTAATTCTTGCTCGTGTCGACGTCATGTTCATCCAGCAAGTGCCAAAGAAAGCGTCGTTTGCATAAGCGAAATGTGACTCTTGTGACACATTGGCCGCGCGCCTGCCACGTGTGTGTGCGTCGAGTTCAATGATCTTGCAAAACGTGGCTTGATTGCGCGTGGGTTTCTTCTGTGGATGACGCCTTTTCGACACGAGTGTCCACCTTTTGCAATTGTGAAAGATTTGATTCGACAAATTCAAGCTTTTGCAATGGCCACGTTGAGACCAGCCACGGCCAAGCTGATGATTCTCAGCTTGGACGGGGGGATAATCCTGTTCCGGTCGTGCTACGAGGCAAACACAACTGCAACATGTCACTACCAAACTCATCTCTAATAGCTTGCCTCTTTCATCCCTCGCCGACATTGCAAAGTTTCCCCCGCCACTGGGGGAATGGGTTTGCCAGCTTCAATGGTTTGAAAAACATTGAAGGCAGTCGATATACCACGTATACCAGACTCACTAGAAAGCTCCAAATTCCACACGGTTGGCCACACAACTCTCGCGCTCCCCTCGTCTTTCAACGACGCCAGCCAGTCTTGTCCCCATCGCACCTAATGGCTCAGGAATCAGCCTCTGCTTCCGATGTCTCTGGCCGCCGCCTCTAGCTTGACGCCTGGCCCATCACATGCCATTCATGTCGCGGCTGGATGACATTGAAAGTTCGTTAACTGGGGGGGGTAAACCTTGAATTGTAATATCTCGCTCACGTTAGCTATTTGGCGTCTCTTCCTCGTCGACCGCACTACGTCAAGTCGTCGTGCGTCCTTTCCGTCTGTAATTTTCTATCCAGCAGCTCCGTCGCGCCACTGCCAAACAGGCGTGCGCGTGTTCCTGAAAAAGCCAGCAAAGCGCTGGGTTGTGTGGATTGTTCCGGTATATTCAAGTCGAGTCGACTTGTATGCTAAAAAGCCAGTATACAAATTTCAAGTTATGTTTTAAAGAAAAGAATAAAAATATCACATGCAATGGAACATTTCAAACACATCATCTGGCGATTATTTCCCTTCTGATGTCCCCTACAGTACTGTATGTGCTCCAGATTATTTACGACAAATTAAAACACTGTTCCAAGGCGACGACGTCAACCCGCTGGCATGGACACATATAGACATCGCTCCATGGAGTATTTATAAGGTGTAGACCATGTTGGCGTTGAAAAACGCTTGAAGACGAGTCCAAATCGAACAGATTGGGATCGCAACTTTGAAGTTCCATTGAAAAATGTCTCGAACAACATGATGTAAATGATCCAATCAAATGAAAGTTTGAATTTTAAAAGCCAATCACATTCAAATGATGCAGGCAATATGAAACGTATAGAGGGGAAAGTCGCAATCTGGCGACAAGAACGTGAGGCAGAGGACGGGAAGCGTTCCATGACGCGTGTTCTCTTGCATGGAAGGACGTGGAGAATTATCGAACAAAGCCGCAAATCACTGGAAGAATAGGTACGCTTGAAAGAAAGGGCACCAGCGTCATTCTGTCAAGAGTCGGCTTTCCGAGTAATCGACCACGAGAGTCGCCGTCTCAATTGTTGTCAACGTGGTAGCGTCCTTTCTATCCGTCCCCAGCGTGGATACGTTCAACAATCTGTTGTGCTTGGATCAGAGTGTAAAGCTTTGTAATCGAGCCGGTGTCGTGGGCCGGACCTATTTCACCTTCACAAGTGCCATAACCTTCATTGCTTATTTTGCTCTCAAGGTCCAAGATGAATCCAAACGACAAGATGGATCTCGAGGAACGCCTCTCGTACGTACACTCCGACGCGAATGCCAAGGACGGACAATACACTGAAGCCAAGACCCCCGGCGAGCTCGAAGACGGTGCCTTGGTCGAAGGGGGTGCTCTCCCAATCTGGTCCCGTGAAGCCTTTGGTTTGTACTCGCAATACTTTACCATCGGTGTCATCTACGGCATGATTCCAGCGCTCAACTACCCGATTTTCAACTTTTACCTCCAAATGGAAGGCTACCAAACGGCGTCGTACTCGGTCTTGGTCAACCTTGGCTGGTCCTACAAGGTGCTCTTTGGGATGTTTTCCGACTGCTTCCCTATCTTTGGCTACCGCCGCAAGTCGTGGATGGTTATCGGCTGGACCGTTGCGATGATCTGCTTGGCTGTCATGTTCTTCTCGAGCTTGGGCGATCCTTACTGCAACTGGATGACGGAGTACAAGGATTACTGCAAGTTGACATTGTCAAAGGTGCCCAAGGAAATCCAAGAAAAGAACTACGACTTTGAAGCCCCTGACCGTGGTGCCAAGTTCATCATCCTCTCCATGTTGGTCTCCTTTGGCTACGTCACGGCTGCCTGTGCTTCCGATGCCATGGTCGTCGAATACGCGCAACGTGAACCCATTGCTATCCGTGGCCGTGTCCAAACTGCTATCTACGTCTGGCGCTACATCGGCAGTATCATTGCCGTCGCTGTGCCTGCCTTTGGCTTGAACGGTGCCAACTACAACGGTTCGTTCTCTTTCTCCATGGCCCCCAACGTCCCCTATGGCATCTGCTTGATCCCCTGCGTCATGGTCGTCCTCACGACCATCTTTGTTGTCGTTGAAAAGAAGAGCCCTGGCATTCCACTCAAGACGTGGGTGAGCCAATTCTGGGGCTTGCTCCAACAGCGTGCCATGTGGCAAATCTGCGCTTTCCGCTTCATCAACAACGTCTTCTACGGCATCAGCACGACCGCTGGCAGTCCGATTGAATCGTGGTGGGCCAAGGTCGAACCCCTCAACACGTCGTTGGCTAACATGTTGGGCAAAGCCATCTTTGCTGTTGCATTGTCTGTTGTCGGCAAGTACGGTCTTCACTGGAACTGGCGTTGGATCATTGCCATCGGCTCCCTCGGTACGATTTTCATCGATGCGATTATGGCTTTCTTCACTATTGCCGATGTTGTGCGTAACCAATGGTTCTGGACTGGTACGGGTTTGACTGAAAACGTTCCTTCGGGCCTTCGTTTCATCGTCGGCACGTACTGCGCTGTTGAAATCGCCGATCCTGGTGTCGAAGGGGCCACGTACGGTTTGATCACGACCATGAACAACGTCGCGGCCCCCGTTGCCTCCGTGATCTACAAATACATCGACTCGTATTTCAAGGTTTCCCAAAACGACATCAAGTCCGACACTCATGAAGTCCGATGGGATGCGGCCTACACGTACATCATCATGTACTCTTGCATGATCTTCTCGCTTGTCTTCCTCGTCATGCTGCCTCCCCAGAAGAAGGAACTCCAAGAACTCAAGAAGAAGGGCGGCCAGAGCAAGTTGGCTGGTTTCTTGCTTGTCTTCTTGTTCCTTGGCGTTTTGACGTTCTCCATGATCAGCAGTGTCATGTCGATCTACCCATCGACCAAGTGCTACCGCATTGCTGGTGGCAACGGCAAGCTCGACCACGCGACTGGCAAATGCCCAATCGCGGCCCCCAAGAAGTAAGCCATCAGTTTGTACAGAGCATGTGTTAAAAGTATATATACTGCGTCGAGTGTTAGACCAACTACAGTACTCGTCCTTCATAGCCTTGTCAAACGACGCCCCCCCAAGCCTTCCTCGAGCTCAGCCCCAATGCCAGCTCCCAAGCCATGCCAAAGCTCAGTCCCAACACCGCTATCGAGACCATGGGCAGCGGCAAAGAGAGCGAGGAGAACCGGAAACAATGCGAGCAGGTTGATGAAAATTGAATCATGAAGCTCGAGAGTTGGCAGCTCCGCTTTGGACGCCTCCAGCGTCTACGACCAGCGACTTTAAACGCAAATCCATCTAGACGACGACCATCTTGCAGGAAGAGCGATCATTTGGTGGCTTCCCAACGGATAACTCGATGCAGACAATATGTGGACATGTCCATCGAGTCCAAGCACCACAGACAATTCGAGAAAACCATGTTCATGAATCGCCAAGAGAGGAATCTCACGAATTCGAGAGAGATGGAGTCGACTCTTTGGACATGCAAGCTTCTCCATGGACAAGGACAGGGACGTCATTGATGAAGTCGCTGATCGACATGTTCTTGAAAGCCCAGCTTTACTTCCATCCCGACAAAAAGAGTTGTTGATGCGTCTGGGTAGATGAGCTAGGTTGGACATCATGAGCTAGCTCATCCCCCGCCGTGTGGTTGTCCAGGCATGCAAGCTTAACGCCATTACAAAGTCTCATTGGATCAGGTTGATCAAGTTGATTCACGTAGCTCGATGGAATTTCCACTCCATGACTGCACGTTGATATCTCCAAGGAACGAAAAAGGCTTCAAGAAAATCGAGTCGGCATGGAGGTGCTTGTTGTCCTGGACGAGTATTCCCCTAGAGCTCTTGATGGCCTTCGTCCAGTGGAACTGCAAAGTGTTGATGAGGTCCATAGGCATCTTGGAGGACGACTTTGGCTAAATGATTGCCCCTCGAGTCACGAAGCGTCTACGAGTTTAGAGTCGTCAGAATGGATGGACGGCAGCTTCTTACAAATTCATTTCCGTCGGCCGAGTTGAAGACGATGGTTTGCTTGGGGCCAACTTTGCCGTGGAGACGGTCAAACCAGTAAATATCGACCGGGTCCGACTCAAATTGGTTTCGAAACTCGATGGAGATGCCACCGGGTAGCGTAAACTCGAGATCGTTCGAGTGATGCACGTTCACATGATGCTCAAATAGCACGTTGCCGGCGGCATCTTGGACAAACTACGCAAATATCCACCATATGAGCGATCGGGTCAACATGAAGACTTACAATTTCGTCGTCGTGGTGGACGCGGAAGGCCTGCGTTTCGCCCTTGTCGAGGGGATACAGCTTTTTTTGAAACCAGTAGACATCGACGGGAAAGTCATACTTGTTGATGAACGTCAAGCGGGCTTGCGTCGACACTTCTTCCTCGACCTGCGTGACTGGGGCGCTAACAAGCAATTCCATGCCTGGAGCAACAACATACAAATGATCGTCTTCAACGAGTTGGTCAAACGACTCGACCAATTCGCCCGATGCTTTGTATACGCGGTCGCCGTGGTAGTCCAGCGCCGCGATCGTGGACAGATACGCTGCCAGCGCCTGCCGTGACTTGAACTGGTCGGGAGTTAGATCGATCGTCCTACCGCCGACTGCTTTTCCATTCGGAAAGACCACCACAGGCACGCCAAAGACGTCATGAACGACCGCAAGCAAGACAACCAGAGCGCGCCACCACATGCCGCAGCGTTGCAAATTGTGAAAATGAATAACTTGTCATTTTTGATTCGACATGGATGTCAATCGACGAAATCGTCAGTAGTCGCTTTTTGCGCGCGAACTTTGACTCCACGACGGCGGGATCTCGACGCCGAGGCCGCCTTTGTCTTGCCGCTGTTTCCCTCAGTGGAGATGACTCTGTCCTTGATTCAAACCGGTTGGTGGAATTCTCCTATCATCATCATTGAGGTTGATGCCAAGGAAGGAACGAACGGCACATTGAAGCCAACAATTCAACGGATCAAACGTCTCTCTCTCTCCTCATGCTCTTCATTCTGGCTTTAGCTTTCCCTGGTGCGCTCTGAATCCTGCCGAAGATATTCTTCAATGCACGAGACGGCTAGATGAAGGTCGTGGGCCGTTGACAAAGCACCAACTTGGCCGCGTAAATCACTTCCAGACACGAAATCCATTCAATTAACAATGTCTTAGTAGCTAAGGAGCGGCAACACCGACGGAGGAAGCAGCGGCGGCTACAGCGATCGCGTTGTCGTCTTGCTCTGTGATCGCATTGCCCTTCCACACTTGGCCCAAGAATTTCGCCGACGCCTTGGGGACACGCTCCTGGGTGGCGTAGTCGACCCAGACAATGCCAAAGCGCTTGGAATACCCCGCGCCCCATTCGTAGTTGTCAAAGAGCGACCAGGCAAAGTACCCACGGACGTCGGCTTTGTCTTCCGTGATTGCCTTGTGCATCTCGACGATGTACGATTCGTAAAACTGGACGCGGAGAGTATCGTTCTCGGCAGCCGCGCGGTCAAAGTCGGCGATCGCGGCGCCGTTTTCAGTCACGTAGATGCCGCCTTGTGGCGCATAGCGGTCTTGGATCCACGTCTAGAGGAACGACAGGTGAGTCAACCATGTCTGACTGTCAATGACAACTTACCAGGACTCGGCGGAAACCCCACGGCACAGCGCTCCAGTTCAAGTCGGTCTTGTGCCACGATGGATCGTCCGACAGCTTGACACCGGCATCAGCCCACACCGACGGACGGACTGCCGCGCCGCTGTTCTCAAGGTAATCCTCGGAAGGTTCAGCATACGCTGTCGAGTAGTGGTTGAGCGCGAAGAAGTCGTTGCTTCCTGGACAAAGTCACTGTCGGCATTCCTTCAAAGTGGGTTGGCGCGTACCTTTGACGAGCGCCGACTCTTCTTCGGTGAACTTTGGCAAACGATCGCCCACTCGTTGCTTCATGACGTCAGGATAGTCACCAAAGTAGATCGGGTCGGCAAACCAACCGATCCAAAAGAGACGGCCGCGTTCCGCCGCGTCTTGGTTGAGCTTGAACTGTTCCGGGTCATCCGATGGCTTTGGCACTCGGAAATCGCCGTCGAGCGCGATACCAATTTGACCATTCTGCGTTGGTTTGAAGTCCTTGCGGTAGATATCCACCGCCGTGGCGTGAGCGATCAAGAGCTTGTGGCCTAAAGACATCTTTAGATTTCAATCCAAAGGCATTGTACCCACCGACGTGGTATGGTTCCGTTGGAGATTTGCGGCCGGGTGCACCGACACCGATGCTGTAGCCAAGCACGGTCGAAATGTGCGGCTCGTTGATCGTCAGCCAGTACTTGACGCGGTCTCCAAAGCGAGTAAAGCACAGTCGAGCGTAGTCGGCAAACGCATCGACGACAAAGTTGTCTTGACGAAGCCAGCCGTCATGTTCCAACTGAAGCGCCAGCGGAAAGTCAAAGTGGAAGAGCGTCACCATGGGCTCAATGCCATGCGCGACGAGCTCGTCGATCAACGAATTGTAGAACGCAATGCCTTCTTCATTGACCACGTCGGTCTTCCCCGTCGGCAAAATACGCGTCCACGAGAACGACAAGCGGTAGTTTTTCAATCCCAGTGCGGCCATGAGCTTGATATCGTCCTTGTACAAGTGGAAGTGATCGATCGCGACGTCGCCGGTTTCGCCGTTGGCCGTCTTGCCTGGGATTTTGCTAAACGCGTCCCAAATGCTCATGCCACGGCCGCCTTCGTTCCATCCGCCTTCGATTTGGTAGGCGGCGGTGGAAGCGCCCCATTTGAATCCGTCTGGGAATTGGCGTTCTTGAGTCATGCTCGTCGTGGATGAAATTGGAAAATGACAAGAAATCCCCAAGCAGCCCGCTTCTGTCCAACTGGTCATGTCGTCAAATCGACGATTACTCGGCATGTCGTGATTACCGTCCAGGCAACGTTATCCTTTCCAAGACAACCATCCAACGCTGGAATATCACAAAAGTTCATCTCGATGCCAATGACATGACGGCCGGAAGCTGCTTGGAACAGCTCCAATGTTTCCTTGTCGTTTAAGGACCTCCCGATGGATTGGCGCCGCGGTGTGTGGATGGCAGCATGCAAAGTGTATCGACTGGAAGAGTTGGATGTTATCTATCATCTCATGGGCAATCAACCTCACGGCAGTAATCCAATTATCCGTGTCACGATGCAGTATGTACCGAGCTTTTGTCTCGACAACGGAGAGAAGCTCCTTGTACAAGCGATGATGCGAGATAGCCTCGTTGGTCTTTTTCAGTGCATGGCTTTCCACCTGCGATGAACTTATCCTAATCCACGAGTCCCTCCGCTGTTCATTAAGCAGCAGAGGGGGGACTTGGTGAACAGATGCGATCGATTACGACTCATGGACTGGCCGTAGAAGTACTCAGAGGAGGTCATCCAGAAACAGTACAAGGAGTGATAACGCTAAGAAGACATGTCGGGTAAACATTAGTTCTAATATTTTCGCCGTGAGGTTTTCAGTTCATAAAGACGCTACGTAACGAGTTCGACCCTTTCAATTCTGGCGACGGCGATGCGTAGTGTGATGAACAATCGAGCGATGGGGCAGCGATAGCCTGCTGAATCTCCTGCCAACGTTTACGATGAGAAGAGCATTAGACAATGGATTTTTCGCCAGCTTTCGTATTGAATTGACTCGGCATATCAATTTTAGTAAATAACTAGCCAATCAAAACTTCTCTTTATATAATTTTCAGCCAATTAAATGTCTTTAATTTTGCTCTTACTTGTGTACTGTATTACTTTGACTGAAAATTGCAACAACAAAATCGTTCCTTGCGCAAATGCTGCACATTCCAAACGAGCGTGGCCGATAGCTCTAGGAGCAGTTCTTTAGATGGTAAAAGAAACATTGAAAGATAAAAGACTTTCAAAATCGATTTGGCTCATCGACTGGAAAGTCCAAATACAGGCGCGAATTTGACAAGTTACTGTAAGAGCATCTCCACTCGGAGTCTTTGTAATCGAAGTTACGGATAAATTTTAGATTTATCCGAAAATTTTGTGGTAAAATGTGGCAATAGTCTTTATTTCGGAAAAAATAGAGAACGTGAATTTGTTCGGATAACATCCACAGTCGCTAAATTTATCCGTATAACCGAAGTTTTGAAAATACGAATTACAAATAAAGACTCCGAGTGGAGATGCTCTAAATTACATCTACGATATCCAATAAAATTTACGATAAGTCAAAGTCAATGCCAGCACTTCTTAGGGCCTGTTCCGAACACAGAGTATTTTATTTGCACAATGAGTTCCGTTCGTGATATTTGTCATTTCCACCTCATTTTCTCTGACTGTGACTAATTCCATCTGTTTCATAAATATGCCTCACTGATTGGCTGTATTCTCTTGGACGGCAATGACAGCAAGTCGATGTCAGTGCGAGCAGGTCGTGGCAAGGGGAAAGGGCCGTCGAAGAGCGAACTGCAAGATCAGCTCGAAGCAGTTCAGGCGCAGCTTGCTGTGCTGTCCGAATCATCGAATGTTGTAGATAGTACAGCCAAGCCATCGACAATTTGAGACACTGTCTCAACCCAGCCATCAACGAAAGAAACTCCTCAAGCGTTGGACACGAATCAAAACGTTCAATATACAACGAGTATGGTAGAGATATTGTTGGAGCTCCGCTACGACACTTTCGGATCAAAGTTCTTGGGGACAACAAGCAGTTCTCTGCGACGAGTCTTATGGGAGAAGTTGAGACTCAAGTTTAATATTATAGCACAACAAAATGTAAGGTTCTGTGTCTGATGTAAAAGCTTTGATGTGCATAGATTTCGCTATTGTCATTAAAGAACTAGCTTGACAGTTTGCGCCGAGAGTACACAAGACTCTCTACTTCCTTGACGTCAACAGGAAATGATATCGAGTCGCTTCCAAAGTTTCCGGCGTACTGGGATAGCCTTGTCGAGCATTTTGGAGACAAGCATGGACTTGGTCATGTTGCATTTGCCGATGATGGAAACATCGAGCAAAATCAAAACAGCTCAGACTCCGAAGGCGAAAAAGACACGGCCAGTGATCACAAACGAAAAGTTCAAGAAGAGCTAGCAGCCGAAATCAAAGCATCCAACAACACCACAAAGCCATTGGAGGAAGCAATTGAAGAGACGAATAGACGCCTCGTAGACGTCTCCGATCTTTTGAAGCAGCACATAGAGAAAAGCAACGACGTCCATGCTGCTCTATTGCACCTTCTACGAGACAAGTTGTAGAGCTATAAACATGAATGCATATTTTATTACACAGGTTGATATTATGAGTTAGTGGGTTCAAAGACTTACACAAGCTTTGCATTCAGATTTATTCAAAACCGTACGAAATCAAATGTGTACGCCTTGAGCTTATCGCGAACCAGAAGTGCTTCTGTCCCCTCAATTTGATTTTCATCGACTGGGTCAGTTTCATCACCCCCAATGTGCATCCACCGGCGAGGTCTTGGTTTGGACGCACAATACCCACCACTTTCATCAAAATCGATAAACTAATTGTGCAAGACCATTGTAGCAGTGATAATGGCGGCCATTTGCGCTGGATATGACTGCAATAGAGGGGTTTTAAAAATTCGAAAGGTGTTCTTCCACAACCCAAACGCACGTTCGACTACTATACGTGTTCGACTGTGAAGCAAATTGAAATGAGCTTCGTCATCGGGCATACTGGTTCGAATGGGATAAGGGGTGATTATATGTCCATAGAGCTTGTAGCCTGCGTCAGCCAAAAAGCAACCACCAACGGGTAATATCGTATGGCTAGTCTTACCAAACGTCGAGTTTTTGAACAGAGCTTTGTCATTCTGCGAGCCCGATCTCAAAGAGTATGATCGAAAGCGGAGCTTGGAGTCGACGACCGCCTGCAGGTTGAACGCCGGGAATCCCTTACGACAGTACCAACCTTCAAAGTCGCAGAAGCGCTTAATCGGAATCAAGCATCCATCGATAGCTCCATAGACATTTGGAATGCCTGCCTTGGCTTCAAAATTTACTCGCTCATCTTCCCAGTCTTGAGCAAACGACGGCAACGCAATCGTAGAGCCCAAAATATAGTCATTTAAGATAGAAATGACTTCTTGTGTATAACAATGAGCCCGCGTTTTACTAGTTCCAAACAATGCAGCAGTCTGATCGAATCCATCTGCGTGTGTCAAGTAGTGCAAGGCTACAGCCACTCTATCGCATACATCGAATGAGGACTTATAGTGCATAGGTCCATTCACGTGGCTCCACTTTGTCTCGATGAGAGAAACTAACTTGTCGAACACATTTCGACTGCAACGAAGATGCCGCTTGAACCAGCCTGTGGAAGCCTTGCTGTGCTTTACTCGCTGCCAGGTACCACTGCGAGCAGAGTAGATGTTTGAACGGGGGGCTCGGTTGGCTCGGCCATCAAGAAGTGCGATGGAGGCTGCAGCAAAGGCAGCGGCAGTGAGTATGACGGACGTCTTCATGCAAGTGTTTCACAACGGCTTGTTGCATGAAGCATGGGCAAACCTTATCTATTACTTACATATAATTTTGACCAATCAAGTGTCCGATGCTGGCCATTTGCCATCTGTTGTCAAAAAATGAGGTGAAATGACCTCCGTGAGCTCATGAAAGTAAAAGTAACTTTTCATGAGGTAGGGAGAAATCTGATTGGTGGAAGGTCATTTTATTTCTGTTCGGAACAGGCCCTTACGACTTATTGACCACGACGTGGTGGTTGATGCCACTCGAGTCATTTCCCAGCCCTGTGTACAAGCAAGCCAAGCAATCTGGAGCACTTATTATAGAATTCATCTTCCCGACCAGCTTCTTAGAGGCTGGTCGGGAAGCACACATGATCAAACATGATCAGAAAAAAACATGATTGAGTCGGTCATGATTGGCTATTTTTACTCTGTGATCGCATTGCCCTTCCACACTTGGCCCAAGAATTTTGCCGACGCCTTGGGGACACGCTCCTGGGTGGCGTAGTCGACCCAGACAATGCCAAAGCGCTTGGAATACCCCGCGCCCCATTCGTAGTTGTCAAAGAGCGACCAGGCAAAGTACCCACGGACGTCGGCTTTGTCTTCCGTGATTGCCTTGTGCATCTCGACGATGTACGATTCGTAAAACTGGACGCGGAGAGTATCGTTCTCGGCAGCCGCGCGGTCAAAGTCGGCGATCGCGGCGCCGTTTTCAGTCACGTAGATGCCGCCTGGTGGCGCATATCGATCTTGAATCCAAGCCTAGATGGAGAGAAATGAGAGAAGGATTGGATGGGCCAGAACGCACGAGAACTTTGCGAAAGCCCCACGGCACCATGCCCCAGTCGATATCCGTTCGGAGCCACGATGGATCTTCCGTCAGTTTGATGCCGGCATCAGCCCACACCGACGGACGGACTGCCGCGCCTCTGTTCTCAAGGTAATCCTCGGACGGTTCAGCGAATTGCGACGAGTAGTGGTTTAACGCAAAGAAATCGTTGCTTCCTACCATCCCAGTGGTGAATACATGATGCAAATCCATCTACCTTACTGAAGGCAGCTTGTGTATAATGAAGTAAATTCAATTATGATTATCGACACCGTGCTCGACAGTCGCCACACTCCACACATTGAATGGAACGTGTTGGAGGCCATCGTCCGGATAATATTTCCGGATAATGTGTTACTCCCCCTGCTTCCTGTGCGTCCCATTTTTGTGGCCGACGGGACCGGAGACGGCGTGGAGAGCGTGCGATCGGAGTGTCCGGGGCTGTGTTGGCAGCGGCGCATCTCGAGTGTTGGCGAGGAAAGACTTTTGATAGTCTTCCTTTTCACACCAGGTGGTCGACAATTTCCTTTCAAGAGGCGTGTCAGCCTGTCGTCTTTGGTCACTCGACGCCGGGGTATGCAGTATCGGCTGCATGCTCCTACGGGACAAACCCGCGGGCCATGGGACAAACCAAACACAGCCTGGGGTATGGGATTGCCTGATATGCCCCATACTCCGACGGGAGGAACCCACTGCCCCATGGAACACCCATGTGTACAAGTGAGGCTGTGCTGTGACCCTCGCGCCCACAACCATGGCCATGGGATCCTGTTTGACGTCACAATGGACACACTCTGCTGACACAATGGACACACGCTGCTCATATCAACGCCAACAGCTTGACATCGCAATGGACAAACGCCACTCATCATCAGCGACAACAGCTTCACAATTACGGCCGACCAACCAACTGTGTGTGTATTGTGTGTTTCTTTGCATGTTTGCGTGTATGTTTATTATCATCGAGTGTCATGTGCACTTGATGTCTTTCGTGATACGTTTGTGTTCGAGTTTCTCTGCTTTCAACACAGTCGTGATGATGACGGATTGATTGATCCCCTTCAATTAAGGCAGACCAGTGTATCCCATCTGAGTGTTGTAGCAACTTGTTTGTCAGTTGACGACGATTGCGATGAAGTGTGCTTTTCGATGGAGTTTCTTATACGATCGACTCGATATAAGCTCATCACACGATCCACTCCCCCTTCTTCGTCAACGCCGAGTTACTCTCATCTTTTGAGGTATATTGATCATTTATTCTGTGGTTTTAATGACTTTGTAGGTTCACTGGGATGACGTCATGCCTAGCATGGATTGCAGCTTCTCGAAATGTGCCAAGACGATACCCCTCGTGAGTATGTCGGCCACTTGTTCTTTTGTATTGATGTATCGTAGTTTGATCATGCCTTCTTCAACAAGATCCTTGATGAAGTGGAAGCGCAAGCGAATGTGCTTCGTCCTGTCGTGCGAAGAGCTTCTGTGGACGACTTGGATCGTGCTCTGGTTGTCAACGTGAAGGTAAGTTGGAGAATTGACGACGAAACTCATTTCTTCCAGAAGTTCGCGTAACCAAACGATTGACTTCGCCGCTTCTGCAGCTGCGATAAACTCAACTTCCGTGGTGCTGTGGCCAACGAGACTCTGCTTCCGCGAGGAGAATATGACTGCGGCGCCGGCAAGCGTGATTACCGTGCCTGATATTGACTTGCTGTCTTGTAGATCGTTTGCGAAGTCAACATCAGAGAAGGCATTAGGATGGCTGTTCTTGGTGCCATCATAGGTGAGACCGAGTGATGCGCTACCTTTCAAGTATTGTAGGACACGCTTTGCCATGCGCCAATGAGTTTGGGTGTAATCATGGTTGTGCGATGCTAAAAAACGAACGGCATTGGCAATGTCTGGGCGAGTGGCCGACACCAAGTACTGCAGCGCACCAACAAGATTTTGGTAAGGGACGTTCCGCTTGTCGGCAGCGAGGTCAGTAGTCGTTTCAGCTCCACTTGCTTGAGGCGAACAGGATGACAATGAGCCATGTGGAAGCGATCAAGAAGCTCGATGACAAACTTTTCTTGGTGGATGCGAAGCGTTTTCAGCGAGCGGTCTCTTATGACGTGGATGCCAAGTATGTATTCTAGTTCACCCTTGTTGGTGACTTCAAAGGAAGTTTTGATCAAGTCTGTGGTCGAAGTCAACTCCGTCTTGTCTCTTACTGCGATGACAATGTCGTCGACGTAAACAGCAAGGTATGTGGTTGTGCCAATTTGACTGTTTGACTTGACGTAGACACATTGGTCCTTGAAGCATTGCTTGAAGTTGATGGATCTCAAGAATTCATGGAGCTTTTTGTGCCACTGCCGCGGCGCTTGCTTGAGTCCATACAGCGACTTCTTCAGAAGACAGACATCGTTTGGCCGATCGTGATCCACGAAGCCTTCTGGTTGCGCCATGTAGATTTCTTCGTCGAGATCGTCATGTAGGAACGCTGTCTTGATGTCGATCTGAACTGTATTTAGGTCAAGGAGTGCGATCATGGTGCAGAAGACTCGAAGATTCTCAAGACGCAAAACAGGGGCAAAGGTGTCAGTGAAGTCCACACCCGCCATTTGGAGGAATCCTTTGATGACCAAGCGAGCTTTGAAGCGTTCAACGTCGCCAGACGGTAGGTATTTTACTTTCCAAACCCATTTTGACTTGAGAGCTTTGCGTCCGTTTGGTAGGCTCGTCAATATCCAAACGCGGTTGGCCATCATGGAGTTATATTCACTTTGCATTGCCGCATACCACTCGCTTGCGTGTGGACTTCGAGCGACGTCTGCCATTGTAAGTGGTTCATCGATCTTGGATGATCGAACTGAATGATTGCCTGTAGAATTGGATATTTGGTTCACTTCAAACCTCTTGGGTGGCTGCGATCGACGCTTTGGGCGTGGCTCATGTATGTCCATGGATGGTGATCGCTCGTGGTGGACTTGAGCCTCGTCAGCGATATTGTGCGAAGTATCGTTGTCATTTCTGAAGCGCTGCGTGTCAACTGCTCCAATGACTCAGCCCCGCTTATCCCTTTGAAATTAGGAATCGACAATCGACCACAGTTGAAGAGTTCATTTGCGAACATGTCAGCATTTCGGATTTTTGATTCGTCAAACTTGACAGATCGGGAGACCGTGACGGTACGGTCTCGAGGATTCCACAGCTTATAACCAAGTTGACTTGGAGCTTATCCCAGGAAAACACAGGGAATTGCGGGATTCGACAATTTTGATGGTCGATGTGATTTTGGTACGAACTTGAACGCAAGGCAACCGAATGTCTTCAGCATGTAGAGTCTGGATGGTTTCTTGTACAAGACTTCGTATGGCGTTCTGTGGTTCAACAATGCTTGAGGTGTGTTGTTGTACACATGAATGACGTACTCAAAGCAGTATCCCCATAGAGACGACGGAAGTCCGCTCAGTGTCATGTACACTTGAATTTTGTTGAAGACCATTTCGTTTCCTTTCTCGGCGAGATGGTTCTCCTCTGGTGTGTCAGTATTTGTGAATTTTTGTTTGATGCCTCGTGATAGGCAAGCTGCTTTGAACGTTGCGCTTGTGTACCCCCCCCGCCATCAGAATACAAGGTGCTGATTCGAGAGTCTTGGAGTTCACAGTCAATTGTTGATGTTAGCTCCTCAAGGTGGAGAATGGTATCGTCTTTTGTCTTGAGAAGCTTGCCGAAGATGAAGCGCGAGGCTTGGTCAATGAACATACTTGTGTAGGCTTCATTGTGGATTGTTGCAGGTCTGATCGGTCCACATAGGTCTGCATTCAGGCTTTGGAGCGGTGTTGGCGCGACGTAGTGGTGGGTGTGGCGGAAGGAGACTCTCTTGGCTTGACCTTGCGCACAGCCGGGGCACACTTTTGTCGTGGTTGCGAGATCGTTTTTGGGATCCATGATCGGTTTGATGATTTTGGCAACTTGGTTCATGTCGGTATGGTTCAATTTGTTATGTCATGCAATTAACTTGTCGTCATTAGGTTTGTCCGAGTTGATTGCATGGATTGTTGTGCTCTGACCGAAAGTTTGGGAAGGAGGAACATCCCATTTCCGATGATGCTTCATCACATTTTTCAGGACATAGAGGTTGTTGGTCATCTCGAAATGCAGCTCATGACCCGTGTGGATGTTCTTGTAGATTGTTTCAACGTTGTCTTGACGAACAAGGTGGTAGTTGCTTTCCAAGAGTCGGCAATGTGAAATGAGGTTCTTGTACAATGAGGGGTTGTACGTCACATTGTTTAGAATGATTGCTGTCGACAAGCCATTGGCGTGGAGCTTGATCTTGGCTACACCAACTTGACCATGGGTCTCTGTCTTATTTGGCAGAATTAGTCGACCAGGACCATGCCAGGTAGAGATGAACTCCTTCACTCCAGTCACGTGTCCAGTAGCACAATTATCGAGCGTCCAGTGCTGGTCTTTGTCATCGTCGTCGAGTGGTGAGTCCGAGCTTTTGTTTGAGATCGCGTTGATGTTGTAGGATGGACTATCGTCGGAGTCAGACGACTCGTCATCACGCGCCTTCTTTTGTGTTTTGGACTTGAAGGTTTTTTTGGTAACTTGTCTCGTGCTTGACTTTGCGTAGTTTGGATCAAAGTCCGGATGATCTTGCGCAACATGGTTGGTCCGCCGGCGGCATATAAAGCACCACTTCCCCTCCTCGTTGGGCTTGGATCTCTCAGAGATGTCTCTGACCTTTGACTGTAGCGCATTCACTTCACTCGCAACTGGGTTGTCGTCGATTTGCCGCTTGCGCTTGAAATCCAAATCACGTGGACGTTCTGAACGGCGGTACGGTGTCTCTCATTTCTCTTTTCCTCTTTATTCAACAGTGCGCTGATCAGCGTTTTTAGCTTGATTTCATGTTGTGGTGTCGGTTTCAAGTGGTTTATAAACGACGTGTAGTTGTCTGGACCAGAGTCCGGAAGCGATATCAGGATCCACTCGACCGTCTCTTGTTCGCTGATGGCCTTGCCCATGTCGCTCAGTTCTCTGATCGTCGCACGAACTTTTCCAATATGCTTGAGCATATCCATCTTGGGCTCATAGCGAAGATTGCAAAGACGACGCAGTACGTAGATTGTGTTGGACCATTCCTTTGTCTCAAAGTTTGCGATCAAGGTTTTCCACATTTCTGACGGCGTGTTGTCTTCACGAATCATGTCAAAAACGTCGTTCGAGAGAGAAGTTTGAAGGTATGATTTTGCCAAGGTGACTTTGTCTTCATATGCATACATTTCTTCATCAGGGCAATCATTGTCAGGAGGTAACTCGGCTCCAGTGATGATATCCCAAATATGGCGTAGTTGACAGATGTTCTGGAATTTTATCTTGAAGGCCGAGAAGTGTTTTCCGTTGAACTTCACTTTTCGGAGCAAGTCCTTGGCCTCCGATTCAGTAGACCGTGCGGGTAAGGCTCTTGACTTGTCAGCTGAGTGTTGTAGTTGCTTGATGTCGTTCCGCTGCGATTCGAGCATAGCAACTAGTGATTCAAGAGACATCGACATGCTTTGGGAGTGGAGGGATATCGGTTCGTTGGATTGTTCTTGGTGGGCCTCGCGATCTTCTTGAGGCATAGACGCGACTTCAGACGGTGCATGCGTCGGTGGGTCCAGGGACTCTCCAAGAAGAGTTTGATCACCTTGAGCGCTAGGCGCAACGCTTGTACGTCCTTTTCCAGATTTCGACATTTGAGATTACGGCTGTTAACCTTACTGAAGGCAGCTTGTGTATAATGAAGTAAATTCAATTATGATTATCGACACCGTGCTCGACAGTCGCCACACTCCACACATTGAATGGAACGTGTTGGAGGCCATCATCCGGATAATATTTCCGGATAATGTGTTACTACCTTGGACGAGCGCCGACTCTTCTACGCATCCACGACAAAGCCGTCATGTTCCAACTGAAGCGCCAGCGGAAAGTCAAAGTGGAAGAGCGTCACCATGGGCTCAATGCCATGCGCGACGAGCTCGTCGATCAACGAATTGTAGAACGCAATGCCTTCTTCATTGACCACGTCGGTCTTCCCCGTCGGCAAAATACGCGTCCACGAGAACGACAAGCGGTAGTTTTTCAATCCCAGTGCGGCCATGAGCTTGATATCGTCCTTGTACAAGTTGAAGTGGTCGATCGCGACGTCGCCGGTTTCGCCGTTGGCCGTCTTGCCTGGGATTTTGCTGAAAGCGTCCCAAATGCTCATGCCAGAATCCGTCTGGGAATTGGCGTTGAGTCATGCTACACGTTGACAAAGTATGAAGATGACGTTTTCCAAAGGAAGTTGACAGAATTTCCTTTTGTACTTTGTGATACGGTAGCATATGATCACTTATCGGACAATTTCTGAGAATGAAAATATGGACATACTTGACATTTGTATTGGACTTAACAGGAACATATTTTGTCCGAACATTTGGATATGCTGGGACATACCTGTGGTTTGTATAAGCACTAAATAGGTACGTTCGTGTTGGCCCCGAGCGCCCGGGAGGCCGTCTGCGCAAGCGCGGCCGGACGAGAGCGCGGATCTAAGCCTCTCGTGTTAACCAAATGATCTTTATTTTATTCTCGTCGGGAAAAGCGGCAGGTAGGCCTTTAGGCCGTGCCGCTCCCAGACGAGGCCTGTGGAGCAATATATCACACTTTATCGGAAAATAGAATTTAATCCGTTTAAATGCTCTAAATACGTGTCCGAAGCGTGTCGCATGTCCGAGGCGTGATGGTATGGCCGATTGATTACCCATGGATGGATGGATTACCACAAGCCGACATGTTGAGCAGAAGAATATCCCATGGTATGACGCCAAAACGATGGCATCTCCAGCGTGTAGTTCATGAATTGGCGGCTTTAGGACCATGTTTGCATGAGAACTTCTTGTCCGTTTGACGGGAAAATTGCAGGAAGCGCTGGTTGTGCATGCTATCACGTGATTACAGTAAGTCGACATGTGTTGCGAACTTTCAACTTGGAAGAGCGGCCCGTCAACCATTTCCATGTGGGCAATCCAACATTTGAAAGGTAATCGTTGTGTCGCTTTGTATCATTGCCACGATTTGCAGCACAAACTGTTGATACTTCATAGTGCAATATAAATTTATGAAGTATATATTGTCGATAGAGGTAATAGATTATAAAGGTAAATGTTCCAATCTTAAAGAAAAGGACTGTGGCACGCACAAAGCCGAATCGAATGCAGCAACCTTTTCTCGAGATCTGGTAAAAAGCAGTGGCTTCTTGTTGGACTTTTGATTTGGATCCTCGTCATCAGTGATGGATTGATCATCGTGGACACGGTTGATTTTTGGGAGGCAGAACACTCAATTTGTTGGTTTGCCAACGACTCCAATCCAAAGTCTTCTCGACATTTATCTCGTCGTGATTAACAAGAGCCTTGTTGTTTTCCATGGAGAACCTTGATCTCTTCATAATGACTACCTTTGCTTTACTCTATAAATACATATTATTTATTGTATAGAGTTTAAAAGGTATTGACATTCAGAGGTTACATTAAATCAGGCCATAACTGTACAATCGAACGACAAAAAAGTGTCAAGTCGACCAAGTCAAGCCTCGCCATGGGTTCAATAAAGTTGCTGAAGCTTTGCGTGGTTTTCATCCTGCTCTTGCTATCCCAGTAGACTTTCTCTATACCGTGCGCTAGTAACTTGAAGGTGGCCGGCTGGCGGGGGGGGTTGGCATCCTCTGGCGATTGACTAGAGGTATTCCCAAACAGTCAGCTGCGATCTTTTGCAATTGTCTTGGTCGCTCTTTTGCATTTCTATTCGACGTGGGTGCGACCAGCTCTTGTCTACGTATCTGGTCGCTGTTCGGCAATGAAATGTGTTGACTGTGGCGTTCTTGCATCAAGAAAAGGGCTCCAGATAGTCGATATGAACCCATCTGCTTGCTCTCCAGATGGCTTAAAAGATCCTCCTCTTCCTTGTGCTCATTTTGCAATTTCCACTGCAGTGTCAAGATGACGATCCGTGAATTTCCCGAAGGTTTCAAATGGGGCGCGTCCACCGCCGCCTACCAAATCGAAGGCGGCTGGAACGAAGGTGGGCGTGGCATGAGTGTCTGGGACGCTTTCAGCAAAACGCCAGGCAAGACTGTCAATGGCGAAACCGGCGACAAGGCCATTGACCACTACCATTTGTACAAGGAAGATGTCAAGTTGATGGCCGCGATGGGATTGAAAAACTACCGCTTGTCCATCTCGTGGCCACGTATTTTGCCGACGGGGAAGACCAATATCATCAACGAAGAAGGCATTGCGTTCTACAATTCGTTGATCGATGAACTCTTGGCGCATGGCATTGAGCCCATGGTGACGCTCTACCACTGGGATTTGCCACTGGCGATTGCGTTGGAGCATGACGGCTGGCTCGGCAAGGAGATTGTCGACTTGTTTGTCGACTATGCTCGCTTGTGCTTTTCTCGCTTTGGCGACCGCGTCAAGAACTGGATCACGCTCAATGAACCTCATATTTCAACCGTCCTGGGCTACGGCATTGGTGTCTTGGCCCCAGGACGCAAGGGAAAGATCGAGCCATACCTTGTCGGCCACAAGATGCTGCTCACCCACGCCGCGGTCGTCCATCTCTACCGCAAGGAATTTCAACATGAACAAAAAGGCATCATTGGCATTTCCCTCAACGGCGACTACCGCGAACCCAAGCCAACGAACGACCCAGCACAGTACAAACTCAACCAAGAGGCCTCTGAACGCGCGCTGCAGTTCGTCCTCGGCTGGTATGCCGATCCCATCTACTTTGGAGACTATCCCGAAGTCATGAAGACGCGGTTGGGCGACCGATTGCCAAAGTTCACCGAAGCCGAGTCCAAGTTGCTCAAAGGCAAGTAGAGATCCATGACGCATGGCTCATCTTGGAGAGTAGAAGCAGGCAGCGATTTCTTTGGCTTGAACCACTACGGCACTGCTTACGTCGAGCCATCCGCCGAGTTCCTCGCCGACGAACGAGCTGGCCTGGAAGGCGACATTTGGGACGACGTGGGCATCGTCAAGACGGACGATCCATCGTGGCTCAAGACGGATGTCCAGTGGAATGCCGTGCCTTGGGGATTCCGCAAGCTTCTTGTACGTACTCCTCGCTTGGTCGACTCATGGCGTTTTTAGACTTGGATTCACAACCGATATGCGCCACCTGGGGGCATTATCATCACTGAAAATGGCGCGGCCGTCGCCGATGTCGACCGCGAAGCCGCTGAAAACGACGTCTTCCGTGTCAAGTTTTACGAATCGTACATTGTCGAAATGCAAAAGGCGATTGCAGAGCATGGCGTGAACGTGAGCGGCTATTTCGCCTGGTCGTTCATTGACAATTACGAATGGGCCGCGGGGTATTCCAAGCGATTTGGCATCCACTGGGTCGACTACAACACGATGGAGCGTGTGCCAAAGGCGTCGGCCAAGTTCTTGGCCCAAGTGTACAAGGCGAACGCTGTCGAGGAGCGCGACGACAATATGATTGCGCTTGCCGCCCCGCTCCCGACAGTAGTCGCCCCAGCCCCGTAGTCTGTCCAGTAATTTCATGCCCCTCGTTGTTTTCTTTCCCCATTATTGCTGTTCCCTCTTGATTCAACACGTCGGCTAGCTGCCTAGAGCTTGATAAGCTGAGCCTCGCAGTGAGCTGCATGCTGAAAATGGCGTCGGGGGGAGCTCGAGTTTGGTCAATATAGGGGTTTATAAATACAAGGGTTGTAGGGGTTAAGGGTTTATGCATACAGGGGTGAAGGGGTTTGTCATTTCACTCGACCATGTTTCGAGCGCGAAAGGGGTCCAAGAAGTCGAGCAACGCTCGTAAAGTCGACGAAGAAGAGACGCCTGCGATCGTTGTAGAGGAAAATGCGCTGAATGAAGAGGCAGATGAAAATGTCGGAGCTGTTCTAGAGCGTATCAAGCAGAAGAACAAGAAACCAGCAGATTTTTCGTCAAAGAAACGAGGGGTGGCCGTCGTGCTCGATCATGACCAGGAAGAGACCTCAGTGCCTGAATTTCGCGTCAAGAAAGGCAAGATCCCACGGATGTACGTCCCAACGGATGAGGACGGCGCGAGTCGCAACGAATACTCGGCCGAGAAACTCGAAGAGCTCAAAGCCCAGCAGAAGTTCACATCCTCCAGTCATTACACAGCTCCTTTGCCGACAGAAGACGATGAAATAAATCCAGAAGCCCCTCAATCGTCTACAGAAGCTCACAAAGAGGAAGAAACATTTATCCCATTGTCTGAATCGCCTAGACATGAAGAACCTCGACGACGAACGTTCAAACCGGAAGAAACCTCACTGGACGACGACGAGGACAATGCACAGAATCAAGATGATGGCGGTTCCGACGATTCCGAGTGGGAGGCCGAACAGCTGCGCCGTGTAGGGCTTCAACCAGCTTCACACTCAGCCGCAGTGCCAACCAAGGAGAAAGATCTGACGTACAGCTCACTTGGTCAACTTCTTGGGAAGCTCACAGCGCACAAGAGCAGCTTGGTTGAGAGATGCGACGTCCGTTCTCGGGAAGCCCAGCGCGTCGAAGTGGAAATGAATCAATTGACGGCTAGTATTGTTGCGATGGAAGCTTCACTCAGCGAAACCGGAGCAGTATACGACGACATTCAAGCTCTGTGGGAATTCCTCTCGGCGTTGTGTCACTGTCTTCGAGCCAAAACCAAAGAAATCGACCGCCTCGAAGAAAACACAGCAATGTCCATGCAACCTCGCACGGTTCAGCTTGAGATCTGGGCCGATGTCGACGATGAATACTCGTCCTTGTCGTCGATTCTCGCGCGATTTGCTGCTTGGAAAGAAGGGCCGCATGGAGCGATGTACAAGACAACTTATGGTGATCTCGCGCTGCAGCAACTCGTCGTGCCTTATATTCGCATCGAGCTCTTGTCGTACAACCCATGGCTGCATCGATGGGAAGATCTTTCGTGGGCGATTGAGCTCAAACAGCGCGTCAACTTGGATTTACTACACATTGGCCTCGAGCTTGTCGTGGCTCGGGCGACGAAATTGGTCTTTCAGCTCGATTGGCTCAGTGAACGTCATATACACCAAGCCCAGTATTTGCTCTCAAGTGTTCCAGCATCGATGCGACGGCCGCTGGAAGAAGCAATCGAAGACCATGCTCGAAAGCACGCCTATGACTTTGCAGCGAATGCAACAGCTGCATCACTCTTCAAGAAGCATGTCGTCCAACTCGGCCTCACTCGTTTGAATTCACTCGTTGTTCAGCTCCTGCATGATGAACTGGAGCACGTCAAGACACGACAAAACCTCGAAGTTGAGACCGTCAAGGCAATAGTGGATTCGTGGCCCATTCATGTGGCCACCGAGGCGAAAGCCACGTTGAGAGAATACGCCTCGCTGGTGCGTCAAATCACGGACGACTCGGTCGCGAAACGCGCATTGAGTATCAACATTGAGCTTAAATTACAACACGGTTGAGTTTGAGTGGATGGACTCCTCTTTACGAACTCGGGCATACAATCATGGCTTAGCTATCCCATAGATGGATCCTACGACTCTCGACAAAGGTTCCATGCCCATGGCGTCTGCGTGGCTATCCTGCTAGCGCCAGAGTCCTCAAGTCTCCGTCGTTGTGTCGTTGTGGGGAACTCTGAGTGGGTTGAAGGGTTTACAGGGGTGAAGGGGTTCAGGGGTTGAAGGGTTCAGGGGTTGAAGGGGTTAAGGGGTTGGAGGGGTTAAGGGGTTGGAGGGGTTAAGGGGTTGGAGGGGTTAAAATTTTACACCAATCAGAAATCAAGACCATATTATTTTCAAAGTTGAATAATGGCGGCACCGCCGGCGATGATGAATTCGATCTTGGCGGAATTGCAGCAGGTAGGAAAAAGTACATGATACAATAGCTACAGGTTGACGAAATTGTATGATAGCTTCGTGAAGAAGTGGCTCGATTGCGTCGAGAAAAGGGGCAGAGTGAATCCTTGGCGCATTTGTTGCAGGAACAAAATCAACGGTCGACGGAAGAAATCTTTGAGCTCCATGCGCAAATCGTCGCAGTGGAAGCAGAAGCCAAGTACAAATGCGAACAAACGGAACTCTCGATGCAGCAACAAATCAAACGTCTCGTATCACACAATACGTTTCTTCAAGAAGAGAAGAAGTCATCAGAGAGAGCTCGAGCTGGATTGGAAGCGCAACTCGCTCAGGTATGATCACAAGGTCATTCGTATGAAATGATCATGGAAATGCATGTATAGCTCAAATCGGCAGCTCAATTAGAACAGAAGCGATTGGAAGCGGGCAAACGGCTGCTCGAGACTACGAAGCGCAAGTTTGAAGCGGAAAGGATGCAAATGACACAACAACTGTCACAAGTCGTCACGACACCGCCTTTGCCCAAACGCATGCGAGTGGCCGCCGTCGAAACGTCCGTCGATGCAGCCCTTCAAACAGATCCATGTCAGTCACTGCAAGATGAAAACAGCGAGCTGCTAGGTTTGACCGGAACGGTTGCTCTTCACGGCCTCATGTGACACCCTTAGGCCAGCTCTTGTCGTCCGATCTTGTAGCACTTCTCCAACCGCTTTCATCGCCGGCAGCGTCTTCATCGACTTCTTCGTTGTCTGTGCCCGTCGTCACAGCAGCCGATACATCCACAGACGACTTGAGTCAAATCATGCCGCAATTTTCGCAATGGTTGCCCCCATCAGCCGTGCAATCGAATCGTTCTTTGCCCCGAGATGGAATTCCTACTCATGTGACCGAAATGCTGCTATCAACTGTGACGAAAATGCTCGATGGCTCCTGCACAGCAATAACCCTTGTCCATGCTTTGACAGCATATCTCGCTCTCGACTTGGTAACTTTCCGTTTCGAGCCTCTTGATTTAATCAACGCTTTGAATAGGAACCAGCCATTGTATTGCATGTTCTTCACGTTTTGTTCACGCTTATCCACGCAAGTTCGCGCGTTCAAGCGGCATTGGTCCCTCCGCCCTCGTCTCCGCAGTCGATTTCCAAGCCATCCTTGTCGCGTATTCAAGGGTGGACACCGCCGCCATTAAAGCCTTCACCTGCGTTGAATATTTCGTCCCAGCCACAAGCACATCAAGAAACTTGTGACGTCTCGAAATTGTTGGATGGCCTCGTGCATGTCTTGGAATCGAATGAACAAAACGAAGATGTGGTGGTCGCTGCAATGAGTGAGCTCTTTGGCTTTATAATACCTGACTTTCAACGAGTAGATGTCTTGGCATATTGGGTTGGGCTAGCCCGAGAGACTAGTCCAAGTCGTTTTGAATCCGTTGTGCCTTTTCTGTGCGACATTGTGTCTGCTCATCATTCAAATCCTCCAAATATCGTCGCACAGTCGATCTTTGTATTGACGCTCTTGGTCTCACATCCACCGTCTTTTGGAGTCATGAAACCTGTGAGTTGTTGACAATCCTTCCTTGGACCTTGACAATGTGCTAGTTTCTTTCAAAATGGGCAACCGCACTACATCATACGCTTCCTTTAGCAATCAATGGCGTGGATTCCGCTTTGCTGAAGTTGTATTGTACGGTCACAACTATGTATCCCCTGGAATCGCTTCACCGCCTGCCACGAGCGATGGATACACTATGGGATTTCGCACATAAACTCTGGGCTATGTACGATGATACCAAGTCTCAAGAAATTGTCGAAGTACTCCACTTGGTTCTGAATTTAGTGGCGAATGCACCGACAACAACCAACGTACTCGACACACCAAACAAACAAGGCCTTGTCACGGACATTTTGCAAACACTACCAAACACACAAGCTCCCAGCTGGATTCTCATTCGAGCCATGGACAGACGAAGCAAATGAAAACGTATATATAAAAATTGGATACAATCAAGACTGAAGAAACAGAGTTTGTTGCTCACAGTTCATCACGTGGAGCTTGCACGGGAATTGTAGGAATGACAATACGCTGGGTCTCACCCCAGCTGTCGCTAATCTTTAAATCATGAATGACATTGCCGTCGGCGTCTCTGAATGACTATGAAAGCAAGTTTGAGTGAAGGATCAATTCTGAATTGAAGACATACCCATTCGTGACCATGGTATGTGGTGTAAAAGATTTGATGATGGGGTTCCAAACGATTCATCAGAGTTGTTTGCCAGTACAAGTCCACGGGAATATCCATATTGTTGACAAATGTGGCTGAAACAGGTGCACTTTCACCATTCAAACGCTTTTTGTTCCAAACCCACAAGTTGGCACCCCTAGAATTTGCTCGAGTTGTATTGAGGAGGCAAAGTTACCATTTTGTGCCTTCCAAAACTGGGCAACCACCATGTTCAGCCATTGGATCCAATTCGGCTGTATTGTGGTAAGAAATTGTAAATGGGACAAAGACTTACCATTTCCTTTTTGGCTGTAAAACAGCACCGCATGAGCTTTCTTAGGATACGACGCCAATCTAACGCAATTGTCAAAATCCTTCGAATGCGTCTGTCCTGACATACTTAGAAAAACATTGCTTGGTCATCTTTTGCTCCCATGACCCCTGGGCAAAAATCGATAGCTCGTCTTCAGAAGGAGGTGGTGCATGGCCAACTCCTTGGGGCATTGGGGCTCGAGGAAAGACTGTCTGGCCACCTCGCGTCACATTCGACAAGTACATAAAGACCGTGGCAAATCTTCTTAATGGTGAGCAAAGGCAATGACCATTCTACCAACCTGTTCGAACCACCAGTTTTGGGGTTGAAATTCCAATTGGAGTCAACGGAGGAGCCAATTTCAAAGTAGTCATCGTGTGGCACGTACGCTTGCTTTTGCTGGTATCTGAGCAATTGGAGGCCATCAGCCATACTGACTAAGGGACGGTGAGACTTTTATAGCACATGGAGAGTACTCTTATAGTCTCCCAAACGAAGCAAATCAAACGATCGTTTGTTCAACGAAATTGCCAAATCAGAGGACGTGTCGAAAGCATTTTCGCTCGTTCGAATGTTTGATACTCTTGAGCTTGGTTAGGTGAAAACATACTTCAGTGAACTTACTCATCGGTGCGAACGCGCGATCTTTTCAATTTCTGGCTGTCGTCACTGATGCTTAACATACGGTCAATGAGTTGATCAGCTTCTTGCGACGAGAAAAAGTCGTGGATGAGGAATACACGAGGTGAATCATTAAATGATTCCAATATGATGGGCTTTCCTGTTGGACTCTGCGTCGATTCAATGGCCACCTTGTGTCCAAACTACAAAGGTAACAATTGGGAAAGATGTCGAGGGTCTTCACTTACTTCAATATAAGGCCACACAAAGTGAAAATCCGGTGGTACGAGGTACAATCGATCGTTTTCGCTCAAATCCTCGTACGAATTGACAAGCACGCCCTTGCCGGTAAACACTCGATCAGCGTAGATCTTTGTCTGCTCAGCGCCTTGCACAATGATGCCTTCGACGTCAACAAAGTCCGACAAGTATCTGGCCAAATCTTTGCCGGAGGGGACATGTTCGGGTAAAACATCCATCTCAAGGCCAGGAGCAGCCTCTCCATTTCTGTAAACCGTCACGGACACGGCATGGACGTAAGCGAGAGCTAGGAACGCTGAAAAGATGCGTGGAATCAACCGCATGATAAAGAATGTCCTCTGCCGGCTCGTTCATTCGCGCACAAAGAAGCGTCGCCACCTGCTCGTATTTTTGTGAATGTCCTTTCTCGCGCGCTTTTTGCTGACACATACGGATACCATACAAATGGCCATAGTATCTTTATCCGGACGACACGAATCCTCCGGATAAATTCAAAAACGAATCTGTATAGTAATATATCCGGACAGTCGCTTGTGCAAATCTCGTTCTCACTCTGCGGTGGTTTGTATCCAATACACAAAAGCAATCTCGAGCACACAAACAGCTCGAGTTAAAGCTTCTCGGCACATCAGCAACACGTCAAGTTGTGATAAAGAAGCCTCATCGTTTGAAAAGTTGGCGTTTCACTTGCAAACCTCACGAAGTTTATCCCATTGCAGAATTATCCGGATACCTACCATGCCTCATGCAAAATTCCATCATCTCGTCAGTCAATGTGGGCAATACGCTATAAAAGCTCTATAACCCTGATACGCTTGTTTAGCTTGCTTTGTTTTGCTATGGGAGGAAGGCGTTCGGCTTGTCGAGTCTGACAAGGTCAGCGAAATCATCCGGATATTTGATGTATCGATGTATACGGGTAAAATATATCGTATACTAAATCCTATACTAATTTCATAACCAACGTGTGTGCTTCCTGATGTTGATAGTGGACATTGCGTATTTTTAGCACGGGGTCGCTCAGTCCTACGCCTCCATGATGGCCTCTCGGAAGTTCCTCTTGTATGGAGCGCCTCTCTTGTTCTCGACGATCATCCCATTCGTCCTGGCTGTCGCTTCAATCCCTGTGACGGTCTTCAATAATGGCGCGTCGGTTGGTGGTATCCGTGTTGATTTGACACCGGAACTCGTCCCGTCTGGCGAATCCCTCGCTGCTTACTTGTCCACACTCATTGAAGTCGAAGGGCTCTACACTGACGAGACGAAGACGTCATCGAAATCAGTCGCTGACCGTGTCTACACTGCGACCGGCAAAGCGATTCATTCCTTTGAAGATTTGACCCCGGATGACAAATTGTATATCGTCCCCAGGGGTCTCTTGTTCGTGTGGCCATTTGTCGAGGTATGTATCATTCCTGTTGAGAGTTTTTAGAGTTGTGTCGTGATAGTTTGGTCATCGCGTGTCGTTGGAATCACACCAAAGCCCAACGGGAAATCCAATTATCCTCGAATCCTTTAGTGAATCGCCCCGAGTGTTCAAAATCCACGACTTCTTCACCAACGAAGAAGCTGATATTTTGATCAATCGCATTTCGGAAATCACAGACGATACTAATAAACTGAGACGATCGACTGTTGGCCACGACGACAAGGGAAAGTATGCCAAAACATCCATCTGGATATGGAAACTTGACCATTTCTTGTAGAGAATCTTCAGTTCGAACGAGCGAAAATGCATTCGACTCGGTGTCGCCGACTGCTATGTCTCTCATGATGCGATCGTTTGATTTGCTCAATATTGGGCCCTACCAAGGTATTTAATGGCGTTCCATTTGGCTCGTTCATTGATTATCTCTCTAGAAAACATGGCCGACGGCTTACAACTCCTTCGATATCAACAAAAGCAAGCCTACATTCCTCACAATGACTGGTTTGAATTGAATACCCGAGAGGATTTCAACTACGAACCCAAAGCTATGGGCACCAATCGGTATTTTCAAACCATCTCTGTCCAATTTGATTTCTTGGGTCATAGATTTGCCACCGTGTTTCTCTATTTGTCCAATGTGACGCGTGGTGGCCAGACTGTCTTCCCTCACGCGGATATGCCGAAAGGCGTCGATCACATGACCCCTCCATCCGACGAAGAAATGGCCCTCTTTGACAAGGGAACTTGGGAACATAACATGGTCAAGCAATGCTATTCCAAGTAACTACTTTGGTGAGCTCCCATCTAATTTACTTACAGGATGGCTTCGTATCCCATAAAGACGGCTTCTGTTCTCTTCTACCATCAACTTGGTGACGGTACTCTTGACTACAAGGCTGAACATGGTGGCTGTCCAGTCCTTGAGGGAACCAAATGGTAAGCTATTCTACACATGAACAAGACATTGACGTTTATTTCCAGGGCGGCTAACCTCTGGGTATGGAATCGTGATCGCAATGGCCCTGACGGCTCAGCGATCAAAGTCGACTTTGTCAACACTCGCTCCACGCCTGTGTCCTTGTACTGGTCTGACACGCTCATGACAAACCTTGGCCCTGGTCAGAAGATCAACTACGACTCCTTTGGCCGCCACACTTGGGTATGAAAAACTATATCTTTTCCCTTGTGCTAAAAATATTTCATGATTAGACGTTCAAAGATGAAAACGGAGCTACGATCTTCACACACACGTTGAATTATAAGGGTGGCCCAGTCCAAGTCGTTGAAATTCCTGCAGAGAATGCTGTCGCCAAGGACGAGTTGTAAGCCACGTGGTGCAAAAATATATGGATATCTGGTTTCATTTTACGATAAAGTTAACTCTTCTGTTAAGGATTAAAATGATTTTTAACCAATCGTATTGCGTCATTTTATTTAAATAGTTGATTTTTATCCAATCATATTTCAGAATTGGTGGATTTCCATGGAAACAGCTCAGTTGACAACCTCGACATGGACGAGTGGATGAATATCAAGAGTCAGGACAGCATTACGGCGTTAGCCCACTCGATTCTCTGCAGATAAACTTGCCATTAGGCCATTGTGAAGACGGAGAGAACTCCCAAGTCCTAAAACAAACATGCCTATGACATATTGTATCTCGTCTGGATAGTTAATTGTCGACGATAGAAACCAAGTTGCAAGTTGGCCAAGATGGTCGCGCACGTGTCGATGTATGCCTTTCTGTTGTTCTCTGCGTTCTCTCCATGGCTAGCGCTGGCTCTAGTATCTATTCCAGTGACTGTGCTTAAGAATGGCGCGTCTGGCGATGGTGTCCAAGTTGAATTGACAGCTGACTTGGTTTCCTCTGGCGAGTCGCTCGCTGCGTATTTATCGACCATTATCGACGTCGATGGGCTCTACACTGATGAGACCAAGACGTCGTCGAAAGCTGTAGCTGACCGCGTTTACACTGGTACTGGCAAAGCGATTCGTTCCTTTGAGGATTTGAGCCCAAACGACAAATTGTACCTCGTGCCAGAAGGTCTTTTGTTCGTGTGGCCGTTTGCCGAGGTTTGAAAGCGTTCTCACAAAAAGTTCATTGGATTCCTTTGGTAGTTTGGCCACCGTGTCGTCTTGGAATCGCACCAAAGCCCGACTGGAAAGCCAATTATCCTCGAATCGTTCAGCGATTCCCCACGAGTATTCAAGATTTACAACTTTTTCACCAACGACGAAGCTGACAAGTTGGTCCACCACGTCTCCTCAATCACTGCCAAAGCTGACAGACTCAAGCGATCTGCAATTGGACTCGTTGGCGATGGCGAGTAGACTCAATTTGTCGTTTGTGCACTCTGAAAGCGATGCCTTGTAGGGAGACTCCACTGCGGACAAGTGAAAATGCCTACGATTCCGACTCGCCAACGGCAAAAGCCATCCTGAAGCGGTCGTTCGACTTGCTCAACATTGGAGAATTCGACGGTGAGCCTTATTTACCCCTGCTTAACTCTCTATATCTTTTCTGTAGAGAAACTAGTGGATGGTCTCCAGCTCTTGCGGTATCAACAGAAACAAGCCTACGTCACACACGACGATTGGTTTGACTTGGAGTCTCTCGACGATTTCAATTTTGACCCGAAAGCCGGCGGGGCGAACCGCTTTGCGACTGTTTTTCTCTACTTGTCCAATGTCACTCGAGGCGGCCAGACTGTGTTTCCCTACGCAGAGATGCCACCAGGCGTCCATCACATGGCTCCTCCCACGGACGAAGAGATGGCACTCTTTGACGAAGGAACGTGGGAAAGCCGCTTGGTTCACGCCTGCTACACAAAGTACGCTGGCTTTGCGACCAACTCATGACCGATTTGGGACTAGAATGGCCACGTACCCTGTCAAATCGACGGCAATTCTGTTTTATAATCAACTGGGCGATGGTACCTCTCAATTCCCCCTGCAAGATCACATTTCTCGTCGATTCTAGGAACACTAGACGAGTTTGCAGGGCATGGCGGGTGTCCAGTCTTGGAAGGGACAAAATGGTACGCTGGAATCGACGGACTATCGTGACTGAGTCCGTAGGGCTGCCAACTTGTGGGTCTGAAACAAACAACGAGTGAGCCTGAGTGAATCGCCGATGGAGGTGGATTTTGTCAACGGTGGATTTGCCAAAGTCTACTTGTATTTGTCCGGTGAACTTTTGTCAGAGCTTGAACCCGGCCATGAAGTTGCGTACAATGTTTTCCGTGATGAACTTGTGGTCCGTCCAAGTATTTTCATCGTTGGAGCTCAAACATACGCGACTAGGAAGCCAAAGACGAAGACGGGAATGTTTTCTTTGCCCACAAGCTGACCTACAAAGATGGCAAAGTTCAAACGATTCAAATTCCAGCCTCGAGTGAAAAAACGGAATTATAATCATATAAGACAGAGAGGCAACGAAAATGCAATTCGATTGCTATACCATCCATCTAGTAAAATTCGACGGGCGGACCATACTCCTCAGGGCGTGGGGCTTTGAACGAAGTTTCCTTGCTCTCACGGTAGAATCGGCCAGATATGGTCTCTTTCTCGTGGAAAACTGGAAAGAGGACATGCTCTCCACCTTGAGCTGCAGTGAGGAAACCAGTGTGATACGAAATGTCAGTGATGCAGTACCCTGGGCAGACCATCGTCGTTTTGATGTCGGGATGGTCGAGAGCCCACTTGCGGATCAAAGCCATCAATGCCATCTTGGAGATACCATAAGCGCCATTTGTGATTGCGAACGCTGGCCAGGAGAACTGGGATGGCTTTCCTGCAAAGGCAATCTTCCAATCGTCCAAGAGACTGCGAACAGAGGCGATGTCGAGCGCATTAAAGTCTTCAAAGATGACTTGGAGTTGTCCAGACAAGGCTCGAAGTGTCCATGCACCAGCACTTGACGCGACGACAATATTACTCGATTGATTTGGAACCTAATTCGTTGTGAGAGAAATTAGCTTTTTGAACATGGCAGTTACAAGTAGGGGACGAAACGCATCTAAAACATTGAGGACACCAAAGACGTTGACTTGAAAACACATTTCCGATCCAACTTCTCGGCCAAAGACGCCAGCATTGTTGACGAGGACGTGAACGTGGCAGTACGTTTTCTCGACAAACGCAGCAGCTGCTTGGATCGATGTCGGTTCTGACACGTCCATCTCAAGCAAGTGCACGTTGGCGTACTCAAACGATGGATTGTCTTGCTTCATTTTCGCAAGAGCAGCATTGCCTCGCTCGATGGATCGAGTTCCAAGGAGGACAATCGCTTGGTCTTTGAAATGCTCGGCAAGAATGCGAACTACTTCATACCCAATGCCCTACGTCCACACAGAGGTGAGCTGACCGACGGCGAGAGAGAGAGATGACCTTATTGGCACCCGTGACGCAGTACACTCGTGGAGCCATCTCTTTCGCAAGATATTTTGTGAAGCTCCGACGTTGGCTGTGCGTAATGCCGTACTACTCGTACAGTACAGCGCACCCACAACTCGGAGATGTCAACTTAGAGGCATGCTCTAGCTCTAGCTCTCGCGTTCGTTTGACGGCCACTAGAGCAAGACCCCAATTTGAATACCAATGGAAAAAGCTAGAAGGCAGGTAGGGGATTTAGAGTTTGTCCAGCTAGCGAGCGCTTTAGCTAAGCGCACTCGACCAGACGACGCACGTCGTGTGCTGTCTGTACAGTGTATTGATGCAGGCATGGGCAGACGTGGTCACAACCACAAGACATGCGCAAGTTTCTCGGCCCTTTCTACCACTCAAATCAACAGACCTTGACGTGCGCAGTGTCAGCAATCGACGCACGCTGCGAGATTAATCCAATTCCAAAGTTTATTCAAGGTGATATCAGCCACGTTGAACTTGTCTTGCGTCATTTTTGTTGAGCATATCACCCCGTTTCAACTACGACAGCAAAGAATTTCAGTATCATACGGGAGCTTCCTGGGGGGACTAAAGCCAAGCTTTAGATCTTGGCAACACAAAATTCACTAGCATTTGGCTATTGAAGCCTAATGCTGTGATTCCTGAGGAGGGTAAAGAGGGCCATGGTCGGTGCAATGCAAAACTGACATTGGATTACTTTATCCCTGATGTCTTTTGGGCGGCTTAGTTTGCTCCAAAGCTGGCAGGACGTGGTGTCTTGAATAGTTCAGGCTCGCCTTCGCGATAGAGCCCCCCGGACTCGGTCTTGTCGGCATGAAAGATTGGATAGAGGAGGTTTTGAGCCCCTTCCGCTGCCGTGAGATGACCGCTGTAGGCAGTCATATCGGTGGCGGATTAGCCAGGGCAAACGATCGTTGTTTTGATGTCAGGATGCTCCACCGTCCATTTACGCGTGAGAGCCATCACAGCAGTCTTGGAAATGCCATACGCCCTCGTTGACGCTTCAGGAGAGGGCCACGTATACTTGGATGGCTTGCCTTCATACGCTGCCAACCATCGTTCAACAGACCACGCACCGTCGCGTTATCTAACGCTGTAAAGTCTTTCAAAGATAGCCTGAAGATCACACGACATGGCTGAGAGTGTCCAAGCCCCAGCAACAGAGGCAACCACAATGTTGCTGGATTCGTGGGGCACCTAAAATCTCATGAGCTGGACGAATGATTCGGAGCAAAGAACAAGGAGGGGATAGAAGACATTGAGGGTATCATAGACGCCGAAGACATTGACTTGGAAGCACATTTCAGGGCCTTCTGCGTGCGTCGTCAGCGCGGCGTTGTTGATCAGGACATGGACGTTGCCATACGTGGCCTTATCAAAATCAGCCGCGGCTTGGATCGAGTCCAGCTTGGAGACGTCAATTTGGACCAAATGCACATTGGCATAATCAAACGATGGATTGGATTGTCTTATCTTGGCAAGAGCAGCTTTGCCTCGTTCATGGGAGCGCGCGCCAAGGAGAACGATGGCGTTGTCGCGAAAGCACTCGGCAAGAATGCGCACGGCTTCGTAGCCGAGTCCCTACGACAAAGGCCTTGAGGGGGATGAGGGGGGGCGAGATCGACCTTGTTGGCCCCCGTGATCAAGTAGACATGTGGCGCCATGGATGCAAATTTCAAAGTGATCTGTCTGTTAGATCAGGGGGCAAAGCATGTTTACTGTCACTGCTCGTTATCTTGTAGCCTTTTTCTAGCTGTTAGGAGATTATTGCAGGTTTTATAATTTGATTATCCTGTTGACAAGTTGACGAATCAATGTGTCACGCGAGTCTTGCACAAAATCAATCGCTGTGGAGGCTGAGAATTGCCTCGAGCACACGACATGTTCAAGCTTTCACGTCGACATGATGGTAAAGAAACGCTCGTTTGGGTTTTCATACGTCATCGTCGTGCTGTGGTAATCATTGACTAGGAAATCCAGCCCTCAAAATGCTTCCTAATTGCGACGCTACAAATCCAAGCTGCGCTCGGCCTCAATTGGAGTCGACGCCGAGTGAGATTGCAACGAAGCCCCCCCCCGGTCCGGGGGGATTGAGGGGGGGCTCTAATATCTAGCATTGATTCGAAAGATAAACCCATTGAAGATTGATGTTGGAGCTCACAGCATGTATTAAACCAAGATAAGCTAACGATCAAAGTGTGGAAAATGCATGAGGGCATTGGGTGAACCATGCTGCTGTCAAAGGCAGAATTAATGGTCAGCTTGGGCAACCTTGAAAGAGTGTTCGGTACTTTCAGCATAAAATTTGCCCGTCTCGGTCGTTTCAGGATTCAATACAGGATAGAGAACGCGTTCTGCGCCTTCAGCTGCACTGAGAAGGCCCCCGTTGTTTGTCAAGTCGGTGGCACAATAGCCAGGGCACACGACGTTGGTTTTAATTTCAGGAAATTCCGCTGCCCACTTGCGAGCAAGCGCCATGACCATCGCCTTGGTCACTCCATAAGCGCCGTAGGTCTTGTCTAGTCCTGGCCACGTTCCAAGCGATGGCTTTTGTTGGGCAAACAACAGCCAATCTTGCTGCAGGTGCTTGAGAATCTCAACGTCCAGCGCAGTGAAATTCTCAAAAACATGGCCCCAGCGCAACAGCTCCAACTTTCGTGCCAACCACAATGTGGCTGGAATCGCCAGGCACCTAACACAAGAGTTAGTCTGAAGCTGAAGAGAATGGCGTACAAGGAGTGGTTGGAAGGCCGTGAAAGTGGCGGAGACACCGTAGACATTGACTTTGAAGCACGCTTCTGCCTTCGGCCTGACCAGCCACGCCAGCATTGTTGATCAAGAGATGGACATTTCCGTAGGTTTCCTTCACGAAATCCACAGCAGCTTGAATCGAGTCTGGCTTGGTAACGTCAATCTCGACCAAGCCGACATTGGCATAATCGAAGGATGGATTGGATTGCTTCAAGTTGGAAATCGCTGTTTTTGCCATTTTCAAGCGATCGCGTTCCAAGGAGCACGATTGCTTGGTTCTTGAATCGCTCCGAGAGAATGCGAACCGTTTCGTAGCCAATGCCCTAGACAGAAGGACGCAATGGGAAAGGGAGAAGAGCGTCACGAGGAGCCATGCGAGAGAAAACTGAAAAATGAAATTGCCCACTTGGTGTTGGCAACGATTATTCTCTTTGAATCAAGGTCATATTTCAGCCTACTTTTATTCACACGAGTCTAATGGACTTCACAATCTTTCGTTGTGGTGGCTAAAGCTAGACTAGTCGTCATCAATCAAGCTTGCTAATCATTTGACGATCCCAAAATGGACACGAAAACTGTTGTTCGTTTGTAAAAGGATTTTTTTATTAAAAAATAAATATTACAGATTAATCACAATTACAAGTTAATTTTATTCTGTAACAAATATTTATTTGACAAAGCTAAAATCCAATGTTCACTGTTGCATCTATTACTTAAAACTCTAAGAAAAAAAACCAGATAGGTGCGAGAGTAAAATGGACATACAAACCTCAAGGCAACCAGGGGGGAAATGGACATACTTCATCCAAGTACAACCATGACTAATCTCCACATACTTTATCCAAGTACAACAAGGAGTAATCTTTCAACCTATATTAACCTACAGCCTGTATTAAACCTTAATTCGGATAATTATCTGGAAGGTTTAATACCATCCATGGATATTCCGATCCGATAGATATTTCCCAAAGTGAACACTGTCATGTCACCGAGACCAAGGAAAGAATCGGACATTTCTCTAGGCTTAATGTTGGTTCCATGAAAGGGCATCATTGAATGCACACTCAATAAGGCATCGTGTTCGAACACATATTTCAACCGCGCAAGTTCGTTCATGCACCCATGATGGTGGACGTGGCAGTTAATTTAAGAGATAAATATCGATAATAACAGGTATTCAGCAGTATGTTGAGTGTCACTTCACTACAACCGTGTGATTCAAGAC